>JAJJWW010014493.1:0-219893 GCA_023531295.1 Papaver armeniacum
ATGCCCATAGTTCCATTGGTAATCGGTCATGCCATTCCTCTAGGATTGTCGTGTACTATTCGGCGATGATCCGGATCAATGTCTTGTTGGTACTTTTAGCTTGTCCATTCCCTTGAAGATAGTAGATGGTGGAGAAGACCTGTTTAATGCCATACTCTTCAAGTAAATCTCGTACATGTTTATTGGCGAAGGGAGTGCCATTATCGGTGATGATATTCTAAGGGACACCAAAATGACAAATGATATGTTCTTTAATGAAAGCCGCAATTGTTGCTCCTGTAGTCCCTCGTGTGGGGGAATGGCTTCTACCCATTTGGTGAAGTATTTTGTCACGGTTATGATGTACTCGTCCGCTTTGATGATGGAGGGTTGATTTTCCCGATAATGTCCATCCCACTATAAAATGGCCATGGACCGCTTATCGAGTGCAAAGGGGTGGAAGGCGCGTGAACAAGGTTCCCATGAATTTGGCATTTGTGACAACTTGAAACAAAAGAGGCCGCGTCATCTTCCATGGTCGGCCAATAGTATTTCTCGTGTATACGGAGAAACAAGTTTCCTCTTCCCTTGATGTTCCCATTCATGTGTTTCCTTCAACATGAATGGGATTTCTACCCCACCAGGCATCATAATAGATCACCTCCAAAGATCTTGCGATACAGATCCCTTCGTGGAATACGAATCGCTTGGCCTTTTGCTTTATCTTGATGGAATCCTTCCGATTGGCAGGAGTTGCTCCGTCACGGAGATAGCTAATGTATGGCTCTCTCCGGTCCCCCGGTGTGGTTCACGTTAAAAACTTTCGATTGATGTGGCGGTGCTTGGAAATTGAGCAAGACTTACGAAGTAGTCTGGATTGAGTCTCCATCTCTCGACGATAATATCCCGAGCGTTGAAGTCGTTGGTAAAGCTTTACCACTAGTGATTGTCCACAAATTTCATTGTGAACACGATTTAGATGTAGTTGTGCTTCGTCATCCCCAAGACATCTCGACGGGGAACCATCCGGGTTTCGATAATACAACATACCATGAAGCATGAAGAAATTCTGCGGGGTTTTGAGGTGACCTTTCCTTGGGAGAGTGAGCTATTGAGCTCTTGAATGATCGAGTTCGCCGGTCGTCGGTCTTGGTGTCTTTGTATTGTGATAGCCATGTCGATTCTATGGTTCTCCTCTTCTTGTCGGGTTTCTTCCAAACCTTCGAACTTCAATTTGGAAGCCAGTGTTGCTAGATAATCGGCGTGTTTGTTGTTGCTGCGACCGACATGGGTTATGGTTGCATCAGCAAAATAGTTGAGTAACCTTTGTGCTTGTGATCGGTATGGAGCTAGCGTTACTTCCTTCAGTGTGTATACCCCATTCATCTGATTCACCAGTAACTTGGAGTCACCTCTTATTTCCAGACGCGTGACTCCTGCTTGCTTGGCTATTGACAGCCCTATGAGGAAGGATTCATACTCTGCCGAGTTGTTGGTGCATTCGAAGTCCGACTTGAAGGAGTGTGAGAATACTTCCCCGATACTAATACCACGCCCGCTCCTCCAAGTATTACTACTAGGGGTGGCGAGAGCCATCAAAATACAAGAGCCACACTTCTTCTTCCAAAACAAGAGAGATGTCTGGAAATTCTCCAGGAAGATCCTCGTGGAGCCCCGTAGTGCCTTCTCCAGGGAATCTTGCTAGTAAGTCCGCGTTGCTTGACCCTTGATAGCTCTAGGTGACGTACATGTTATGTCCGGCTCGACATTTGGAGAAGCCACTTGCCTGTCCTTACCGTCAAGACCGGTTTTGAAAGTAAAAACTTTGCAGGATCAGATTTAGACACGAGTATCACCTTGTTGGATAGTAGGTAATGTCTAAATTTCTGAATGAAATGGATCAAAGCTAAACATGCTTTCTCCACTTTGGGATATCTGAGTTCAGCATCTCATAATATTCGGCTGAAATAGTATATGGGACGTTCGATTCCCTCATCGTCTTCCTGAGCGACTAAAGCCCCTACGGTGTCACTGAAGGCGTGTATAGAACCAGTGGCTTCCCTTGTACATGAGACTTCATGATGGCTGGAGATGATAGTATTCGTTGAATCTTTTGAAAATCTTCCTGCTGGGTTGCAGTCCAAACGAAGCTGGCTCCTTTCTTCAGTAAGGGGTGAATGAGGCGGTAAGTTGGGCTAGACCGGGTATAAAACGTCGAATGTAGTTCACCTTGCCCATGAAACTCTGGAGATCCTTCACAGTTCGGGGAGGCGGCATTGTGAGGATAGCTTGAGTCTTGGACGGGTCTACCTTTATTCCTTCTGCAGTCACTTGGAATCCCAGAAATTTACCTGAAGAGACATAGAAAGCGCATTTCAAAGGATTCATCTTCAACTTGTATTCTCGACACCTCTCAAACACTTGTCGTAAGACGTTGGTGTGATCTGCTCGAGCCTTTGACTTGAACACGATATCATCTACATAGTCTTCTACTTGTTTATGCATCATGTCGTGGAAGATTGCCGTCATAGCACGTTGATACGTTGCGCCGGCGTTCTTTAAACCGAATGGCATAATAGTATAGTAAAAATTGCCAAGAGGGGTTCGGAAGGTTGTCTTACTTGCATCGTGCTCATACATCCTTATCTGATTGTAGCCGTTGTAACCATCCATGAAGGAGAACATGCCGTGTCCGCTGGTGGCGTCTACTAACATGTCGATGTTAGCGGGGAAAGTCGTCCTTGGGGCAGCACTTGTTCAAGTCTCTGAAATCCACGCAGCACCGGATCTGTCCGTTTTTCTTCTTTACTGGGACTACATTAGCTAACCAGGTCGGATGATGAATAGGTCTGATGAAGCCAGCAGCTAGCAACTTTTGAATTTCGTTCTTGATTTGTTCTTCCACTTCGTGTCTGAATTGCCTCGGAGATTGCTTGATTGGCTTGGATCCAGGTATGACATGTAAGTGGTGAGTGATCAATTTTTCGTCTAGACCAGGCATTTCCTCGTATGTCCAGGCAAACACATCTTGGTACTCCTTGAGTAGTTGGACAAGATTCGCACGTTCATCTGCGGATGCAGTCGGCCCGATAGAGACAAGGCACGGGAAATTCTTCATTCCCGATGTTAACGAGTCTCGAGCTCGTTGGTTGTGGAGAAAGTGGTGCCATCTTGTAGGCGTCGCGGAGCGTCAATACCTCCTCTTGCGTTTCTTCATTCTTGCAGCATTCAATTGGTCGGAGAGGCGGGTGCGGTCTCTCCGCTAATTGCTAACGGCCCGCCGGTATATTGTCTTCCCCTTCTGATCACGGTTTGCCTCGAAAGTGCGTTCCCTTTTGGTGTGAGCATGGGTTGAAGCTTCACCGGATAAAGATGGACGCCTCGTCGGAAAAGGTGTTTCGTGGTGCTTAGCCCCCAGTGATGCAAGTCGGTCTTCTTTTTGGATTGAAGCCCACGTGGGTAGTGGGGTGCACAGGACTTTGTCTGACCTTCCCTGCGGAGTTTATTTTGGTTCGAACAGTTCCACTCCGCATATTGGTGCATACGGAGACAATGATGCAGGAATACGGATGACTTCCTCATTTAGCATGGTCTTCAGGCACTGGTGATATGTTGAAGGGATGACCTTATTGTCATGAAGCCACGGTCTCCCTAGTATCATATGGTAGTACGGCTCTTTTTCTATGACTTCAAATTTCACTTTTGGTCGAACGGGTCCCTACCGATAAATTGATTGACATACCCGTATGTGCTAGTCTAGTTTCCTTCGAAGTCCGTCATTGTGGTGGGTTGCCTTACAATCTTGCATGGGCTAACCTTGGTTATCTGAGAGTCTTGAGAGTGATCACATTTGAAGATGCTCTGTGTCGATGAGGGCCCTCTGAACTCGAATCCTTGATGCGTGCGGTAACATGTAGGGCCGGTTGTGACCATCCTCTGCCATCATGTCGTCTTCTCGTAAATGTAACGTTATTTGAGATGTTTCCGATGCGATTAGGACTTCGAACGAGAAGGAGTCAGGTGTACATCCAGAGCTATTTTATTAATTGCGACAAACGAAACGTCGCCCGTTGATTCTTCGAGAGGTGCAAGAGTTCACTTAATTTTGGAAATCTCCGATCATGCCATCGAGATACACCGTTAGGAGGAGGGGTATCTCCGTTGGAGGAAACATCGGGATTTGAGACTATGGAGGCGGTCCTAAGACCAACCATATCGAAATTGATTGAATGGTATTGAAGAAATTGACTTTACAACCGAGAGATTAACCTCCTCTCGTGGTCGCCAATTGTTTATGGGTGAAAACTATTTATGCCGGTTTTGGTAATTTGGGGTGTGTGGATGAGAAATGAGTCTAAACCTTAAAAAATGCACCGCACGGGAGTGTTGTAGATTCAAGAAATCAATGCGTACAAATCCGGCCTAAACCAAGAAATGGCCGTTCCGGACTTGTTTCGGTCACAAAGTGAAGGAGATGGGGTTGACCTTAGGGAGGGAAGCGAAGAAGGTGTTGAGATTGTGAAGGTGTTGGCTATGTATGACTTGTATCAGAAAGCTGAACTATCTTGCAGGATGTAAGCTTATTAGTTCCGGTGTTTGAATATGATGGTATCAACACTTGCCTCTGTTGTATGGACTTGTTATGTTGTTTTGGAAATAAGGAGGAAAACCTATTTATACAAGTCATTTGAGCCTTATTCACGTCTCTCGTGGGAAGTGGAGAAAGTGGAGTGATGGAGTAGTGGAGTTGTGTGTTGGTGTTACACGACCGGTCTTGCCCACTTCTCCTGTCATCTCTAACCGTCCATGACTTCCTGACATGTTCTTGTGATGGCGCGTTGCACGTTGCACGTTGTAAACCGCCAGACCAATACCTTAGTATGTATCCCCAGTTTGTGAAATGATTGATGTCTCGAGTGTATGGATCGTGGGACCCACATAAAGTAGCATGTAATGCTAGATTAAATAACTAAGTTATTTAGGAAGTCGATACTTGTGAAGTATCGTGTGTATTCTATGCGAGTACTTTGCATCATGATGTGGTAGAGTGACGGGTGGTGATCACCATGACGCCTCACCGACCAATTAACTCGACCGGGGTTGTATAACCAAGCCGGTGAAGTTGGACGGACGAGATGATCTTTGAGACACCCATCTGCGACCGTTGATGAAATTAGGGTTTTTTGAAGAGGTGCGCAAGCATCACTCTTGACTTGGTCGAATCCAAGCTTGGGATACAATTTTGACAGGGCCGATCGTGCATGTGTGTAGACGACATGACGGTGTAGGCGCCCATATCTCATTGTCTCGTGAAAGTGTGATCCGGGCCACTCAATTTGTCGGCGAAGTTGAGTGGTCGAGATCAATTTGCACAGAAACCTGGTGCCGTAAAGCCGCGCATCATGCCCACTTCGGGCGCGCGTTTCAAGACGACCAAGCTTGGTCGGTCTTGTTCGATTAGTCTGGTATACAGACGGCGAGATGGTATACACGTCCATATCTCAATATCCCATGGAAACGTGATCTAAGCCACTCAATTTGTCCGGCAAAGTTGAGTGGTCGAGATTAGTTTGTAATCGGGAGGTGAGACCATGCCTAGTTCGGGCGTGCGATCGAGGCAACCGGGCATGATATGCCTTGGACGATCGGGTGTGGAGATAGATGGGCCACGGTGGTCATGTTGATGCGCACCGGACCTGCTTAGTCTAATCCTGGACCCTTCATTCGTGCAGGAGAAGATGGACGCTCGTGATTGTTCAAACCCTAATTGGAGTTTCACCGGCCGTGCGTCATGCCTTGTTTGGGCGCGCGAACCGGAACGACCAATTATATTTGGTCTACCGATCGGTCATGTATGTAGGCGGGCCCACGGTGTTTGTGTTGACATGTTCTGGGCTCTTTGAATCTATATCTACACCATCCATCTATGCCTACGAAGATGGATGGTTGAGACTGTTTTGCGATACATGTAATGTGCCGCAAACCCTAATTTAGGGTTTTTCGTCCATACTGCTCTAGTTTGGACGGTTTGACAAGGGAGACCGACCATGCGGGCCCGTGTTGGGTCGGTAGTGGATATTCCAATACCTGTTTGGGGTCATGGATTCAATCTAAGCCATCCAATAATGCTGGTGGAGTTGGATGGTCATGATCGTTTCTGAGACTGATATGGTCAGTTCAGGTTCAAATATGCTCAATCGGGCTAGTATAACACACCGAGAGTTGTACCATGTATGGGTATTTCGTAAATGTTTTATTATTAATGCTTGGAGATTCGTGTTGCTCTTCTGAGAACAACACTCAGTCCTTATGCCACACCGGTAATTAGTACAGGAAATACAAGGCTGGTCATGCATTAATTAATAATGATGTAAATTCACAGGGTATATGGGATTGTTGCTACATGCTCCAACCTGGATGAATTTTGTGTATTTAATTCGTAGAATACTGGGATTGTTGCCACATGCTCTATTCTAGGTGAATTAGTAAAGTGAAGAAGTATTCATCACTTATCAATGGCTTTATCTTTTGCAAGATGTTAGCGTATAATTTTGGCTTTTATAATTTTAGCCTTAAATGAAAATCCACCATCAACACAAGTTTAACAGGAGAGGCCTTGAAATGGTTTGAAGGTTTACCAAAGAATACCATAACATCTTTCAACCATTTGCAGGCCATATTTTTAGGGGCGTATATAAGTAACAATTCCTCGCGACCTGGCATTGAAGATGTATTTGGGTTAAAACAAATGGTTGGCGAAAGCTTGAAACATCTAATCGTGAGGTGGAAGACAATGTGTAGTGATATGGCTGGTCGTGTGGATGAGAGATATCTCATTCTATCATTCATTAACGCTATGTTTGCAACCAATCTGTTATACATTCAAATTTTTAGAATCAAGAATACAATCACAATGACTGAGTTGCGAGAACTTTAGGAGGAGTATATTGCTCAGGAGGAAAAGCAAAATGATATGGAATCATACCCAATTGCGAACACAAGTTCAAAAGCAGCGAATGCAAGCTTGTTACCTAAGTTGATAAATACAGTGGCGAGCACCTCGCAAGGGCAACAAGAGAGGATAACGGGTGATGATCAGCAGAAGTTAGTAGCTATGGGGAGTCGTGATCAAGAAGAATTTGAGAGAGAAAGAAACTTATATAACCATGGTGGAAATAACAAAATTCAAAGACATGATCAGCCACAAGAAACTTATGGAGGTCAGAGGCAAAATTATCACAGAGGACAGCGAAATCACAGGTTAATATGGGAAGAAATCAAGATGCCGCCACTGAATGCTAGTGTGGAGAAAATATGGGAAGCTATAATCTTGATGGAAAACATACCAGCGCCATGGAACATGGGAAGTGAACCACCTCCGAGCGACAGAAGCCATGAATTTTGCTCTTATCACCATTTTCATGGACACTCAACAAATGATTTTCTAAAAAGAATCATCCTCAGAATGATAGACCAAGGGAAACTAAGTCATTTTCTAAAAAATCAACCTCAGACTCAGCCATTACCACCACCGCATGAGAAATTGTGAGTAAATACAACAAAAGGAGGAGAAACATTTGTAATAGAAGTTGGAGCAAAGGCAAAGAATCTGTTTTGTAACTCTATCGTACATTCGTACAGGACAATTGAAGATTTTCATGATAACATTCTCAGTAGGGTTTTCGCAAGAGATGCTGATAATAGATAAATAATGAACATTGCGAAGACATCGCCACTAAAGGAATGTCAAAAGCATATTATTTCTTTTACCGTGAGAAGAGGTACTGGGGATGGAGAGATGCATGACAACCCATTAGTGGTAAGATTGGAGATTAACCCAAAACCTAGTGATGATGAAGATGATGAAGGCGAGAATTCATGGGCAATCAATAGAATTTTGATCGATCTTGGAAGTTCTCTTGAATATCCTTTTTTATCACACTTATAAAACTATGGGAGGGAAAGATGAAGATCTTATACCTTCAACTTACAAAATTTATGGTTTTAATGGAGCGCAAATAAGCCTAAAGGAGAAGTTCATATGTGAATTCCACCGAAAGGACTGTCCTCACGAAATTCTATTCTGCGTAGTTGATGTAGAATCACCCTACAACGCATTGATTGGGCGACCTTGGTTACATGAGATTTTGGGTGTGCATCGACTTTCCATCAATGTATGAAAGTTCCTCATCCCAGTGGTATCGGTATCATAAAAGGAGATTGGATTGAAGGAAATAAGTGTTATGAAACTGATATAGAATCTTGCGAAGAAAGAGCTGCGAAGAAGAAGAATTGGAAACATAGCATCAAAGATAAACAAAAGAGTGAAAGATTTATGGTAGATACAATAGAACAAATAGAAGAAGAAACTTTGAGAAGCCAAGGTATATTGAAGATAAGAAGCGCGAAAATCTCGCGATAGACAAGAAAATGTCAGGAAAATTCAAAAATGCGAGAGGCGGAAAGTAGCGAAGTAAGAGACTTAAAGAGTGAATGTATTGGTTGATTTTATGAGTGAGAAAAAAGAAAGATGTATGGTTGATTGTGAAAAAAATATATATATATTTTGAGTTACAAAGATGAGATCGCGAAGTTACAAAGGAGATGATATGTAGAAGAATAAAATATCTTTTATGAATTATAAAGATGAGATTGCGAAATTATAAAAAAGCTAATATGCGAAAAAGAAACAAAACAATCGAAAGGGGCGAACCTGCTATGGCGTACACCTTAGTTCGCGAAATCAAAATTTCGCAAGAGGCAAATGTAAGACCTAAAGTGCGTCATAAAAGGGGTCCTGTTAACATGGCTCAGGGAAAAGGTTACACCGCCCCTGGAACCTGAGTCATGGAGATTTGGGGTCAATAAAGCCCATCTAGGAAAGGTACCTCGGATTTTCAACCTAAGCTTATGACTTAGGTTGGACGACTGAGGGTCTCTTCTAATGAGTCTGCATATGATCAAGGCGCCGAGGTACACGGTTGAGCCAAGAGTGCCTGGGGCATTTGAAGTGTCTCGGCCATTCTTGGCAAGTCTTGGCGTATGATGCACTCGGCCCGAAGAAAACTCCACTTAGGGTGCAGTCTCGTAACCATAAGCCCTATAGGCAAAAGGGCTAAGAGGCTGCGAAAACAACTGGTTGTTGTTAAGACCGGATGGGAGGAGCTAGCCTTGTATGGCAGAAGTACGCCTCCTTGAAGGGGCAACTAGGGAGATGATAAGGGCGGCACCCTCCATTAGGGAGCTCATAAGTGTCTTAAGACGCAAATGTCATGAGGCTTTATTTTCGCAAAGAAAATTTAGGATTGTCATATTTTGCGACAATCTGAAGAGGCAATAATACAAAAGACAAAGATAAGGACGAGATCAATGGGTCGAGTACATGAAAATGTAAGGGCGTCCTACGATTTCGTCGCAAGACGGCTTTAATGTCATGGGGATTTATGTTCGCAAAGAATTTCTAGGCCTGTCATATTGTCGCAACAAAAATACCTTCAGAGGCAACAATACTAAAGAAATGATAAGGCAAGATCAATGGGTCATTACATGAAAGTGTAAAGACGTCCTGCGATTTTGTCGCAATGACAAGGGGTGGCACAATAAGACCTTTAACTAGGAAGGAAAAATAAGACCACATATAAGAAGATCTTGGAAACAACCAAGAAATATTTACTTGCGAAAATTCGCAGCAACAGCTGTGAGATTGAGCATGAATACATATCACTATTCGAAAGTAACTCATTTAATCTCTCATGTGAATGCAAATAACGAGGAAGCGGTATGGGAATGTAGAGAATAAAAACATGTTATTTGTCTTCATATGATAGATTACGCGCTTATAAAATGAAAAGTTGATAATATATTGATTAAGCGTATTGCAAAAAAGAATTGCTCTTTTAAAATGTGCGAAAGGAATAACAAAGTTAGAACTTGAAGATCAAGAAATTAGGAGGGAAAAGACTACAAAAATAGAAGATTAAAGGAATGGATATACAAATATTACAAAAAGAAAAGGAAGAAGACATAACTATTTCTTGATTGATTCTTCTTCATTTTCTTCATCTTCATCAATCCTTCTACTTCTTCATCTTTATTAGATTCCTCTTCTTCGCTAGCATCATTGTCTGAGATATCTAAAGAAGGCACATTCTCAGGAATTTCATCAAGGAGGCAAGGGTATGAAGAATGAGGAATGCTGTTGTCAAATCACTGAGACCATCTTAATTGTTTGATTGCGAAAAAGAATAACATCATTCTTGAAATTCGCTACAGTAATTTGTAGTTGCTTCTTCAATTTGGAGTATTTGTCATCTCGAGAAGAAAAGTCATTTGCGAGTTGCTCCTTCTCAGATTCAAGTTCTTCAATTCTTTCGCGAAATCTCTCCTCAGCTTCTGCGAACATATGACTCTGAATCAGCAACTTAATGACAACTTCATAAAAAACAAACAATTAAATAAAGAAGAATGATCAACAACCTTCTTTGTCAGAAATCATATCCCTAATCAAGGTTGTATGATCAGCTTGAAGACTAAAGTTAACACCTAAATTATTTCTGGCATCATCTAGAACCTTCGCAGCCCAAGCGAATTCATCGTCATTGTTTATGAGAAGAAGGGAGAGAATTTGATTCTCTCTTTCACTAAGAATAGCATTTTGCGGATGGATTCATCGTTCAATTTGAACCTCAAGAAGAGTTTTTGGAATTTCGCTAATGCTTGATCACCTTGACTAGCAATGCGATCTTTGTCATCTATGAGATCACTGATTTTCTTCCTTAAAGTATTAATTTTTTCTTTAGAATTAAGATATAGACGTTTAAATTGGTTGGCTAAGCCTAAACTAGATCTATGATCAATTTCTAAGAGGCGAAATTTAGATTGAAGTTCGTTTAGAGGAAGAGATTTAATCTTGTTATTTGAAAAACTATTCAAAGAATCGTTGAGGTGATCAAGAAGGGCATTGTTATCCATAGGATCAGGGAATGAGTGAAGAAGAATGGCTTCATCAGAAAGGTTATAAACGTCTGCGAAAATGATAAATCAGATGAGGGAAGATAATGAGAGAATAAACCAAAGAAAAAAAAGTCTCATACCATAAAGCTGTTGGTTGGCGCTCTGAAGACTACAAATCTTATTCTTCTGAGTGGAAGAATCGACTTCTAATTGCTTGGTTTTCTCGCGAAGAGTGGCGCTTCGGTTTCGAATTCTTCATTTCTCTTGCGAGCGACTTGACTTCCAATTCTTCATTTTTCTTGCGAAATTGAAGATTCTTCTTTTCGAGAATCTCTTGCGCCTTTTCTCAAGATGCGAGGCAATGACAAAGGAAGCTCTCCAGGACTATAAAGGAAAGTAAAGAAATTATCAAGATATAATTTAAAATTGAAATTATGAAGAAATAAGGGAACAAAGACATACCAAGACACCGAGCGAAGTTGTAGGTGGTAGGCTGTTGTTCACGCCTATACTTCTTGTCCCATGGAAACGTGATCTAAGCCACTCATTTGTCCGGCGAAGTTGAGTGGTCGAGATCGATTCGTGATTGGGAGGTGTGACCACGCCGATTTGGGCGTGCGAATCGAGGCGACCGAGGCATGGTATGCCTTGGTCGATCGGGTGTGGAGATAGATGGTTCCACAATGATCATGTTGATGCTTACTGGACCCGCTCGGTTGACTCTAAACCCTCCATTCGATCGGGGAGAAAACGGACGTTCGCGATCAATGCAAACCCTAATTAGGGTTTTGGCCGTGCGGCATGCCCACTTTGGGCGTATGATGGAACGACCAGCCATGGTTGGTCCTGACCGATCGGTCATGTGTGTAGGCGGGATCACGGTGAGCGTGTTGACATGCTTGGGCCCTTTGAATCTACATCTACACCCTCCATCTATGCCTCTGCGAAGATGGATGGTTGAGACAGTTTTTGCGACACATGTAATGTGTCGCAAACCCTAATTTTGGGTTTCTCGTCCATCTTTTTGGTTGGACGGTTTGCAAGCTATGCCACCCTTTTGGGGAGGCCGACCATGCGAGGGCCCGTTGGGTCGGTGGTGAATATTCCAATACACCTTGGGGGTTATGGAGCCAATCCAAGTCATCCAATCATCTTTGGTGAAGTTGGATGGTTGTGACCGTTTCGAGGCCGATATGGACAATCCGATTCAAATATGCTCAATCGGGCTAGTATAACACACCGAGAGATGTATGCTCAATCGGGCTAGTATAACACACCGATAGTCGTATGCTCGATCGGGCTAGTATAACACACAAGAGAGTCGCGGCACATGCGGGTATTTCATACATGCTTCATTATTAATGCTTGGAGGTTCGTGTTGCTCTGCTGAGAACAACACTCAGTCGTCATGCCGCACCAATAATGAGTACAGGAAATACAAGGCTGGTCATGCATTAATTAATAATGTTGTAAATTCACAGGGTATATGGGATTGTTGCTACATGCTCCAACCTAGATGAATTTTGTGCATTTAATTCACAGAATACTGGGATTGTTGCCACATGCTCCATTCTAGGTGAATTAGTAAAGTGAAGAAGTATTCATCACTTTATCAGTGGCTATCCTTTGCAGGATGTCAGCGCATAAATTTGGTTTCACAATTTTAGCCCTGAACTAAAATCCACCATCAACAGGGAGATTGTTAGAGCACTTCTCGGTCGAACTCATAGCGTTGCTATCTCAAGCTTGTTGGTCAAGTTTAGTTGCCAAAACTATAAGTCTTGATTTATATTCTACTTATAGCTAAGTCTCGGATTAGGATAGAAAGTGTAGTTGATCTTAGACTTCACGGCGTTCATCTATTGAAGACGAAGAACTACTAAGGGGAGCTTGTGGAACTTCATCGAAAAAAGGTATGTGGAGACTTGAACTCTTAAAATTCTATCTACTATATCTCCTATTTGAGACAAAAGTCGTATAGCTATATAGACTTCAATTATGCACATTTGATATTTCGAGCTGAGTTTAACTTGCTCACATATTTCTCGAAATATTTATTGGTAAGCTTTCGCTTTAACCAAGTTCATCTTATATATTTGACGAAAGTCAAAAGATTATCATGTGAAAATGCTTCTGGTAACATCTTACATGATTTGTATGAGACAGTCATTTGATGTAGACTCAGAATGTTTCGTATTGATCATTCGATCACTTGAAAATTGCTTTTAAGCTAATAGTTTGTGTGAGAAACTTATTCCCGTCTTCCGAGAATGTTTCAATGGTTTAAATGAGAGTTTAGAACAATTGGATTTAAGCATAGTACGCGCACTTGCATATATGTAATCCATGTCCGGGAACCATAGTATGCATACCCGTATGCGTACATGTTGGTTAGTGAAAGTTCGGGAACCTAGTACACATACCGGTACGCGTACTGGTGTAAGGTTCAGGTCCGGGAATTTCTGCTGAGTTTGGAGGTATGCGTATACATAGCATCTTGTGAACCCAAACTTAGTCCGACCACTAAGGTATGCGTACCCTTTTGCATACGAGTGGATGATGTTCTAAAATCGGTTCGTTCATGAACTAATACATATATATAATAAGGAATGCAATCTTTTGTAAACCGTGGCTATAATGTTCATGACTTTATTCGAGTGAATCAAAATCGATTTTGCTTCAATTGTGTCTTGTATACTTCTATGAGAATATAAACAATTGAACAACTCTAGAACTAGTTTCATTTGAACCAGTTATGGTTAAGATGAATAAGGTTGATATGAAAGTGTTCATATGGATAACTTCGGTTAACTATTGTTGAGCCAACAAGGTGTACACGTTTAGGTACGGTTACTCATATCTAAATGAAGGTACATTTCATTTGTGTATAACAAGCTAAGTTCGATCTAATGGTTGAAAGATATTAGCTTGAGTCTAATCAGGTTTTCATCTAACGGTGAATATTGAATGCTTAGGTACCATGGTAACATTGATTGCAAACCATGATTTGGAGACTATATAAAGAAGAACTCTAGCAACTGGGAAACCTAATCCCCACACCTCCTGTGTGATACTAGTTGTGACTAGATTCGATTCTCCTTTAACCTTAGGTTTTTCTAAAACCCAATAGGTTAACGACTTAAAGACTTCATTGGGATTGTGAAGCGGACCCAACTATTTCTCTGTAGTTGCGTGATATGATCTTGCTTTTTTCTATCGTGATTGAGTACTATATTCTCTAAGATTGACTAAAGATTTAATCTCCGATATGCAATATAAAAGGTAGTCACAAACATCTTCGTCTCATCGTATGTGATTCCACAATATCTTGTTTCTCTACCATATGATTAAGATTATTGTGAGGTAATTGATATTCCTAAGATGTTCTTTGGGAATATAACTCTGGTATATCAATTGGGTCATGTTCATCTTGATTCTATCAAAAGACGGAACAAAACTCATAGGTTTATCTACGGGAGACAGATTTATCTATTCAATAGCCTTTTCTGTGTGAGACAAATTTGTTTATCAAGTCTTCGACTTTGGGTCGTAGCAACTCTTAGTAGTGGGTGAGATCAGCTAAGGGAATCAAGTGCGTAGAATCCTGCTGGGGTTCAGAGACGTAAGGAGCGCAACTGTACCTTGATCAGAGTGAGATTGGTTAGGGCTCAACTACATTCAAGTCTGAAGTTAACTTGGAGTAGGCTAGTGTACGTAGCGGCTTAATACGGTATGGTGTTTAAATCTGGACTAGGTCCCGGGGTGTTTCTGCATTTGCGGTTTCCTAGTTAACAAAATTTCTGGTGTCTGTTATTTTTTTTTCCGCATTATATTTTGTTATATAATAAAAATATCACAGGTTGTGCGTAGTTAAATCAATTAGATAATCCAACCTTTGGTTGTTGATATAAATTGATTGACACTTGAACATTGGTCTTTGGTACTGTTCAAGTTGTTTCACATAATAATCAGGCTCACGGATTTTTATATGTTTGATTTCTTGATTACATTGTGAAACAGAGATACAACTCTTGGATATATTTCCATTGATTGTGTCGATTTGTCTAGTTGATTCTCTTGGAATTATATCGGAGTTGTCCATACAGATTTCTAAGCGAAATATTGGGTGTGGTTGTTAGACCCCCGCTTTTTCAAGTGTATTTGCTTTTAGTTAACCCGAAAAGTCAGAAAAAACCAGTTTGCATATATACCACTTAAGAAATTGATTTTCTACTTCAATACGCAAAAAAGGTTAGAAGAAAGTTTGGGTACACAATTTCAACCAAAAAAAGTTAACTTTTCAAGAAGCAAATTGGTTTTGCTTATTTCTAGCTTCTGCTTCCAGAGAAGCGAAAACCTCTTTGCCTCTGGCATCCAAACACATAATTTGTTTCATAAAAAGTTAACTTTTTTGCTTTAGGAAGTCACTTTGAAATTGTGTCGCCAAACTAACTCTCAGCTTTTAAAAAATCAAAAACCACAGAAATGTATCAAATAGAATCTTGGAATTCGATAAGATTCCAAGGTAAAGGGAAGAATGTTGGTCTTAAGGTGCCATATGCTATTTTGTGGGAATTATGGAAGGATCATAATAGAACTTTCCATGGAGTGAATAAAGACATTAGTGAGCTAATTTTGATGATAAAGTAGTTTATTATCCTTTGGTATTCTTGCGAAGACACTTTTAGAGGCTATTCGACTATACAAGTTTTGCATAATTGGGAGGAAATTGCAGTGATGTAATTTAATTTTTTGTCCTTTGTTTGGGTTCTCACCCTGGTGAGTGTTTGATCCTTTATATTATTTTGTAAATATTTTTTCCTCTTATATATAACATTTTCTCTTCAGAAAACAAAAACTACGAAGTGTATCCAAATACTCTGTAAAATTAAATATATTTATTTCCTTGTAGTACTTGATGCCATCATGTTGGTAATTTTACAACATCAATACGTACTACCATTGACCTTATATTTCAATAAATGTTTTCTTGTTTAGGAATATTTGTCATTGTCTTCTTCTGTAATGATATTCTTTGATAGCATTTCTAAAATAAGGCCACTATCTCATTCAAAACAATAACATTCAAATGCCTTAAGAATGCAATCATTTTGTTGAAAAATCTTCATTCGTGTATTGTATTTCTTGTAACTTTAGTGATTGGTATTATGATATTCATTGTCAGCATTTATAGGTATGATTCATTTCCAAATACATTATTATTTGATTTTTTTAATCGAGAAGACCACTCGTTATACATTGATGAACTTCTGTCTCTCCCGGCCGACCAAGCTTTAGTGGGTTAACCTCTCTCACTGCCATGCACACAAGTCTTCACCAATATTATCAGTGTTCATCATCGCTATTATCATCACCTCCAATCTGTCTTATGTAAGCATCTCCGCCCTGATCACGTTGAACAAATACCTCAAAGTGAAGTATTCATCTTTCTAAGATCTTTCTTAGTAATTGAAATATTTGAATCACAACGCAAATCCTTATTTGACGCGTAGTGCGCCGGCCAATTGCTTGTCTGTAGACAAACTTAGCCGCCGATGCAATATTGTTCCAAAATAGTTCAACAACACTTTGAATATCAATAAATAAACATATATTCTCAAATTTGATTTTGAGTTCATCTCGATAATAGAGGAATCCATGAAATGTCGTTTCCATTTCATGATATGTAAGAAACTGCGCTTGGAGGTTGTGCGGGTTTTTTTTTTTTTTTTTTTTTTTTTTTTTGTGGAGCATCCAAAGACAGCTGCTACGAACTCTCCATCTGAATCCCTTATTATTGCAGCACACCTCCCCGTATATATGGAGTGAATGAACCATATGTCATGGTGACTTTGCCACACTTTACTTTTGTTTAGTGATAAACTACTATAAAACCATTTATTTCAGCGTTCTTGGAATGGGGATTAGATAGAGACTTAATTAGAATCCTCTTGTTTTCATTAAGTTTCAAATGATCGCCAATCCATCTTAGTGCTAAGACTCGAAGAATATTCCCATTAACGGTAGCATTGTTAAACTTGGAAAGCGAGTTAAAGTTGAAGAGGAAGATGAAGCCATGGAGCATGAAGACTAATAATATTAAAAATACATTATTTGTTGCATAAAAAACAATCGACAAAGATGGATAATATATTTGTATAATCGCTATGTATTTATCTTGTGCATTAAGTAATTTAATTATGTGATGTTTCTCATGTGTTAAAATATGATTAATTAACAAAAATATAGAATTAAAATGATAATTCACTAAGTTTTAATTTTCTTAATATATCAAAATCTAAAACATATCGAAAGGTTGTTGAAAAGTTCATTATGCCTTTCTCTTCCAACAAGAAGTACTATACACTCTTTTGTGAAATAAAAAGTGTGAATCTCTCTCAACTGGTATTGTGTCAACTAGTTTTTTTTATGTCTCAAGAATTAACAACAATCGATTAACAACAACTTTCATAGGTTAGTATTGTAAACGAATATACCAGACTGATGAATTTCTAACTGAACTTTATCAAAAGAACACAATAGCAAGAGATAAACAATACCCAGGCTTACATGTGAAGTTGAAATTTTATAGGTTTCTTTATCAATAATGATATTATTTTGGGTTTGACTATGATGAGTAAATTCAGAAGTAACAGTTTGATTATTTTTTGTAAATGAGTAAGAAGTTATAGTAATAATAAGAAAAAAAAGAACATACAGAGAAAATTATGACTTATCTGAGTCAAAGTAGTCCAAATCGCTCATTGGCTACTCGGTTAGGAAGCTTGCAGTGAAGACCAATGAGTTCGGATTTGGAAATCGCCAAACTCGACCTAATACTCGAAACCTATTTATTAGAGGCTTATATTTCGCTACTCATGAGTCATGACGTGTACCTAATTAAAATTAAGATATTAACTATCATGTAATTAAGTGTGTAACATTGTTATATTGAACTTACTTATCCTATTTTTAGAGGTTTTTACATTTGATAACTCCCATTTGAGGGGTTACAAAAAAAAATTGTTTTCAGATTTTTGTGCATGCAAGGCCAACTCGAAAAAATCGCCAACTCGCGTGTTTTGCTCAAAAATTAGTCCAAATCGGTCGCCTTGATTGCTAAAAACGGAAATGGCGTAATAGCAAATCGCATCGGTCATATAGCGAGTAGCGATTACTCAACGAGTGATCGGTCGAAGAGAGCGATTTCAACTACATTTGTCTAATTTTTGAGGAATTTTTGCATCAAAGAACCTCTGGATTGAACAAAGTTCTTCAAAGAAGTATACCGAACATCAAAAACCCCAATTGTACTTTGAACATCAACTATGAATTTCCCTTCTATCCCAAATTCTGAATGAACTAGAACCAGATCCTACGTTCATAATCTCATTTTGGTTATTCTTGTAAGCAAACCAAATTATACTCAATTTCCCACTTTCCAAATCAAACCTTATTGAAAATTATCATTAGAAAGATTGAAAGAAAATTTGTCAGCAAATTAACCTCAATTACGAATATTTGCGGAGAAAGAAGAATTTATTTTGAATGTGAATGAATCACAATTATAATTTTTTTGAGAACGTACGTTAAAGTATTCAAGGCCTACAACTGAACTACGCTAGGAAAACATGCCCAAGATGATGAACAATTGTTTACTCCAGATGTACCCTAATATAAAATTTCTTTATACCAAATCAAAATTGCTGCAGTAAATACTGCTAATTCCAAGTAAATACAAGACTCAGAAAAGAAAAAGAAAAAAACAAGGTTACAATATAAAAGCAACAGGACAGTGTAGTTTCTTCACATTCCCATTTGTACTTGTTAGAAGTGTGTGGGCTTCCAACTCAAAACCAATTTCTAACATGGTATCAGAGCTAGGCCCGTATGAGAGTGGAATGAGTAGTAGACCCAAAGGGCGCCCGTCCACCCGTACAGAGGTCCACGTTGTAGTGGCTTAATCTCCTCCGCCCTACACGTGGAGGGGGAGCATGTTGGAGAAACTATAAAATAGTCCCACATAGCTAACTCCTTAGCCTAGATCTTAATATATAAGGTGTGGAGCCACTCCACTCATTGCCAATTGGTTTTGAGTTGGAAGCCCACACACTTCTAACTATGATACTCAGGTTCTCTACCCTGTCTTTGGGGTACAATTACCAGTCATTATAGTGTTTAATATCCCACCTGCATTTCTTGAACCAAAGAGACCGATGGGTATGCCAGTAATACATAAAGCTCCTACAAGCTATCACCATACCTCACCTCGCATTTGGTAGTGTTAAAGCCCAAAAGCTTATGAAAGCAAATTGAGAAGTGAACCAGTGAAGCTTTTCTGTCAGTTCATCTCAGGCCATTTCATCTTGCCCGTCTTACTGTTTTCTTCGTTTAGATTGGTTATGTTCAGGTTTTCCAGATTCTTCTCTCTTTCTCATTGGCCCTTTGTGATGCTTCAGATCTTTCTTATTCTTCTTAGCTTGCACTTGGAATGCTCTCCCAACCATGGAAGGTTGGTCTTTGAGCCCAAAACTCTTTGCCACGTGTCCTAAGTGAAGTCTCTTCACCATAAAAATCCTCTTCAGGTCGCCACGATGTGCTGTATATGCACGTATCCAAGAACAAAATGCGTCCTTCGCCATCTGCTTCATCTTTTCCTGAAAGCAGAAACCACATCAGTTTTGAGCCAATTCAAAATGAACATCAACAGTGCTGTAAAAATACAAATTGTCATAGACAAAGGAAGAGATAAATAGCAACTGATTGCGAAGTACCTCTGCACCAATGAAAGATTCGAGTGCTCTCTGCAGAATCAAAACCCATGGATGCAACTCCAATGGTACAAACTTCTTAACAGGCTGAGGCTTCTGAGCAGTAATTGGGAAACTGTCCAGGACCTAGAGAAGAGGATACTCTTTAAGTGACACACCATGCTTTTCCAGGTCTTTTAAATAATCCATTTCAACGGGTTGTAAAAATAACAATGCATCTCCTATTTCTCCGAGTCGAGCTGTTCTTCGAACTCTGAAAACCACAGCAGCAACAATGCCAGATAAGATAATTATCCATCACAACCTTTTTATTGCATGTAGAAAAAGCATCCACACCGCCTTTTTTTTTTCGTTTTTAAATTGTTGATTAGGAAGCCCATACCTGTGCACGTAATCACTAGCATCTCCTGGAGAGTCATACTGAATGATACATCTCACTTTCGGAAAATCTAACCCTCTTGCAGCAACGTCTGTGCATAAGAGAAGGGCTGATTTATCGGTTTTGAATCCCTGAAATGAGGTACGACGGCCTTCCTGTTCCATGCTACCATGTAAGCGTAGAAGTTTACCACTGAAGAATTTCTGTTTCTGCTGTGTTCCTGATTCTGCGTCGGAGGACAATTGAAATTCACTTAGGAGTGAGTAGTGGAAATCCACAGCATCACATGTTGAGAAGAATACCACAATCTGTCCAATAACAAAATCAGTTCACATCATGTTGCAAGTCAAAGAAAAAACGACCAAGGAGTTGATGTGTTACACACCTTTTGAGAAGGTTCTTTCTGAAAAAGATTTTTAAGAATGGACAGAAGAACCACTAGACGGGAACCGCAGGGCACTGTATAATACAATCAGAAGTGCAATTTAAAATGTGGTACCAATATGACGCATGAAGTGTTTGCCTGGTGCTCGGTTATAGCCCGCATCTGAACCACTTTTTAGTGTCCGTTGTTCAGACTCTACATCGTCATTAGATATCAAATCCCCTAGATGTTTATGTGACGTTTTTTGCATTTCACAAGAACTCTTCTTCTCATCAAGACCAACTAGAACCGGGTTTTCTAAGCTAATATTAGCTAGATGGTTTACTTTTTCATTTAAAGTTGCTGACAGTAACAAGTTCTGCCTAGGGAATTTGGGAAGCTTTGACGCTCCATCCGTCTTGTCATCGGACCCATTTTTCTTGGAACCCAAAACATCAAGTATATCTTCTATCTCTTTACCAAAACCCAACTCTAAAATTCTGTCAACATACAAACAGATATGCACTTAGATATGTTATATACATCAAAAGCGGAAAGCGCATCCAGACATCTAGCTATTCATTAGATGGCTACAAAGAAACAAAAAGACCAAGATCGGAAAATAGGATTGGTGATGCAGATCAGAAAGTAAGTAAATAGGATCATACCTATCTGCTTCATCAAAAATTATCCACCGCAAGTTAGAGTGCACAAAAGATGACGTATTCTTTAAGTGGTCCAAAAGGCGTCCAGGAGTTGCCACAAGAATAGATATTCCTGTAAATCAACACATGTCAAGAGAGTGTCGAAATTGCAAAGATAAAAGAGTTGGTACGCATATCTTACTACTACCAAATTTAGAAAACGAAGTAGCTATCAGAAATATTATATACCTTTGCGAAGCCTGGCTTTCTCCTTTGATCTGTTCTCACCTCCCATTACAAAACCTGGAACTATCCAATGGAATCGGTGCAGTAACTTTTGAAGTATTTCATATACCTGAATACACAATTCTCGTGTTGGCACAAGCACCAACGCTTCAAAACAAAAACAAAAAAAACGATCTCATAGTCAATCCCAGCTTGCCAACTTCTAAAACAATGAACTCGCAGAATTAAGGCTTTACACGTACCCATTGTTCCATGAGTTCAATTCTTCGATTGTACATTTGTAAATGATGAATTAGTGGAACCAGATACACTATCGTCTTTCCAGTACCAGTCGCGGCGTTCACAAGTCTATAATTTCACTGAAGGAACTCAAACCCACAATGCAAATTCAACAAACGCCAACCACCAATAACACAAAACTGAAAATTTAAGCTTATATAAACAACAAATGTCACCACCGCCACCACCACACCACCACCATCAATAACAACAAAAACCGAAACTAAAGCTACTAATCAAATCATCAAAAAGGATACACATGTTTCCCAGAGAGAATGAGTGGAATTGCTTTAGCTTGCACAACAGTTGGAGCCTCATACCCCATCCTATCTATCAAAAAATCGAAACTTTATTAACAGAATAATCCAAAGTTCATATCTTTCAGAATCAATTGAGCTCAAAAAAGGCCCCATATTGTATTTCCTCAGTTTTCCACAAGTTTAATCAGCTCAAACCAGAAACAATTAAAAATCCCCAAAAAAATCAGAAAAAAGAAAAGAAAAAGAGTTACCTTTAAGCTCATCACATAAGGTAGACTGAAGACCCAAACTAGAGAAAGTACATGTTGAGATTATTAGTCCACGTTGTTGAGGCAATCAAGATCATATCTTTCAAGCAATTGATAATCCATTTGTAGCCTCTCACCAGTGACAATTGGTTTTGAGTTGGAAAGATATATTCTAACATGGTATCTAGAGAAAGTACATGTTGAGATTATTTATTTGCAATCTAAGAGTCATTTGACCGCGCCTTTCCTAACTCTGCGCCACCCGATTTAATTGTCCACGTGTTAGACCCAACGAGACTACACGTGAGTGGGCGTGTTGAGATTATTAGTCCCACATTGTTGGGCAATCTAAGAGTCTGCGGCTTATAATCCTTTGGGCCTCTCCACCCATTTCCAATTGGTTTTGAGTTGGATGCCCATATTCTAACAGTACAAGACGCAAACACATCATCTCCTTTTGATTTCTCTTCTTCTCCTTTTTTCGCCATTTTTAGCTTTTCAAATCCAAGTTTTTTTCCTTTGAATTGTTAACAGTGTCTGGAAAAATAGCTCATATTTCCATCAATTCTCGCCAACAAAACCAGTAATCAATGAGAACTTGAGATAAAAGATTTGAGTCTGTAGACTAATGCTAGTTGTAGGTATCACAGAGATTTATTATGAAAACAAACAAACAAAAAGAAGAATAACGGAAGATAGAAAGGAGAGTATCTTGTTATGAGCTGATGGCTACCTAGACTGCCAGTAGTAATAAGTTATGGGTGCTTCATCTATTTTCTGTTAATCTATCTATAGAACTACATTAGGTTTAAAATTGCCCACTAAATGTGCGAGAAGAGTCTTCTTCTCTTTAAGCTGAAAATTAATGAAACTGTAACTCTTGGTTGCGCTACTTCTAGCACAGATTTGGCATGAATCTTTCGATTCATGAGGTATTTATCCATCTGTTTGTTTAGTTGTCGTGTTATCACAACAATTGGCATCAGAGCCGTTTTAAATCTATCCAAAAAAAACAAAAAATACAATGACTTTGAAGGATGTTCAAGACGAGGTAACTCAATTAAATGTTTCATAATCGAAACTACAATCTGATTTCAATACCTTATCCTAAGATTTAACTACCAAGTTCGATTCTTGCAACCACTCTCAATAACAATCTCAATAACACTATCAATACTATGTTACAGGAAAATAATAGAAACCTCGTCAAGTTGTTTAGTAAAACTTACAATAATCAACAACAGCCAAGTCTTGAAGTTACTAGTGGATCTCATACATTTGATGTTGAGGATCTAAGCTTTGTTCATCAACCACAACTGGTTTTTCATCACCATCATCGTATACCAAAGCTCGATTTTCCAAAATTTGATGGAGATAATCCTAGAGGTTGGATTCAAAATAGTGAGAGATATTTTCAATTAAATGACATTGAAGAACACAAGAAAGTGGTTATTGCAGCAATCTTTCTTGAAGGTAAGGCTAAAAAGTGGTTTTTAAATTTTCAAGTTAATACATATAAATCGAATTACATGGCATAATTTATCTCAACATTTATGTGCTAGATTTGAAAATCATGTTGAAGAGAATTTTGTAGGTAATTTTAATAAATTAGTCCAGAGTTCATCTGTGGATGATTGTTATGAGGACTTTGAGTCACTCAAGGCACTAATGCTACACATGAACCCTTCCCGAGTGAGTCTTACTTTGTTATGAGTTTTTTAGTGGGTTGAAGGATGAGATAGGTAAATTTGTGTCCATGTTTCACCCAAAAACACTCTTAGATGCTTTCTCTCTAGCTAGACTATAAGAGCAAAAAATAAATTTAGCATATGCATCTACTAAACCATTTACCAAGTCATTCAATACTCATCTACAAATTTTCCACCTAAACCAATTCTCGCTTCACCCAAATCTACTCCCACCACCCCCAAGTCTTTTTCCACTCCTACCTTAGGGTCTAACCCTACAACTCCTATAATCAAGAGACTATCCCAAGTGGAAATGAACAAGAGAGGGTTGTGTTATAATTGTGATGATGTGTATAGACCTGGGCGTTTCTGTAAAGGAAAACAAAAGATTTTCATGCTCCAAGTTGAAAATAGTGAGTCACAGGACACTGAGAAGGATGAAGAAATTTTTGAGGAAGCACATGAATCTCCAGAACAATATGATATTGAGATATCTCTCCAGGATCTTGCAGTCAATGTAACTGGAGACACAATAAAGATTCCTAATATTCTCAAATAAGAAGACAATCTACATCCTTATTGACACGGGTAGTACCACCAGCTTCATTGACAGTAAATTAGCTTCTTCACTCCAGTGTTTCATTGCACCAGCTCTCGCTTAATGGTAACAGTTGCTAATGGAGAAAGGACATTGAGTACTAGTGTTTGTTCAAAACTTCAATGGAGCATGCAAGGGCACAAGTTTGTGGAGGATTTGAGGATTTTGCCATTAGGTCGTTGTGATATTGCACTTGGTACCAGTTGGCTAAGAACTCTAGGTGATGTAATTTTCAACGTTTTGAAAATCATTATTTCCTTCAAGTACAAAAATAAGAAGATTACATTATAGGGTTTCACTCATAAACCTTCTTTACTCATGATGAGTGGAGAAGCGATCAAGGATTTTTTTCTAAGATTTCACATAGCATTGTGGGTCATCCATTTTCTATAACACCACTACCACATCACCTACCACTCCTGAAGCCATACTTCTTATATTGCAAGAATTCAGGAAATTTTCAAGAACCAATTGACTACCACAAAGAATCTTGGATCATATAATTCCATCAACCTAACTACACACCTGTTAATCAGGGAGCTTATAAATGGTCTCATTTCCATAAAGGAGTAGTGGAGAAACTTTTCAGAGACATGCTTGATCTTGGAAGCATTCAACCTAGCCATAATCTTTTTGCTTCTCCTATACTTCTCTCGGTTAAAAGAACGACAACATTTGGAGTGTGTAGATTATAGAAAATTGAATATATAGCATTACAATCAAAGATAAATTTCCTATACCCATCATTGATGAGTTATTAGATGAGCTACATGGGGATACTATCTTCACAAGAATAGATCTCAGAGCAGGCTACCATCATATTAGAATACATATTGCAGACATTTTCAAGACAACTTTTAGAACTCATCAAGGTCATTATGAATTCAAGGTTATTCCTTCACCAATGCACAATACATACCCATTCAAACCTAACAGTAATGACCTAGACATTGGCGCACAAATCCCTGCAACTCATTCAACATCTCCAAATTGAACTCGGAGAGAAACCCACTCTTCATTTCCACATACAACATCACTACAAACCACACCGCAATTTGAATCCATTGATACAACGGATACCACGAGAACCATTTCCTCCTCTTGATTTTTCATCAAAACCCTAACCTCAATCCTGTTAAACTCAGAACTGGTCACCAATAGCAGCAGTTCATCATCTGAATCTCCACCTCTAGTTTCTCTTATTCCAGCTGAAGATTCAATACCTCAATTTCCTATCCTAAGCTTCTAATTCCTTTCACCAACACATTACTAGAATCATATGCTCAAAACCCTTAGAAGAATTCATCCCTCTGAACCTGGTAACCTATCTTAATTCCACCAATCAAAACCTCCAATTGAAGCAACTGCAACTCCCTCTTTTCTTAGTTCTTCTGTTCAACTTCAGGCAAAACCAGATCTCAGCTATTCTCTTCATTCCTTTCTTCTACTCCTCGAATAATAATCGCCTTCTCTCTATCAATCTTTACTGCAAAATCGAATCCACTACAGACCCACCACTCTCAGACAATAGCCATTTTCCTTTCTAAATTTCAGGTGAATAGGGTGAATGAGAGAAACATCTCTCTCGATTTAGGATACAAAATTACGGCAGAATTAATACGCCCCATCTTTGTTAGATAAGGACCACCCAAAGTTGGCATCCCCTTCACCTTCGTTGGTCTTCAAATAATGATCATTGTCGTAGCGTCAAAAATAATTTCACTTTATCACTCACTAAATATAAATGAAGTACAAGGTAAGGAAGAGTTCGTATCCACGAGAGAGGCAATTGTTGTTATAAATTTTCGATTTCTAAAGTAACCAAGGGGGATGTTTGTTGTTTTAGCGAAATACTAAAGTAAAAATAAAATAAAGCAAAGCAAATGATTGGAATAATCAATAGAGAGAAGATATTGGTCACGGGATAATATCATTCACAAACATGTATTTTCATCAACGATTAGAATTGGTATTTTAATCTCTCATTTACTAAAAGTCCTAGGATACCTTGATCGCAAGTATATCCCGCTAATTCCTTGATTTCATCACAACCACATTAAAAGATGCATATGTGAATTCTTCCTAGAAAGCAACCTAAAGTGTAAAAGCACAATTAGATTTAACTCCTAAAAGCAATAAGTTCTATGGAATAAGACTAATCAATACAAACGAACGTGTAAAAGCACTAATCCGTTTTAACAAAAGTTATGATTCACTTGTGACTAGTAGGATATATCACTACAAGCACTACCCACAATTATGCTACTTAGAATCAGGGATAAACAACTTTTTCGTATTGAAAACCCTAATATAGCTTTAGAGATGAAAGCAAATCGGATTGATTCGGACTCAACCTAACAAGTATTCAAATCATATAACACTATTAATTGTGAATCACAAACAATAAAATATTGAGACAAAACTAATTCATTGAATCATATAACATATTGAGAAATCAACTTTATCCCATAACCAATAATATGTGTTTAGCTACTCATAGCTATGGAGTTCATCATAAAAATATTAATTGAAAAGAAGAAGATGAACAAAAGCAAACCCTAAAAGCGTAAACAAAAGCGGTTCTCCAAGTTCCAATAAATAATATGTGATAACCCCAAAATTGTAGAAGACTTTCCTTTAAATAGCTCTCTTGTTTCCAAAATTAGGTCTAGTCTTCAAAGTCCATTAGATGAAAATCCACCAAGCCCATAAGTAAGAAAAACCCATTTAGAAAATATGCCCCAAAAACGATCGCCGGAAAACTGGTATTATGGCCGGAACTTGGCCGAAAAAGTCGTCGGCAAGCATCTCAGGTGACCGGAAAAGTCCACCCAGTCACCGAGTCAATCGGGTCAAGTCAACTCAGTCGAGTCACTGAGTCAAACCGGGTCAAACAACGAATCAGATGACTCAACTCAGCAGTCAGACCTGAGTCAGTTAACTCAGCTGAGTTAGAGCCTAATTGGTTTGCCAGGCCAAATTTTTGTGTTGCACCAGGATGGTGCATCACCACTTTACTTACAGCCATAGTGGCCTGCACCTTCTCACTAAATTCTGCAGCTCAACTTGCCAATCCTGCAAGTGACTACCCCATGCCAATCAATACCAGTAGTACTAACTTCATCTTGTAGCTTCTTTGAACACAACCATCAACATTTCATGTTCACCTGCAAAATATGTTCAGCTACAACCATTATTCTCTCCATGTTCTTCATATCTCTCTCAATTTCTAACCTGCAGATTCAATGGCTGGCAAACTATGTAAACCAGCGCCACCATCTCTTTCTGTAACCCTGGCAACTCTCTTTCGATTACAACAGCAGGCTCATATGGAAGCCATCTCCACCTGAACCAACACTGCCATCAACTCATTGCCACCATCTAACTCTAGTTCACTTCCTTGTAGCTCCACCAGTGCCCTACTTCAGACCTTGTAGCTCATCCGCAATCCATTGCAACAACAACAGCTCAAGCAAGCCATTTCCATGTAATACTGCAACACATACTCATTTCAATTCACGCAACAACCATATTACAACCTGCAATTTGGTAGCCTGACTCAAGACTTTGTCACAACAAACTTCAGCTCTCTACGACAGCTGCAACTCAAAGACTACCTAGCATCTGCTTCACTCCCATTCTCAGATAACAACCACCACTGCCTGCATTCATCCTTGCAGCTATCTCCATCCTTAAGCACCAAAGCAATCACCAACTTCACAGCATAACTGCACACAACCAAACTCCATCTGAGCTACCATTACATATGACAGCAGATCCAGTGCCATTTGAGCCTTGCCTTAACTGCAGCTATCTATAGCTTCTTATTTTCCAATTGCAGCACCAACAAGCACAGCACCACCAGTTGCACAACAATTCAACCCCATGCTAGCACCACTACTTCCAAGTCAAACCATCAACATTTGTAGCTATTCAACACACATAACTTCTATCTCAAGCTCCATTCTGCTCTTCATAGCATCTGTAATTTATTCGCAATTCTCCATTCCAACTCTGAGTCAGCTTCCAATTCTTCATCTCCATGAATCTCATCTCCAACCCAAGCGGCCATTAGAGCAACAGCTCTACCAAATCTGTTCAAATCTCATCTTCAAACTCAGTTGCATCTCCATTCCTGCACTGCAACTATACCAGCTCTAGCTCAACCGCACCAGCCAATACCACCAGTTCTCATTCCATTATCCTTCTCAGCTTCATGAATCCACCTGCCTTGGAACTCATTAAACCCCAATCTCAATTCAACCACAAACCCTAGAACAACTCCAATCGAATCATTTCTCTGCCTGAAACCAAATCCGATGAGAATCCAAGTCTTAACTACTTCTATGCCATTATATCCTCACCTGCATCTCCATTACCAACCTCAACAGCTTCAATGAGCATCAACCACTTCTTCCCCCAGAAACATCAATTCTTTATTCCCATTTCTCAATGGAGTCCCAATCTAAACTGAACTTAAAATCTCCAATTTCTGTTGAAACCCTAACTTCCAGTACATCACAAAAATCAATTTCATCCTTCAATTAGAGCAAAACCCATCTCTGATTCCATGAATCTCTTCTTGCTCAAACCCTAACTTCTTCCATCACCAACAACAGTACCAAACTCTTGTTCTTTGACTTCTCTATTTCCGGCTGCAGTTCATCTAATTCTCCAACTGAGTTCTCAATCTCCTCTCAAAATTCATCAACTATAACTCTTAGGTGCCTCCATTTCTTGCTTTCATCTTGGTTTTAGACAGAACAGTAATGATGAGAGACTTGTTTTCTCTCTGAATTTTAGGGCTATGTAGGAAATAATGGAAGTGGATATATCCAATCAAGTGGAATGGATAGGGGGTTCCCAAAATAATTCTAGGCACCCATAAAGAGGATTAGGGCCAACCAACGATGTATTTTCCTTGCTTCTCTAGACTAAGCTGCAATAGTTGGCTTGTGTGGACTCCGCTCGAGTAGCAATTGCATGTGAGATGACGCTTTTTCCCTTTTTTGACTCAATTTGAATGATTAAAGCTTCTTTTCCTCCGTGCGACTCCAGAGTACCTAATAACTCAAAAAACACGCGTAAAGTACATAATTCACAAGAAAAATAACAAAGAAAGCGTAACTACTAGATAGTAAATTAGGTGTTTTAGACACCTATCAAATAACAATTGCTCGATAAATGAACATTATTCCCTTTTGCGCCTATTTCTTCTTCTTTTACTCAAACGATTCCAAAGCACCCAGTAAAACTCAAAGCAAACGTAAAATACATAATTTACAAGAAAAATTCAAAGAAAGCACAATCAATAAATAATAAATCAAGGTGTTTAAGTCACCTATCACTAGAATGGGTGGTGATGGTTCAAGATTCTATTGTTTGGTGGTGATTATCTTGTGATGGGCTAAATCGAAGAAGAAGAAGAAGAAGAAGAAGAAGAAGAAGAAGAAGAAGGTGGTGATGGAGTGGTTCGTTGAGAGATATGGTGGTGAATATCTTCATTGGTTGGTTAAGAGAGATGGTGGTGATCGAGAAAGGGGTAGCAATGAGAGAAAATAGAATGCGAGAAGAAAGATGCGAAAATAAAAAAGGTAAACTAATAACCTAAAGTGGATGGGTATGATTACTAGCTCTATATAAATGTACGACTATGCTTGCTTAATTAGTTATATATATATATATATATATATATATATATATATATATATCTTCGGTTTTTATTGGTTATCTCGGTTCGGTTTTTGGTTAAAACCGAGGCTGAAACCAAAGCGATCGGTTTTCCAAAATCGACAATCGTATCTATACTCTCCTCTAATGGTTTCGGTTCAATTTAAAATAGGCGGTTTCGGTTTCGGCTCACGATATAGATTTGGTTTTGCGCAGCCCTACGGTAGAGGTAGTTGTATGGTGAATTGGAAAGGGAAATAGGGTTTTTTTTTAACGTCCTTATATTATTCATACTAGTCTAGGCGCATGCGCTGTTCTGTTCTGTTTTGTGTGATACATCTGTCGTTGTGCACTCCAAGATCTATAAAACAATGACCACGTGTCGATTCACATACAATTCAAAATAAAATGCAACTTCACTTTGTTCACTTGTTCCGGAGAAGAAATTTTTGTGTTAACACTTGGTGATAAGCATCAAAACCTAGTAATGAAATTTTTTATTTAATAACTTTTCGATTTTAAATAACCATTTGTGTAAACAATTCTAAGGCTTTTATGGAGATTGGTTTCAGTCAACTGCCTAAGTCTAGGTTGCTCGATGATTTTTGGGTTCTGAGGAAGATTACCATTGCAAAACTATCTAGGAGAATGATTGACAAAACAATATAAGGCAAAAAATAGATAAATGCTAGAATTATAACATGACACTGCATAAAAGATGAGAATAGTAGCATTATGTTTGTTTCATTGAATTCGACTAAGTCGATCCAATACGTCTTCTTCTCTATTTTGAAATGTTTATTCATTATCTAATTCATTTGAGCTCTCAACTTCAATTGACCAAATATTGATATCAAAAATTACAATTCAGATGAACACCATGCACGCACAAAACAAATCCAGTGAATGTAAGTTGTAAACTCTGGGAGTTAATAAATATTATCACATTCAAGTGACTTTATACGTAGGTTTTCCTCAGAATCCTTGAGGATCGATTCGTTAGAACGATTCGAAACATAAACACCTGCGTAACATCTTCTCAATTTCTTGTTTTCTCGACGGAGAGGAGTCGAGAAGAGGAGTGACATGAGAAGTTGTCATCTTCTTCTTTTCCAACGAATTCAAAACTTTCACATACTGAGACTTCCTCATCAACATCTCTATCAATATCGAATCACCTTCATCGGAAAGTTCATCCAACTGTTCTTCTAGGCGTGTTTCCCGGACTTCAGCAGTTTTACATTAAAAGAATGTTTAGATATTGACTTAGATGTGACAGTTCTCTCAGGTGAATCCAAAGAATCACTGGCAATTTCTGAACTGGTACGTTATTAGAGATAGACTCGTTCATAATCAGATCGCTACAAACACAGAATTATAAGGTCTTTAACGTGTTTGCCTGCTTTGATACCAATTGAAAATGCGGGGGTTTAACAACCATACCCAACAATTCGTTTGGCAACCTGAGAGGACTTATTCCAATATACTTTCTAGAGAATCAACTAGACAAAATCGAGGACTCAATCTAGAGTAAAGTATATCAAATAGTTTAATATCTCTCGTTTCACAATGTAATCAGCAAATCAAACAGATAGAAATCAGAATGATTATTATGTGAAACCACTTGAACGGTACCAAAGACCACAGTTGAACCATCAATCAATTTAAATCAAAAACCAAAGGTTGGATATTCTAATTGATTGATCTTAACGCACAACTTTGTGATATTTCAATTATATAACAAAATATAATGCGGAAAAGAAATAACACAGACACCAGAATTTTGTTAACGAGGACCCCGGGACCTAGTCCGGTTTGAACACCACACTGTATTAAGCCGCTACAGACTTTAGACTACTACCAATTAACTTCGATTTGGATGTAGTTGAACCTAATCAATCTCACACGATTCAAGGTACAGTTGCGTTCCTTACATCTACGATCAGCAGGATACTACACACTTGATTCCATTGGTGATCTCACCCACAACCAAGAGTTGTTACGACCAAAGTCGAAGATTTGATAAACAAATCTATCTCACATAGAAAAGTCTATAGATTGTATAAATCTGTCTCCCACGAAATACCCAAGAGTTTATGTTAAAGTCTTTTGATAAATCAAGGTGAACAAGAACTAATTGATAAACGGGGACTTATATTCCCTAAGAACAACCTAGTATTATCAATCACCTCACAATAATCTTAATCGACTAGCGAAACAATATATTGTGGAATCACAAACGATGAGACGAAGATGTTTGTGATTACTTTTATCTTGCCTATCGGAGAAATTAATCTCGAGTCAATTATTTCAATTGTACTCAATACGATAGAATCGGGCAAGATCAGAACACGCAACTACAAAGAAAATAGTTGGGTCTAGTTTCACAATCCCAATAAAGTCTTTCAAGTCGTTAACCTAGAGGGTCTCGATAGAAACCTAAGGTTAAAGGAGAATCGACTCTAGTTTATGAAACTAGTAACACACAAGAGGTGTGGGGATTAGTTTTCCCAGTTGCTAGAGTTCTCCTTTATATAGTTTTTAAATCAGGGTTTGCAATCCAAGTTACCTTGGTAACAAAACATTCAATATTCACCGTTAGATGAAAAACCTGATTCAACCAAGCTAATATCTTTCATTTGTTAGATCGAACTTAGCTTGTTTACACAAATGAAATGTACCCTCATTTAGGTTTATGTAACCGTACCCAAACGTGTACACCATTTTGGTTCACAAATAGTTAACCGAGGTTAGCCATATGATTACTCTCATATCAACCTTATTCATCTTAGCCATAACTAGTTCACGTGACTCAAATGAAACTAGTTAAAGAGTTGTTCAATTGCTATATTCTCATAGAATTATACAAGAACACAATTGAAACAAAATCGGTTTGATTCACTTGAATCAATCATGAACATTATAGCCACGGTTTGAAAGATTGCATTCCTTATTATATAAATGTTTATGTTCATGTTCATAACCGATTTTAGAACTTTAACCTTCAAGTATGCAAACGTGTGCGCATACTTGAAATACCCGGACCAAGATTGGGTTTCGCCAATACGCAAACGGGTACGTGAACTTTCAATCCCAACAGAAATTCTCGGACATGAACCTATACGCTAAAGTACACAAACGTGTACGCATACTTAGGTTCGGATTTCTCAAACCAAAAGGTACGCAAACGTGTACGCATACTATGGTTCCCGGACATGGATTACATATGTCCAAGAGTTCACAACATGACATATCCAATAATGGTTAAGTGTTCTAAACTCTTATTTCAATCATTGAAACTTTCTTAGAGGATGACAATAGTCATTTTTCACATACTATTAGCATCAAAGCAATTTTCAAGTTATTGAAATAATCATAACGAAACATTCCAAGACAACACCAAATGATTGTATCACACAAACCATGTAAGATGTTACTCGGCAATTTTCACATGATATAAGATGAACTTGGTCGAAGCGAAAGCTTGCCAACACATATTTCGAGAAATACGTAAGCGAGATAAACTCAGCTCGAAATCTCAAATGTGTATATAGAAAACTATATTGTAATACGACTTATGTCTCAATATAGGAGATAGAGTAGAAATAGACTTTCCAAGTGATAGATAAGTTTAAGTCTCCACATACATTTTGTCTATGAAGTTCCACAAGCTCCCCTTAGTAGTTCTTCGTCTTTAAATGATGAACGCCGTGAAGTCTAAGCTCAACTACACAATCTATGTCCTAGTCCAAGAAATCTATAAATAGGCTAGAAATCAAGACTTATAGTTTTGATCACTAACATTGACAAACATGCTTGAGATAGCAACGCATGCGAGTTCGATTTGAGCAAAGTGCTCTAACAATCTCCCCCTTTGTCAATTTTAGTGACAAAACTATCAATACATATGGATTACAAAATAATTAAAAATTGTAGCTTCTCATCCAAATGCTTGATCTCTAGGCATCTTCAACACGACTCGAAAACTTCGTCACTTCCAAGTACTCCATGATTATAAACGTGTTCAACTCAAGCATCATAGTTGTTGAAGCTCCGTAGCGATAACAATGAGAAAACAAATGCTCTCAATCGTTGTTATACAGTGTCATAGTATTATTACACAACATCAAAGTTCAATTGTATCACAACTTTGACAACAATACTATGGTGATATGTATCACTCCCCCTTAGTCAATACTTCATCTCGACATGAAAATCACTCCCCCTTACATAATGATCCATAAACCATATGTATTTGTAGTATGAAACTCCACATTACTCCCCCTTTTTGTCAATATAAATTGGCAAAGGTACGAATACTAGTGGGATCCTCATGAAATTTTCATATAGATACTTCATGACCAAAAGAGAATAACATACCAACTTATTTAGATGCAACCATAAAGCCGAAGCTAAATGCATTCATCAAGGAGTTTATAAAGATACAAGATAACCCCTATAATATTCCACAACCGCACTCCTCACAAAGATTTGGCAATAAAGCACAAGTTCAAAAAGAAGCGTGACGCCCCAACCTAATCACCGTTTAGCTAATGGGATTACATCGTAAATGAAGCATAGAACCTAGATTAACGATCCTAAGAATCATAATTACATAAAGAGCTAATAACAAAATCCAACCTCTCAGATATAATAGAAATGAAAGTCTCTCGAGTGATATAAATATGTTAATGTGTTGTTTTACAGATTAACACAAATATACATATATAGATATATATATAAAATATTCAAAACATCTGGTATCTTGTGACGCCCCAACCTAATCACCTGCTTAGCTAATGGGATTACATCTTAAATGAAGCATAGAACCTAGATTAACGATCCTAAGAATCATAATTACATAAAGAGCTAATAACAAAATCCAACCTCTCAGATATAATAGAAATGAAAGTCTCTCGAGTGATATAAATATGTTAATGTGTTGTTTTACAGATTAACACAAATATACATATATATATATATATATATATATATATATATATATATAAAATATTCAAAACATCTCTAACATCGATAAAAGCTTTAAGCTACGAAAACGGTTATCTTCACGCGCATCATATCTTCTGATTTCTGAAACTGAAGTGGGAACGAGTGAGCACATCATCCCAAAGGGGGCTCAATGGAAACATATAACTCTAAAGTAATCACCAACATGCTTCACGGTTCTACTAAAGAAAAACGATAATCATCTTTTACACACAACATAGAGCGAAGATTGCTTTGACTCGCATCCCCGGATATTGCGTCCATAGTGGCAATATCCGTGAAAGATCCACCACCGGATGGATCTACCGTAAACGAATCAAACAATTTAAACATATGTTATCCCAACCTCGTCTCACTCAATGGAGAAGAAGATGCTAGGAATAACTCCAGTCTCAAATGATAGCATGAATCCAGTACCAGTAAGATATTATCGTGGAATGAGTACGCCTCATAAATCCAATGCCACCTTTTAAGTCTAGAATATAACAAGGTTTTGATTACTATAATCTAACCCCCCAAACAAGTTCACAAAAGGCCCAATCATTATTCGTAGGCTAAGTCTCCAAATAATGACCATATCCGATCATGAACCTAGAATTTCTTCCTAAGTCAAGGTCATAGTAACCCGAGTCAAACTACTAAGTGAACAATCAAGTATGATATGCACTTGAGTGGCTTCCCCAAATAAAATGTAGTATATATAATAATCAATAGGGCAGTAAAAGTTTAGGACTACTATCTTAAGACAATAAAATGTAATACTATTTATAGGGGTAAAGTAGGGCTACTAAGTAATATTCAAACAACGTAGCATTGCCCTACTAAACTTAGCAAAGAGCTATGGGGAATCACGAGACAATCTTCGCGGGGAACCACCCAACGCATATCACACAACATACCCATTCAAGCACACACAACATGCTTGTAGAAAGTAAGGACTTATCATGCTCGCATATAAAGTAACTTAATGATTACAAAAAAGGTTACAAAGTTCCCACGGTTTGATGACAAGCCACGCCTACCTTGTATTCCTCAATCCATTTGGTTCATCATTTGAATCGATCGTTGTTAATAAAGACTAGCATTAATCACACAAGCACTCTAAGAATTTATCCAAAAAGGCTCATACAAGGTTCATAACATAATATCATACAAGTCTCCAGTTATAGGCTAAGTCAAATAACTAATGATTCTAGTTTTATTAATGGTTCTATAACTTAGTAATAATTAATTATGAGATAAAACAACATCTAATTATCCAAATAGGGTCAAATTGGGTGTCATCGGAAAGCCCTCGAAAAACCCTACAATTTTGTAGAAGGAACTGAAAGCTAATTCGGAACATAAGTGGTCCAAAAACTCTAATTAAGATTTCTGGCCCTAACTCTAGTCATACGGGCCTGATCCGGCACGGTCCACTGAACCGGCCCGCTAACCCCTTACTGACCCATCGGGTCAACCCATGACCTGACCGTTTATCCGGTCCAAGACCAACTGGTCGACTCGTCTTTGAGTCGAAACTAACTCGGTGACTCACTCATCTTCTTCACTAATAGCTCGAAATATTCCAAGTGTTGGTTACCAAAGTAGTTCGTGTGGTCTACTTTGAAGGTCTCTAGTTTACGGACTATAAATCTAAATTAAACAAAATAGGTCTCATTAGGAACACGAGATCACCTTCTACAATTCTTGCTTACTGAATATTTTCCAAAACACAATCTAACCTATCAAGAAAGCCTCATAAATATGATCACTCACATCTGTCTTCACACAGTTTCAGCTGCGACGACTAGTTTTCAAACATCAATATCTAACTCGTTTCTTAACGGAATTGAACAAACTTTATACCCCTTTGAAAGAACCCAAAACGAACTATAAATTATGTTTATAGAGCCATGTCTAGTTCTCACTTTAAAGTACCTAAAGACGTCTCCAAAGACAGACCAGAGACACACAATAACCTACATAAAATCATGATTTCTATTCAATTTACATGGAGGATTTAAGACTATTACCTAAATAGAACAAATACCCAATTCATTAAAAAAAACATATTAAAACTAGTTGGAAGATTACCTTGATTGGTTTAGCTAGGTTGCATCAACAACACAAATCACTAATCACCACCACCATTAGTTAATCATCTTTTCTACCATGAACACTAATTTATCCAAGCTTTGTGATCATTCATCTACTTCTTATTCTCTTCATAGAGATACTACCTACTCTCTCTACTGATTTCTCTCAAACCATAAACAAAATCATAACAAAAGTATCTATACATCATCATCAACTTATTCTCCTTCTCTTTTCCTCTCAAAAGAAAACTACTTCATTAATGGTTTATAATTATCTAGTTCTATATATTTCTCCTTCAAAAATTGTAACACTAACACCACCATTACTTAGTTACTAAGGGATAACCAACTACTAAACAGAGGTCCCATCTAATTAGAGGTCCGGTCAATACTGGTCAACGGTCAACGGACAAGTCAACGTCAGTAGACTGATTTCCGCTCCATATTTCCGAGTCTCGTATCCTCATCGTACGGTATCCTATTTGCGCGTTCTTGTAATCCATTTCGCATAACTGTTCGCGATCTATCTAATGGTACTAATTGTTTGGCCAAATTATTATTTTATTAATTTCTATTAAATATTGTTCATATTTAATTAATCGAGTCATTAACGGCTAAATCGTCTCTTGACTAGTCTAATTGCGTTGACGTGCTTGCGGTTCCTTACATTCTCCCCACCTTATAATATTTTCGTCCTCGAAAATTAAATCGATCTATCTTTCAGTATAAGTACTGCTCATACTTACAATCGCGTGAAAATTCAACTCATTTTCAAATGAGTTCGAAGCAATATGAAATGAACTACAAACCTATGTCTCATTTATAAATTAAAATTTGTAGTTCTAGGTTCAATAAACTATTTGCTATTTCAATAAGTTACTGGTTCTAAGTACATTGGAAGGTACTCTATATATAATAAAGTTTCTATATGAATCTATAATCTATCAATCAACATTATCAACCTCAGTTATACTGATTTAAACACTAACAAATAACTAAGTCTAAATTCTTCACAATAATTCATATCTCAATAAATTAATAGCTCTATGTATAAGTTAAGATACTCAATAAGTTCCTATATGACTTTCGGGATCTATCAAATAAACTAATCTCACTATTATTCGCTTCATTGGATTGTCTACGTGTTCGTAATTTTTAGACTAATTATTTTCTAATCTCTATTGAAATGTCTAAACTATATTGTAATTGGTTCCAACCTATCATTTTTTCTTCATATTTTTAAAAAATAACATAACTACACAAAATAAAGAAGAACAAAATCAACATGTTACACAAATCAATCAATCAATTCAATTCAAAAGTATTTTAGTTCTTTATTATTTTTAGTGATTAAGATTTATCTCACAAACCCTGGACAACCCAGTTCTAAGCTAATCTAGTTCTATCTCAATAACTATCATTAGATGTAAACTATTCTTGCCCATGTAAGATCTAATAGTGAGCTCTGATACCAACTTGTGACGCCCCAACCTAATCACCTGCTTAGCTAATGGGATCACATCTTAAATGAAGCATAGAACCTAGATTAACGATCCTAAGAATCATAATTACATAAAGAGCTAATAACAAAATCCAACCTCTCGGATATAATAGAAATGAAAGTCTCTCGAGTGATATAAATATGTTAATGTGTTGTTTCTGATTAACACAAATATACATATATAGATATATATATAAAATATTCAAAACATCTGGTATCTGTGACGCCCCAACCTAATCACCTGCTTAGCTAATGGGATTACATCTTAAATGAAGCATAGAACCTAGATTAACGATCCTAAGAATCATAATTACATAAAGAGCTAATAACAAAATCCAACCTCTCAGATATAATAGAAATGAAAGTCTCTCGAGTGATATAAATATGTTAATGTGTTGTTTTACAGATTAACACAAATATAATATATATATATATATATATATATATATATATAAAATATTCAAAACATCTCTAACATCGATAAAAGCTTTAAGCTACGAAAACGGTTATCTTCACGCGCATCATATCTTCTGATTTACGGCCCGAAGTGGGAAGCAGTGAGCACATCATCCCAAAGGGGGGCTCAATGGAAACATATAACTCTAAAGTAATCACCAACATGCTTCACAGTTCTACTAAAGAAAAACGATAATCATCTTTTACACACAACATAGAAGCGAGAAGATTGCTTCAACTCGCATCCCCGAGATATTGCGTCCATAGTGGCAATATCCGTGAAAGATCCACCACCGGATGGATCTACCAGAAATGAATCAAACAATCTAAACATATGTTATCCCAACCTCGTCTCACTCAATGGAGAAGAAGATGCTAGGAATAACTCCAGTCTCAAATGATAGCATGAATCCAGGTACCGTAAGATATTATCGTGGAATGAGTACGCCTCATAAACCCAATGCCACCTTTTAAGTCTAGAATATAACAAGGTTTTGATTACTATAATCTAACCCCGCACAGCAGGTTCACAAAAGGCCCAATCATTATTCGTAAGCCGAAGTCTCCAAATAATGACCATATCCAGTCATGAACCTAGAATTTCTTCCTAAGTCAAGGTCATAGTAACTTGAGTCAAACTACTAAGACTCGAACAATCAAGTATGATATGCACCGAGTGGCTTCCCCAAATAAAATGTAGTATATATAATAATCAAGGGGTAAAGCCGGACTACTAGGTAATAATCAATAGGGGTAAAGCCAGGACTACTATCTTAAGACAATAAAATGTAATACTATTTATCCGGGGTAAAGCCGGGCTACTAAGTAATATTCAAACAACGTAGCATTGCCCTACTAAACTTAGCAAAGAGCTATGGGGAATCACAGACAATCTTCGCGGGGAACCACCCAACGCATATCACACAACATACCCATTCAAGCACACACAACATGCTAACAGAAAGTAAGGACTTATCATGCTCGCATATAAAGTAACTTAATGATTACAAAAAGTTTACAAAGTTCCCACCTGGTTTGATGACAAGCCACGCCTACCTTGTATTCCTCAATCCACTGGTTCATCATTTGAATCGATCGTTGTTAATAAAGACTAACTGTTAATCACACAAGCACTCTAAGAATTTATCCAAAAGGCTCATACAAGGTTCATAACATAATATCATACAAGTCTCCAGTTATAGGCTAAGTCAAATAAATAATGATTCTAGTTTTATTAATGGTTCTATAACTTAGTAATAATTAATTATGAGATAAAATAACATCTAATTATCCAAATAGGGTCAAATTGGGTGTCATCGGAAAGCCCTCGAAAAACCCTACAATTTTGTAGAAGGAACTGAAAGCTAATTCGGACCATAAGTGGTCCAAAAACTCTAATTAAGATTTCTGGCCCTAACTCTAGTCCTACGGGCCTGATCCGGCACGGTCCATTGAACCGGCCCGCTAACCCACTTACTGACCCATCGGGTCAAACCACGACCCGACCCGTTTACCCGGTCCAAGACCCGAACTGGTCTGACTCGTGCTGAGTCAGAAACTAGCTCGGCTGACTCACTCATCTTCTAGCTCAGAAATATTCCAAGTGTTGGTTACCAAAGTAGTTCGTGTGGTCTACTTTGAAGGTCTCTAGTTTACGGACTATAAATCTAAATTAAACAAAATAGGTCTCATTAGAAACAAGAGATCACCTTCTACAATTCTTGCTTACTGAATATTTTCCAAAACACAATCTAACCTATCAAGAAAGCCTCATACATATGATCACTCACATCTGTCTTCACACACAGTTTCACTGCGACGACTAGTTTTCAAACATCAATATCTAACTCGTTTCTTAACGGAATTGAACAAACTTTATACCCTTTGAAAGAACCCAAAACGAACTATAAATTATGTTTATAGAGCCATGTCTAGTTCTCACTTTAAAGTACCTAAAGACGTCTCCAAAGACGGACCGGAGACACACAATAACCTACATAAAATCATGATTTATTCAATTTACATGGAGAATTTAAGACTATTACCTATATAGAACAAATACCCAATTCATTAAAAAAAAACATATTAAAACTAGTTGGAAGATTACCTTGATTGGTTTAGCTAGGTTGCATCAACAACACAAATCACTAATCACCACCACCATTAGTTAATCATCTTTTCTACCATGAACACTAATTTATCCAAGCTTTGTGATCATTCATCTACTTCTTTTTCTCCATAGAGATACTACCTACTCTCTCTACTGATTTCTCTCAAACCATAAACAAAATCATAACAAAAGTATCTATATATCATCATCAACTTATTCTCCTTCTCTTTTCCTCTCAAAAGAAAACTACTTCATTAATGGTTTATAATTATCTAGTTCTATATATTTCTCCTTCAAAAATTGTAACACTAACACCACCATTACTTAGTTACTAAGGGATAACCAACTACTAAGCAGAGGTCCCATCTAATTAGAGGTCCGGTCAATACTGGTCAACGGTCAAATCAACGGTCAACGGACAAGTCAACGTCGATGGGCGATTTCAGCTCCATATTTCCGAGTCTCGTATCCTCATAAATCGGTATCCGATTTGCGCGTTCTTGTAGTCCATTTCGCATAACTTTTCGCGATCTATCTAATGGTACTAATTGTTTGGCCAAATTATTATTTTATTAATTTCTATTAAATATTGTTCATATTTAATTAATCGAGTCATTAACGGCTAAATCGTCTCTTGACTAGTCTAATTGCATTGACGTGCTTGCGGTTCCTTACAAGAACTCTCCCCCATAAAATGTCATTCCTGAAAGAACAACAGAGGCGACCTTGCTTTTACAAGAAAAGAATGATTTCTTTGGACATAACCAAATCACATGAAAACATGGATTTGAATCCAAAAAATCTCAATTGAATCAACCAAAAAATGATCAACTCAATTGGTCATGCTCGGCATAAGAGAACTTACGGAGCAACACAGTATATGCACAAAAAATGTGGATCGGAGATCAACCAATACTGCGGAATACACAAGGATTCATTCTATTTTTCATCACTATTTGCACAATGACATATAATAGACTTAATCCTTGTAAACAAAAGTGCATCCTTTCTTCCATCAAAATTTGCATAATGACATAAAAGGTTTTACTTTTGTTTGTCAAAAGTTCATTATATCTTTTATCAATACTTTCATACCGACATAATAGAGATAACTTTTGAATAAGTATGGGATGATCACTGAGTTCACGGACGTAAACAACATATCCCATAACAATTTGCAATATATAAAATCATAAAGATTAAAATTGCAAAAATCATCTTCCAAACAACTTAGAATTTAAAAACATTGAAGATGAAAATGTTGGACATAGCTATGTGTACTCACAATAATGGCTATTCCAAACCCTAGTAATCCTTCTAAAAATACAAGAAATAAATTCTCATATGAAGTTTCCTAGACATTGAGACAAACTCATAACGCACATATAATATGATTTGTCCTTAGAGGGTAGAAACAATCTTTTTCGCCCGGATTTACACCAAGAATAGCTACCAGAGGCGTATAAAAAGATTTTCTTAACAAAGAAGAACATACAAAGTCATTAACGACCATGCACCATAATTCACATAAAATGATTGTGAACATTCAAGAATCCCATAGTAATGCGTACTACTGCCCATTCTTGAACTTCCTTCTTTGTGATTCACCAATAACATTCTTGTAAAGCTACAAATGAGCTTAGAAGAGTAGTACTCCAAGAATCCAAGTGCCCAAGTCCAAGAGAAGTGGAACAAGTGCGACGAAACGGAGCAAAACACTCAAACACAAGAGATAGGAAAAATACCAATCTTAACTCATCCAAATTCAAGAATTCTCATCTCCATTTTGAATAGAATTCAGAGATGAAGAGAATTCAAAAAGAATGAGGTCATTCCGAGTTCGGATGAAGAAGTTACAGCCAAAACAAGTTTACCAAATATCGACGTCTGCAGGAAAGTATGCATACGGGTTTGCAAACGAATTTTCATGACCTGGAGCAGTATGCAAAAGGGTATCGGTACTAAAACCCCTGGATTTTGATTTTAAATAATGGTGTGCATACCTGGTAGGTGTACCATGAAGTCCAAACATCCTGAACTACTATTTTCAAACCTAAACGTTTAAGAACCTTAAACACAGATAAAGTTAGGTAGAAATGAACAATAAGCAAGGTACATGGATCATTATAAGTACTCTAAGAAAATAAAAACACAAATCTTGCTCAATTTTATAGACATACCTTTTTAGAAGAATTTAGTCGAATTCTACGACCTTAGAACATAATCGGTGTGCCCCAATTCTCGTGCTTCCCTCACCGTATACATAACAGGGGCATTCCTTGGTGAGGATGCACTTACAACACAATCAAGTTGTGTTGGGGTGAAAAATGTCTTGCTCACCATAAGTGACCTTTGGAAAGAGATCGCTTTTAGAACCTTTCACATCCAAATCCATTTTTCCAAAAAACTTGTTAAGTTCCAACATCATAGATATTGCCTTCTCCATAGTCATGGAATTTTACGGAAGATCATTCCTTTTCACACTCAAAGCATCATTGGATTTCTTTGGTACCCATACGTGTGCGTTTAGGAACAACAGAACCTTCTTCCCATTACTCTCTTCAAGATTTCTCGTAAGAGAATTGGATTGACTATTCTTTTGCAAGTTAGTCTTTCTACAACTGGTAGCATCGGATCGTGTCTTCGTCTTTACGAAGTTATCCTTCTGATAACCATTACGATTGTGAAAAGGATTCGTATGACGTTTATAGAAAAATCTAGATTTATCACAGCACTGATTCATTTGCCTAAAGGTTGGACAGTTACAACCTGTAGCGTTAAGGGGATTAGTCTTAACATATGATCTTGGTTTCACAACTTCTTGTGATGCCCAAACAAGAACATCATAAAGTTTCTCATTCCTTATACGGAAACGACATCTCCTTTCCAGATGACCTTTATTTCCGCAATAGTGGCAAACATAAAGAATGTTCTTACCTCGATCCGTGTGTGCTGACTTTGGAGGTTGATATACTTTGCTCTTTTGAACCTTAACTGCCGGTGAAGGTATTTCACTTTTGCCATCAGTGGAAACCTTTTGTTGAGAAGAATCACTAGCCTTGACAAATTTTACCTCTTTGCTAATACTTGGAGCATCTATTCCCTTATAGCCCAATCCTCGTGTATCACGATGATTTTTACTTGCTCCTAGCATAGTGGTTAATTTGCTTGAACTAGTATTGAACTTTTTCAAGTCATCTTCCAACATCTTGATTTTAGTAAGAGAAGTAGCTAAATCATCCTCAAGATGTTTTTCTCGGCGAGAAAAGCGCTTTCTATGTCATCAAAACTAATTTGTTGAGAGTAACCTTGCTTGAGGAAAATAGTTGGGTCTGGCTTCACAATCCCAATGTAGTCTTTCAAGTCATTAACCTACAGGGTCTCGATAGAAACCTAAGGTTAAAGGAGAATCGACTCTAGTTTATGCAACTAGTAACACACATGAGGTGTGGGGATTATTTTTCCCAGTTGCTAGAGTTATCCTTTATATAGTTTTCAAATCAGGGTTTACAATCCAAGTTACCTTGGTAACAAAGCATTCAATATTCACCGTTAGATGAAAAACACTGATTCAACCAAGCTAATATCTTTCAACCGTTAGATCGAACTTAGCTTGTTACACACAAATGAAATATACCCTCATTTAGGTTTATGTAACCGTACCCAAACGTGTACACCATGTTGGTTCACAAATAGTTAACCGAGGTTAGCCATATGATTACTCTCATATCAACCTTATTCATATTAACCATAACTAGTTCAAATGACTCAAATGAAACTAGTTAAAGAGTTGTTCAATTGTTATATTCTCATAGAATTATACAAGAACACAATTGAAACAAAATCGGTTTTATTCACTTGAATCAATCATGAATTATAGCCACGTTTTGCAAAGATTGTGTTCCTTATTATATAAATGTTTATGTTCATTTTCATAACCGATTTTAGAACTTTAACCTTCAAGTATGCAAACGTGTACGCATACTTGAAATGCCCGGACCAAGGTTGGGTTTCGCCAGTTCGCAAACGGGTACGCGAACTTTCAATCCCAGCAGAAATTCTCGGACATGAACCTGTACACCAGTACGCAAACTTAGGTTCCCGGATTTCTCAAACCAACAGGTATGCAAAAGGGTGCGCATACTATGATTCCGGACATGGATTACATATGTGCAAGAGTGCACAACATGACATATCCAATAATGGTTAAGTGTTCTAAACTCTTATTTCAATCATTGAAACTTTCTTAGAGGATGACAATAGTCATTTTTCACATACTATTAGCTTCAAATTCAAAGCAATTTTCAAGTTATTAAAATAATCATAACGAAACATTCCAAGACTACACCAAATGATTGTATCACACAAACCATGTAAGATGTTACTCGTGAAAAGACGAGGGTACCCAAATATACCTCAATCTAAAACTTTTTCACCTATAAGTCCTTTTTACGAAAGTGATTGTCTATGGACTGAGTCGAGACAATACAACTAATCGGTTCACACTTCGTGTGATCGTATATGGATACGAGATCGAGACAATACGACAACAAGATAACTTGTCTGATTGACTATGGATTCAAGATCGAGACAATACAACAACGAAGTATGTTTACTTGATAATAGGTTCGGACTTAACCAAACACAATAGGATTGCTATCAAGTAAATAGGAATAAACGTTTGTGTATTTTACTTCTAATTATAATAAAACAATTATAATTGCGGAAATAGAAAAGTAAAAGACACAGCAAGATTTTGTTAACAAGGAAACCGCAAATGCAGAAAAACCTCGGGACCTTGTCCAGAATTGAATACTCTCAGGATTAAGCCGCTATACAAAATCTAAACCAACTTCATATAGTTGAGACCAATCAACTAGACCTATAGTTCACCTAGTTCCGTCTGTATCCCTGCGCTTCCAACTTGTTAATAAGTCACGCACTTGAAACAATTCCTTTGGTTCGTATTCCAAACAGTAAAGGAACAACAAATTTGTTCGGTAACAACTCTTTTCAATCAAGTGATATGAGTTCGAAAAAAGGCTCTTCCGTTTATCCCAATAAACTCCTTTGTCAGGTCCTTAGATTTATCTTATCAACAACTACCAAAGTAATTGTTAAGATTATGCAATCAATACTTTTAATCACAAAGAAACGTATTGATGCCGATCTACTTAACTAATCAATCAAATCTATCACAAAGACAAACCGATTATAGTTGGATCCTCCAGCCGATCAAGTTTTGTGTACACCAAAGATTATGAACCCAAATCAGAAATCTTCTTCGTCTTCAAATCTTCTTATATCTTCAATAAACACCTGCACACAATCAACTTGAATCGCTTGTGATCAATCACACACAGAACGAAGTCTGTTAACAATGGATTATCACAAGATGTCTTTAGATCTACAAACAGTCTAAAGCATAAATAAACTAGGTGCAATCAAAGTTCAACAACCGTTAGTCAATCAAATCAATCGAAAACTAATAATAAATTTCAATTATCTATTTTCCCACCAATGTTACTAATAGAGCTTCTCAATCCCAAACAAGTCTTTAAACCGAGCGGCCGTAAGAGATTTCGCCTAATTTGGTTACTTTCCTCTCCGAATAGGCGGCTCCACCAGTAACAATACAACTAGGTAGTTTTGTTGGCTCTGAGGATTAGTTTGCTTGAAATGCAAACTTCAATATTTATAGACCAAGGAAGTTTGGACACCAAGGAATTTCCAAAATCGAAAATATTCTCAAGATATGCAATATATTTCCAAATTATGTTTCCATAATTCCCGGAAATGCTTTGTCCAAATATTGACCGAAATCTCATTAGAAAATCTCCAATTAGTAAATGCACATTACCAATTTTTATTTTCTAAATATATGCATTTTAATTGCTGGAAATTAAAAGCATATAAAACTAGATTACTGCTGCAACAGTGGGGGCGGCCGGCCGACCGAAATTCCGAAGCAATTTGTTCCAAATAAATTTTAATTATCTTTCATTTTGCGGGAGGAACTAAAATTTAGACCTCTATATCCCTTACTAACTATTTGTTGATAACAGAGATCATACTCTCAGCAGGAACAAAATCCTAAGTACCACTTTCACCAAATAGCAACATTTATAAATGTTACAAACAGTAGAAAAATGTTACTAAAGTTTCTAGCAACGGTCAGCACTGTCACCATATAACAACTTTTATAAGTGTTCCAAACAGATCCATGGACTCCTTATTCTTCGCCTTAATTTGACCCGATTGTGTTTTTTTTTCAGGTTAAATTTCAGACCCAAAAATCTTCGACAATTGATCAAAATTTTCGGAATTTCTTCCAATACATATAAATTATAACCATATTTAACCATAAAGTGGAAGAAATTTTAAGAACAACGATCATAAATCGATCAAAATCGAGAAATTGAAATTTTAAGAAAACTTTTCTTTTAATCGAATTTTCGATCATGAAATTCTTCGATCATGGATGATATTTTTCGAAATCAATTTCAATTTACGAGAAATATAATTATTAATAGCGCTCCAATGCAAAAACTTCGAAGAAAAACGATCCGGAAACGATCAATTTCTATTTTTATTTTTTTTGTTTTCCTTAAAATCGAATTTTGAGGACCATAAAAGTGTGATGGACAAAATCCAATGGAGTCACCCTATAGAAGGCCTCCTTAACAGTCGGCCAACTAAAAACCTTAATTAAAAGTTTCTCAATTTATTTCGATCCGGGATTCTCCTTTAGCTCTTAAGGAATATCTTTGAACAATAAAAGATAAGCGTTACTGCACATGTTCAAAGTATGTCGACATCTTTACTTTGTAGATCCTTTTTCATATCTACAGTCTTGGAACCGATTTGCCACACTTACAAAACGAGTTTAGAATTGGTTCATCTGACTTCCAAGAACTATGTGATTGATTATTGTTAGAGCACTGCTCGGTCAAACTCGCATGCGTTGCTATCTCAAGCATGTTTGTCAATGTTAGTGATCAAAACTATAAGTCTTGATTTCTAGACTCCATGGCGATCATCATACAAGATGAAGAACTACTAAGGAACTGGTAGAACTTCATCGACTAAAAGGTATGTGGAGACTTGAACTTATCTATCACTCAAAAGTCTATCTACTTTATCTCCTATCTTGAGACAAAAGTCGTATTGCTATATAAACTATGGTTATACACATTTGCTATTTCGAGTCGAGTTTATCTCGGTATCTATTTCTCGAAATATGTGTTGGTAAGCTTTCGCTTTGGCCAAGTTCATCTTTACTAGTGACGAAAGTCATATTAAGTTTCTATTACTTGAAAATTGCTTTGACGAAAAATGGTTTGTGAATAACAACTATATAACGTCCTCTAAGAATGTTTCAATGATTGAAATGAGAGTTTAGAATATATAACCATTGTTGGATATAAATATTGTGTGATAACTCATACATGTGCAAGTCCTTATTCCTTGAACCAAAGTATGCGTACTTTGTTGATCAGGAAAACCGGAACTAAAGTCCGCATACCATCGGAAGTTCACGTCCCGTGAAAATCTGCTGGAGTTTGTGAATTAAAAACAAACTTATTCCGGGTACTTAAGTCCGCGTACTTAGGTTGGTTATTTTCTAAAAATGGTTATTCATGAACTTAAACTTATATAAACTAAGGAATGCATATTTGCAAACCGTGGCTATAAAGTTCATGAATCGATTCGAGTGAATCAAATCTTTTTTGCTTCAGTTGTGTCTTGTATACTATAAGATCTAAGCAATTGAACAACTCTCTAACTAGTTCATTTGAGACATTCATATGGCTAACCATTTGGTTAACTATTGTTGAACCAACTAAATGTACATGTTTGGGTACGATTACACAAACCTAAAACGTGCATTTCATTTGTGTGTAACAAGCTAAGTTTCGATCTAACTGTTGAAAGATATTAGCTTGAATCTAATCAGGTTTTCATCTAACGGTGAATATTGAATACTTTGTTACCAAGGTAACTTAGATTGCAAACCCTTATTTGAAAGAATATATAAAGGAGAACTCTAGCAACTGGGAAACCTAATACCCACACCTCCTGTGTGATACTAGTTGTATAAGCTAAAGTCGATTCTCCTTTAACCTTAGGTTTCTACCGAGACCCTGTAGGTTAACGACTTGAAGATTTCATTGGGATTGTGAAGCCAGACCCAACTATATCTTTGTAGTTGCGTGATCTGATCTTGTTGTTTCTATCGTACTAAGCACAATCGTAAGATTGGCTTGAGATTGATTTCTCCGATAGGCAAGATTAAAATAAGTCACAAACATCTTCGTCTCATCGTTTGTGATTCCGAAATATCTTCTTTCGATTAAGATTATTGTGAGGTGATTGATAATTCTAGGTTGTTCTTTGGGAATATAAGTCCGGGTTATCAATTGGTTCTTGTTCACCTTGATTTATCAAAAGACGGAACAAAAACTCGTAGGTATTTCCGTGGGAGATGATTTATCTATTACCGTACTTTTTGTGTGATACAGATTTGTTTATTAAAGTCTTCGACTTTGGGTCGTAGCAACTCTTAGTTGTGGATGAGATCAGCTAAGGGAATGAAGTGCTTAGTATCCTATTGGGATCAGAGATGTAAGGAGCTCAACTGTACCTTAGATCAATGTGAGATTGATTGGGGTTCAACTACATCCCGGACCGAAGTTAGTTTGTAGTAGGCTAGTGCACAGAGCGGCTTAATACAATGTGTGTTCAACTGGACTAGGTCCCGGGTTTTTCAAAGCATTTGCGGTTTCCTCGTTAACAAAACTTCGGTGTACGTATTTATTTCTTTTCCGCATTATATTTTGTTATATAATTGAAATATCACAGAGTTGTGCATTTGAATCGATCAATTGGGAAATCCAACCTTTGGTTGTTGATTGAACACTTGGTCTTTACTAATAGTTCAAGTATTTTCTCTTATATTCAATTAGACTCGCAGATTTCTATTTACTTGAGTAAGTATTGAATCGAGAAAGTGAGATATAACTCATTGATATACTTTTATTAAGATTGAGTCATTTGTCTTGTTGATTCTCTTAAAAGTATATTGGAGTTAGTCCATAGGATTCTTAAGCAAAATATTGGGTGTGGTTGTTGTACCCTCTTTTCAATTGGTACCGAGAGAAGGCAAACATGCTTAAAGACCTTACAAGTCTGTGTTTGTAGCGTCGACTCTATGGACGGGGAATTATATCTCCATAAACGTACCACCCGGTCTTGATGGCTCAAACTACTTATGGTGAAAAATTGTTATGCGTGTTTTTCTTCAAGCTCGTGATTTTCAAACATGGGTATGTGTTGTAAATATCTATGATCCTACAGTTATCTGAGAAGTCCATGTATCTATACCTAAGGATATTGGTAGATATAGTCCAGGAAGAAATTCTTGTTTGCAAAGCAAAATTCGACGGCTTAAATGCTATCATACATGCCATTACCCCAGATCTTGACACCATGTGACTACGTGCACTAAGTCTAAAGAAGCCTGGACATCTTAGAAACCGTATTTGAAGGAAATACCGGTGAGAAAGAAGCTAGGCTTCAAAACCTAAATTCGATTGGGAAAACCTTCGTAGATACGATTCTAAAAGCATTCCATCGTTGAGGGAAATAACCTTGATACTCTTTCCAAAAACACTCTTATTGGAAAGTTAAATATTCTTGATCAAATTTACGTTAGAACATCGCATTCAATGTTGTTTGCAACATGAGTGAAGCCTCTAACTTGTCTTGGGCGATGAATGATGTTCCAATGATGTTGGTTTTCATAAATCACCGATAACGAAAGAATCAAAGAATTTGTAAAAAGGAGAAATAGATGTGATAAACGTCTTCTGTAAGTTTTTGCTTCAGATGATTCAATAGATGGAAAATATCTCATAGGTGTCAACGTCGTGGATACGTCTGATAAATGTAATGGACCTTCATCTCTTTCAGCAGAAACATCCACCTGCTCAATTTCTGATACGGAAGTTGAGTCTGACACAGAGATTTTTGAATTCTTGAATAGAGAGGTTCTTCAAGAAAATCTTCAATTAAATGCTTCATTGAAGAAACTTGAATCATTAATCCGGGTGAAAAATCTTGAGATAAAGTGTCTTAATGACAAACTCACCAGAACCATGGCTCTGAAGGAAAAAGAGATTAATACTCTTAAGGATGATCTGCAGAGATTATCTGGAAGTTCTGACAAAATTTCAGCAATGCTATTCGGTCAGATTTCCTTTGGAAATACAAATGGTTTAGGATTCAAAAGCAAAACTGCAAGCATAATCAACCCCATTGTTCCTGTTGATCATGGTAGAATGAAGGTTGATGTTTGTAATAAACAGAAGGCAACTCAACAAGACAAAGAATCTTTATTGATTTGTTCGTTTTGTGGAAATGCAAATCATGTTCAAAGTACGTGTTAGAGATTCAAAAGGAACAACAAAAGAATTGCCAAACTTCAAGAGAACATACAAAAGATGAATCGGATAGTCAATGTGGTTTTCCTAAAACCCAGTGCTTCTAGAGTCAGAAGAGGTAAGAAATCTGTTTATACAAACCTTGGTAAACCACTATGTGGTGAAAGAGGGGAGCATTTGGCTCACGTCGTCACTGTCTAATACCAGCGACGTTCACATCCTCATATTTAACTTGAGAAAATGAGGGTTGCGTCTATGTGGCTCAAGTGGTGTATTTATACGTTGTTCTTATTTTTGTTAAGAAAATATTCTTCTAATGTTATAGATAATGTATCATTAAACCACGAAAGACTTGTTCTACATTCTTCTAGGGTTTGGGCGTTCATAAGTCTATTTATAATCATTTGTAGTCTTGTTTCCTTAAAGGATACGGTTTCATGGCTCTTGTAACTAGAGGCACCACAAGTAGGGATGCGGTCGGGCGGTTAATGTGTATACGTAAAGGGATCTCTTCCTCAAGGGTGATGAAAGTGAAAGCTACAAATAATGGAGAAGGTTCTTCCTCTAAATGTCTCTTGTCCGTTTATCATCTTGATAATAACCAGAGGCTTGGTGAAAGATTTCATCAACAAAAGAAATGATTTAAAATCTCAAATTATATCGTCTTTAGAAAAGATAACTCACTATGAACAAATCTTGTCTCTAACAAAGAACACTTTGCGTGAGCTAAAAACAGAACTTAGTGAGTTGACAGATGTTTCTGAAGATTTAGAGGAATTGAACGACCCCATAATCAATGGGTTTTTCAATAATAAGAGGAATTCTCGGTAGATGCTCTGAGAAAGCTCTACAACGCCTAGTAAATCTTCTGATGAGAGTTTTATTTTCTTGTTTGTTTAGAAGAATAACTAGAGTTTGGAATAGCCATTATTGTGATTACACATAGCTATGCCCAACGTTTTCATCTTCATGTTTTTAGGTTTATTGGTTTAAATTCTAAAATTGTTTGGAGGATGATTTTTGCAGTATTAATCTTTATGATTTTATATATTGCAATTTGTTATGGGATATGTGTGTTTGCGTCCGTGAACTATGATTGTCCCATACCTTGTCAAAAGTTAAGTCTTTTATATGTCGATATACATGTATTGATAAAAGAAGGAATGAACTTTTGATATTACAAAAGTTTTAAGCCTATTGTATGTCATTATGCAAATATTGATGGAAGATAGGATGAATTTTTTTGTTTACGAGGATTATGTCTATTATATGTCATTGTGAAAATAGTGATGGAGAATATAATGAATCCTTGTTTATTCCACAGTGTTGATCTTCCGATCTATATTTTTATGTATATCTTGTGCGGCTCCATAAGTTCTCTTATGTTGAGCATTTCCGATTAAATTAATCATGGGTTTTCTTGTGGTTAATTTGATTGAGTATTTTTGGATTCAAATTCATATTCGTATGTGATTTGTTATGTCCAAAGAAATCCTTCTTTTCTTGTGAAAGTAAGGTCGCTCTTGTTGTTCTTTCGGGAATGACATTTTATGGGGGAGAGTTCTTAATTGAACTTGTGCTTAATTGCCAAATCTTTGTGGGGAGTGTGGATGTGAAATATTATAGAGGTTATCTTGTATCTTTACTAGATTACTGCTGCAGCAGTGGGGGTGGCCGACCGACCGAAATTCCGAAGTAATTTGTTCCAAATAAATTTTAATTATCTTTCGGTTGCGGGAGGAAATAAAATTTAGACCCATATATCTCTTACTAACTATTTGTTGATAACAAAGATCATACTCTCAACGGAAAAAAAATCCTAAGTACCATTTGTCACCAAATAGCAACATTTATAAATGTTACAAACAAGTATAAAAATGTTACTAAAGTTTCTAGCAGCAGTCAAAGATCACTTGTCACCATATATCAACTTTTATAAGTGTTCCAAACAGATCCATGGACTCCTTCTTCTTCGCCCGCAATTTGACCCGATTGTGACCGCTTTTTTTGGGTTAAATTTCAGACTCAAAAATCTTCGACAATTGATCAAAATTTTCGAAATTTCTTCCAACCCATATAAATTATAACCATATTTAACCATAAAGTGGAAGAAATTTTAAGAACAACGATCAGAAATTGATCAAAATCGAGAAATTAAAATTTTAAGAAAACTTTTCTTTTAATCGAATTTTCGATCATGAAATTCTTCGATCATGGATGATATTTTTCGAAATCAATTTCAATTTACGAGAGATATAATTATTAATAGCGCTCCAATGCAAAAAATACGAAGAAAAACGATCCGGAAACGATCAATTTCGATGTTTTTTTGTTTTCCTTAAAATCCAATTTTGAGGACCATAAAAGTGTGACAGACAAAATCCAATGGAGTCACCCTATAGAAGGCCTCCTTAATGATCGGCCAATAAACTCCTTGATGAAAGCATTTAGCTTCGGCTATATGATTGCATCTAAAAAGTTGATATGTGCTTGTTTTTGGTCATGAAATGTACGTATGGAAATTTCATTAGGATCACTAGTTTTCGTACCTTTGCCAATTTTATTGACAAAAAGGGGAGAATTAATGTGTAGTTCACACTACAAATACATATGGTTTTCGGATCATTATGGGGGAGTGGTTTCCATGTGAGATGGAGTATTTGACAAAGGGGGAGTGATACATATCACCATAGTATTGTTGTCGAAGTTGTGATACAATTGAACTTTGATAATATATAATAATACTATGACACTGTGTAACAATGATTGAGAATTCTTGTTTTCTCATTGTTATGGCTACGGATTTTCAACAACGATGATACTAAACTTACAACCTTTGGGATCATTGGAGTACTTGGAAGTGACGAAGATTTCGAGTAATGTTGAAGAACCAAGAAGATCAGGAATGTGGAAGAGAAGCTACAAAAGTTTATATCTATTTTTGTATTCCATATGTATTGATAGTTTTGTCACTAAAATTGACAAAGGGGAGATTGTTAGAGCACTACTCGGTCGAACTCGCATGCGTTGCTATCTCAAGCATGTTTGTCAATGTTAGTGATCAAAACTATAAGTCTTGATTTCTAGTCTACTTATATCTAACTCTCGGACTAGGATAGAAAGTGTAGTTGAGATCTAGACTCCATGGCGATCATCATACAAGATGAAGAACTACTCAAGGAACTGGTGGAACTTCATCGACTAAAAGGTATGTGGAGACTTGAACTTATCTTTCAGTCAAAAGTCTATCTACTTTATCTCCTATCTTGAGACAAAAGTCGTATTGCTATATAGACTATGATTATACACATTTGCTATTTTGAGCCGAGTTTATCTCGCGTATCTATTTCTCGAAATATGTGTTGGTAAGCTTTCGCTTTGGCCAAGTTCATCTTTACTAGTGACGAAAGTCATATTAAGTTTCAATTACTTGAAAATTGCTTTGATGAAAAATGGTTTGTGAATAATAACTATATAATGTCCTCTAAGAATGTTTCAATGATTGAAATGAGAGTTTAGAATATATAACCATTGTTGTATATAAACATTGTGTGATAACTCATATATGTTCAAGTCCTTATTCCTTGAACCAAAGTATGCGTACTTTGCTGATCAGGAAAACCGGAACTAAAGTCCGTGTACCAGTATGCGTACCATCGGAAGTTCACATCCCGTGAAAATCTGCTGGAGTTTGTGAATTAAAAACAAACTTATTCCGGGTACTTAAGTCCTCATACCAATCCACGTACTTAGGTTGGTTATTTTCTAAAAACGATTATTCGTGAACTTAAACTATATAAACCAAGGAATGCATATTTGCAAACCGTGGCTATAAAGTTCATGAATCGATTCGAGTGAATCAAATCGTTTTGCTTCGATTGTGTCTTGTATACTTCTATAAGATCTAAGTAATTGAACAACTCTCTAACTAGTTCATTTGAGTCATTTGAACTAGTTATGGTAAATAAGAATATGGTTAATATGAAAGTGCTCATATGGCTAACCATTTGGTTAATTATTGTTGAACCAACTAAATGTACATGTTTGGGTTGTTACACAAACCTAAAACGTGCATTTCATTTGTGTGTAACAAGCTAAGTTTCGATCTAACGGTTGAAAGATATTAGCTTGAATCTAATCAGGTTTTCATCTAACGGTGAATATTGAATGCTTTGTTACCAAGGTAACTTAGATGCAAACCCTGATTTGAAAGACTATATAAAGGAGAACTCTAGCAACTGGGAAACCTAATCCCCACACCTCCTGTGTGATACTAGTTGTATAAGCTAGAGTCGATTCTCCTTTAACCTTAGGTTTCTACCGAGACCCTGTAGGTTAACGACTTGAAAACTTCATTGGGATTGTGAAGCCAAACCCAACTATTTTCTTTGTAGTTGCGTGATCTGATCTTGATGTTTCTATCGTACTAAGCACAATCGTAAGATTGTCTTGAGATTGATTTCTCCTATAGGCAAGATTAAAAGAAGTCACAAACATCTTCGTCTCATCGTTTGTGATTCCGCAATATCTTCTTTCGCTAGTCGATTAATTTTATTGTGAGGTGATTGATAATTCTAGGATGTTCTTCGGGAATATAAGTCGGGTTATCAATTGGTTCTATTCACCTTGATTTATCAAAAGACGGAACAAAAACTCGTAGGTATTTCCGTGGGAGACCAGATTTATCTATTACCGTAGAATTTTCTCGTGTGATACTGATTTGTTTATTAAAGTCTTCGACTTTGGGTCGTAGCAACTCTTAGTTGTGGGTGAGATCAGCTAAGGGAATCAAGTGTGTAGTATCCTGCTGGGATCAGAGACGTAAGGAGCGCAACTGTACCTTGGATCGGTGTGAGATTGATTGGGGTTCAACTACAGTCCAGGACCGAAGTTAGTTTGTAGTAGGCTAGTGTTTGTAGCGGCTTAATACGGTGTGGGTTCAATCTGGACTAGGTCCGGGGTTTTTCTCGCATTTGCGGTTTCCTTGTTAACAAAACTTAGAATGTACGTGTTATTTCTTTTCCGCATTATATTTTGTTATATAATTGAAATATCACAGGTTGTGCGTTTGAATCGATCAATTGGGAAATCCAACCTTTGGTTATTGATTGATCCTTGAACATTGGTCTTTGGTACCATTCAAAAGTTTTCTCTTGTATTCAATTAGACTCGCAGATTTCTATTTGCTTGAGTAAGTATTGAATCGAGAAAGTGATATATAACTCTTTGATATACTTTTATTAAGATTGAGTCTGACTGTCTAGTTGATTCTCTTAAAAGTATATTAGAGTTAGTCCATACAGATTGCTAAGCGAAATATTGGGTGTGGTTGTTGTACCCCCGCTTTTTCAATTATCCTATCAAATCACCAAACATGGGTTTCACGGTTCTACCAAAACAAGTTTTGGTTCTACCTCCATGTGGGTACACGCTAGTTACCAAAACTTGGTTGACTAGGTACTAGGATTGGTTCCCACATGTATATGGTATCTAACTTGTATTTGGTGCACATGTCCATAGGATCGGTTCCCAATAACTAAAAACGTGTTGCACATGTTCATAGGATCGGTTGCCAATAACTAGAAACTTGTTGCACCTCTTACAAGGATCGATTCCCCTTTTGTGATCGGTTGCACCTCTTACTAGGATTGGTTCCCCAATGACTAGAGTTGGTCATACCAATCACAACAAATCGATCATACCATCTCAGGTGATTACTTAAGATCGGTTTCACTAAGAAAAGTCATACCAATACAAAGTCAGGCCTTGTGAATAGTTTTACCAAGACACATAAACAAGTTATGAGCGGTTATACTAAACACACATATTGGTAATTCAAATGATTTGCAATAAATAACAAATACCAATAAGCCTAGCGATTTCCCTTTCGATTCACAAAACAAGTTTATGAATGTACTTCCTTTAAACGAATGTAAAACATTGTTTCCTAGGATGAAATCTTCACCCCTTACCCATACATAATCACAATAGCATTCAAACGATTATGTCGATGTCTTATATACGAAGTTTAAAAGATAAGCGTTATACTTCGTATTGTATTCCTTAATACTACGTCTAACTAGAGTATAATCATTCACAGCTTCGCAGTTATGTTTTAAATATGCACGACTTGAAAGGAACGTTAGGGAATGAAACAGGTTCAAGTCAAATATTACTAACCTCAAGTGGAAGGATGATGTCATCGTTGTAGCTCCTTACTTCTTCACATTCTTCAAGTCTTCATGTAATACTTGTAAGGTCTCATATCCTAATACTTTCAAGCTAACCTATACGAAGTTGACTCTAGTAAATAATCAAGAGACTCTTTAAATGAGTTTTGGTTCACTAAAATATGACAACCAGACTTGACATACCAACGCTTGGTGGGTTCAACCGAGCTATGCTCTAACAACTGGGCAATTTTCACATGATATAAGATGAACTTGGTCGAGGCGAAAGCTTGCCAACACATATTTCAAGAAATATGTAAGCGAGATAAACTCAGCTCGAAATCTCAAATGTGTATATAGAAAACTATATCCTAATACGACTTATGTCTCAATATAGGAGATAGAGTAGAAATAGACTTTCCAAGTGATAGATGAGTTTAAGTCTCCACATACCTTTTGTCGATAAAGTTCCACAAGCTCCCCTTAGTAGTTATTCGTCTTCAAATGATAAACGTCGTGAAGTCTAAGCTCAACTACACAATCTATGTCCTAGTCTGAGACATCTATAAATAGGCTAGAAATCAAGACTTATAGTTTTGATCACTAACATTGACAAACATGCTTGAGATAGCAACGCATGCGAGTTCGGCAAGGCGGTGCTCTAACATTAACAACTAACCATAGTTCTCTTATCCATAAGTCTACTCACTAATTAGGGGATCAAAGTCAAAGTAAAGTGATTTCCCTCCTAGGGAGGAACCTATAGTTTCATTACATGATTGGATATTAATATTGGACAAAAACACACCATCTACTTTTGATACCTAACCCATACAATGAGAGCGACTATAACGGTCCATGCACATCAGTCACATAATTATGTTTTTCCTAAAGTACCTTTATAACATTATACTTCTGAGTTAGCTAGCATTCTACAGGTTAGATTTAGAGTTATCTCTAGAGTTCATATAATTCCCATAATTGTATCTATTTGGTTTGCTTCTATTTCTTGATCACAAAACAAACAATTCACTATAACAATATTATGAGTAGAAATTTTGTACTGATCAGTTGTGTGTTCCAGTGATACCAAAACGTTGTCAAGTGTTTGTATAAGAAATTGCTAGAATTTAACAATTAACTCTCAAATATTTGTTATAATCAAAAACTTAGTTCCCAATTAAAATTCCTTCTAACCTATTATATGTTCTCAAGTAAATCTCACTATACAATCATACCAAAATTGGTGATGAATATTTGATTAGGGAATCAAATTTTGAACCTATAATAGGGGATATCATAAACTTAAGTGGAGGAGGATGTTAATCAAAAATTTCAAAGTTATTAAGTGCAACCAAACGTTAACTGAAATTGAATTTGACTAAACAACACTGTAATCATACTATAAATAACAAAGAAATTGTTTAGCTGAGCAAGAAATATAAATTGAGATCAATGCACTAACCAAATGTATAATATGATCTTTGGACACTTTTTGTTAGAGCATAACTCGGTTGAACCCACCAAGCGTTGGTATGTCAAGTTTGGTTGTCATATTTTAGTATCAAAACTCATCTAGAGTCGCTTGATTAAATACTAGAGTCAACTTCGTTTAGGTTAGACTAGAAAGTCTAGGAATGTTGAGACGTACAAGTATTACTCCGAAGACCTGAATAAAGTGAAGAATTAACGACTATAACGACAACATCATCCTTCCTCTCGAGGTTAAAAATATTGACTTGATCTTGTTTCGATTCCTAACGTATCTTTCAAGTCGGATTATATTGAAAAACATAACATGCTAAGAATAAATATAAATAATACTCTAGTGGTTAGACTTGGTCATGACATTATGATCAAAGCGTCAAGGAATTTATTGAATTATGAAGTATAATGCCTATCTTTTTGAACTTCGTAAAAGCGACATCGACATAATCTATTGTATATAGTTGTTTGATTATGTGTGCTTTATATAGGTATGACTTCACCCTAGGAAATAATATTTTATAATATTTATTTATCGGAAATACATATATGAACTTGTTTCATAATCTAAAGGAAATCATGATTGGTCAGGTTCTTTATTGAATATCTTTTGAATGACCAATAGAAGATGACAAAGTATAACCTATCTTGACTTGTTGAGATTGATGGTATAACCGGTCATAGCCTATATAATATAGCTATTTTTAATTGGTCACAAGTTATATTGGAAATCAAGGTGTAACGATCACAAGCTATATTGGAATGCAAGTTGTAACCGGTCACAAGTTACTTTGGCATCCAAGGTATAACCCGTCAGAAGATGAATTGGGAAGTTAGCTGTAATTGATCACAAGCTACCTTTGGGAAACAAGGTGTAACCAATTACAAGATACTTTGGGAAGCAAGGTGTAACCGGTCAAGCCACTTTGTGGAGTAAGGTGTAACCCATTATAGACTATATTGGGAATCATGTTATAAACGTTCACAACATATTTTTGGAGTAATGGTATAATTGGTTCCATGAGAAAAACCAAGCTTCCATGGTTCACATATTTCTTCATGATGTATGTGAATTAGGGTTTTTGGTTTGCTAAGATGAGAAGATTCTAGATGTCGACATTATTTGAACATGTACATAACTCTTATCATTAATTGTTCAAAGATATTCCTTGATACTCAAGGTGATCCCGTGTCCGAAAAAAGTGAAAAGCATTTAATTATGATTTTCATCATATATGTTTTAATTACCAGCAATTAAAACATATCCTCTAGAAAAATTATTATTAGTTAATGTGCTACACTAATAATACATGTTTTCTATGAGAGTTTTCGGAAATATGGTTTGGTATTTAAGTGGAAATAGGAAAACCGAAATTAGGTACTTTAATGAGAATATCTTGAGAATATTTTCGGATTTGGAATTTCCTTGTTGTCCAACCTTGGAGTATAAATACTTGAGTTTGCATTTCTTGTAAACTATCCTAAGACCTTGCAAAGCAAACTTCATTCTTGATGTTTCGGTGGATCCATGTATCCGGATAGGAAAGTACCCTAATTAGGCAAAATCTTTTACAACCGCTCGTTTAAAGACTTATGTGGGATCAAGAAGCTCTACGAGTACCAGTTGGTTGAAACTAGATAATTATATTGTTATTGTAGTAATTTGACTAACGGTTGTTGAAACTTTGATTGCACCTAGTTTGTTTATTCTTGATAACCTTCTCTTCGATATAAGGCTCACTCAAACTAGATCAAAGTATTGACGGGATCTTTAGAACCATCTTCGGATCTTAAGACATCTAGTAATAATCCATTGTTAACAGACTTCATTCTGTGCGTGATTGATCACAAGAGGATTCAAGTGGTATTGTGCAGGTTATTGAAGACAAACAAATGTTTAAACACGACGAATTTTTTTTTTATTAGTTTTCGTATCTTGTGAATTGTGTGCACAAACCTTGATCGGCTGGGATCCAACTAGAATCGAGTTTATCTTTGATAGACTTGATTGATTAGTTGCGTGAGATCGTCATCACCTTATAGTTTCTTTTTGAGATATATATTGATTGATTGCGAATCTAGAGTTTGATTATTTCGGAAATCAAAAGATAGATTGAACTAACCATACAAATGAGTTTATTAGATTAAATAGAAGAGCCTTTGTCAACAACTCATAACATCTTATTACCAAGATTGAATAGAGTGGTTACCAAATTGATTTATCCTTTACTATTTGGATTAGGATCTAAAGGATTGGTGATTCACGTGCGTGACGCTAGAATTAGAAGGCACATGGATATTGAGGAAACTAAGTAGTTAGGGGTAGTCTACTTGGTCTCAACTATACGAAGTTGGTATTAGATTTTGTATAGCGGCTTAATTCTGAGAGTATTCAAAACTGGACAAGGTCCTGTGTTTTTCTGCATTTGCGGCTTCCTCGTTAACAAAATCTTGTTGTGTCATTTACTTTATTATTCTGCATTATAATTGTTTTACTAAAATTAAAGTAAACTGCAATTGTATGTTAATCTGTAATACTTGATATTGATCCTATAGAGTTACGGTTATTTCTGAACCTATTATCAAGTGATCACTTCGTTGTGGTATCATCTCGATCTTGAATCCATAGTCAATCTCACAACTGATCTTGTTGTTGTATTGTCTCGATCTCGTATCCATAGAAGATCACATGAAGTGTGTACCGAAGTTGTTATATTGTCTCGACTCTGTCCATAGATGATCGCACTTGGTAAAGGACTTATAAGTTGATAAATAAAAGATTATGGTGTATTTGGGTACCCTCGTCTTTTCACTCTTGGAATTTTGGGAGCCTTTTCTAGAGGAATCAAACAGTTCAACCAATATCCACCCGCTCCTCTTCAGTGTTCACTTCTCTCGTACGAAGAAAATTTAAAGAACTACGCAATAAAGATCGGCCTGATCAATTCATTGATGTCGTTGACGATTGTGTGTTAAAAAAAAACCTAACCCTAAAATTAAATTTCCAACTTTTGTGTAACGGAAGATCTATAGTAATGAAGATCTGATCAATGCCGTTGATGATCTTGTGTTCTAATTGAACCAGAAGTAGTTGAGTCTTTTAGGGAAGTAGGTGTAGGATCGAATATCGCGACATCAATACCTCGCGAGATCAATAAATGACATTGCGAAGGTATCGCATGAGATAAGTAATATAAATGACGCAATGAATGACGACAGCCAAAACACGAGAAAGATGTGAATATCTAGCGAGATCTAGGAGAACTGTGAGATTATATATTTGTACACTTGCGATATTTCGCAAGTCATTCCGAAAATAAAGGACAACTTAGTTGTCATCCACTATGTACTACCCTATATAAAGAGTTGAACAAGTCTGTTGAAGAGAGATCTTTTTATTTGGGCAATTCATTAAGAGAGAAAGTTTAGAGTGATTGTAATTCTTTAACCGATTTCCATTTCATCTTGTAAGCATTTAAGAGTATAATCAATAAAAATTACAATTACTTATCCTAAAAATGATTTGATTGTATAGATTCTTGTGAGGGGTGTAGTGTAGGATTTCCTGCAACTACATATTGGCGCTAGAAACAGGGAGTGAGTGAAGATTGACACCGTGATTTGAAAGAATTTGGAGTAATAAGGAAGGAATTTCATATAATTTTCAACAACTTAATAAAATTGAGAAATGGCTAGAAGAAGATATGCATCAGAAAAACCAACAAATTGTTAGAAGGAGTATGAGACTTCTTTGGAGAAAGGAGAAATGAAATGGGGAATCCTCAAGAATGAACACAAGAAATAATGAAGAAAATCAAATTCAATCACCAATTCAACCAAAGAGCGAATAGAATCGTGGATTATGATAGAGTAATCGTACATACTTGGAGATCGGACTCTATGGACGAAAGGGAGAAGAATAATAATTGGTAAACAATGGACAAGAGGAGAGAGACCGAGAAGGGATTGGAGAAATAATTCATGGAAATGAAGAGATCGCACGACATTAGAGGCGTTGAGACAAACAATACATGAAGAAAGACGATTAGAGGCGAGAGGAGCGTGCAAATTTGACAAGACAAAATCATGAGTTGAGGATGGAAAACATGAGATTACAAAACGAAGATCGAGAAGCACTACAAGGTCAAGCTCAAGATCGATTAGAGAGGAAAGAAGGAGAATTTTACCTACAGAAAATGCTGATGAAGAAAATCAAGAAGAAGCGCAAAATCCAGGCATAGAACATTGCTAGAGAAGAGAAGCGATGGAAGATCGTTATATCCCACGTCCCGAGACTTTTCAAAATGGGCAAAATGATGGAAATCAAGGAAATAGGCAACGTCAGGGGCAGAATAATCTATTGATGAAGAAAATCGGGGGAAGAAGGAAGAAGAATATTGCATGGGAGAGAAGCACGGAGGAAGCAAAAAGAGATTGAAGATGAAATTGAAAGACACTATGTTGAACAAGCACGTCTAGCCCTGCGAGAGGAAAGATTAAGAAAGAAATGGAAGAACGAGGGAACTGGAAGAAGCAATTCGCCAGAATAATCATGATAATCGAGAAAGAAGGCGAGAACAAAATCGCATGAACAATGGTAATATCAATGAAGAATATGAAAGAGTACAAAGGAGAACCGATAGGCAACAAAGAAGAAAAATTGATAGATATAACGGTGTGCGAATTCATGAAAGAAATGAAGGAGAAGATTGAGAGAAAGACGAGAAGAGAATGATGAACAAGAAAGTCAAAGTAGACATGAATGCGGGAGAATAGAGGCGGAGCTAAAAAGACCAAGTGGATTCAAATTCGATGTAAATGAACAAATCTTAAGAGAATTAGCGAGAAATGAGAGGAATCTTTGAACGGTAAAAAGGAGGAGGAAAGAGACAATTGGATGAGGCCATCGAGGAAGGCTGCGAAAACTCCATTTACATAAGAAATCAGCTAGGAGGAATACCCCAAAGTGTAATTTACCTGCATTAACTAGCATTTTTGATGGAACAACTTGTGCAATACAACACATCAAAGCTTATGTGAGATGTATGTTACAATGGGAGAATCATGATGTTATATTGTGCAAGTATTTTGCATCAAGTTTGACGAGGAGAAGCGTTGAAGTGGTTTGAAGGTTTACCAAGAAACACGGTCACGTCATTCAACCATTTACAAGCTATATTTTTAGGGGGCGTACATAAGTAATAATTCCTCGCGGCGAAGGGTATTGAAGATGTATTTGGGTTAAAACAAAGGGTTGGCGAAAGTTTGAAACATCGACCGTGAGGTGGAAGACAATGTAGCGATATGGCTGGTCGTGTGGATGAGAGATATCTTATTTTATCATTCATTAATGCTTTATGTTAGCAACCAATCTGTTATACATTCGGGTTTTTAGAATTAAGAATACAATCACAATGACCGAGTTGCGAGAACTTGGGGAGGAGTATATTGCTCTAGAGGAAAAGCAAAATGAGATGGAATCATACCCCCATTGTGAATACAAGTTAAAGAGTTGCGAATGCAAGTTTGTTACCTAAATTGATAAACACAGTGGCGAGCACCTCGCGAGGTCAACAAGAAATGATAACGAATGATGGTAAACAAAAATTAGTAGCCATGGGAAGTCGCGATCGGGAAAATTTGAAAGAGAGAGAAACTTCTATAACCGTGGTGGAAATAGCAAAATTCAAAGACTTGATCGACCGCAAGAAACTTATGGAGGTCGGAGGCGGAATTATCATAGAGGACAGCGAGGTCATAGGGTAGTATGGGAGAAATCAAGATGCCCCACTTGAATGCTAGTGTGGAGAAGATATGGGAAGCTATAATCGATGGAAAATATACTGCACCATGGAACATGGGAATGAACCGTCTCAGGGTGATAGAAGTCATGAATTCTGTTTCTATCACCATTTTCATGGACACCTAACAAATGATTGCGAAACATAAAAAGAATCATCCTCGAGAATGATAGACTAAGGGAAGCTAAATTATTTCTTAAAATGTGAAGACAAGAACTCAACCATTACCACCACCACCAGAAATCCTGAGTAAACACAACAAAGGGGAAAGAAACATTTGTAGTAGAAGTTGGAGCGAAGGCCAAAAACTTGTTACGCAACTCTATCGATACATTAAATACGGGACAATTGAAGATTTTCATGATAGTGTTCTCGGTAGGGTTTTCGCAAGAGATCTTTGACAATAGAGAAGTAATGAACATCGCGAAGACATCGCCTTTGAAAAGAATGGCAAACGCATTATTTCTTTTACCTGCAGAAGAGGTACTGAGGGTGGCAAGATGCATGTGATCCATTAGTGGTAAGATTGGAGATTAACCAAAAACTCGTTGATGATGAAGATGATGAGGCGAGAAAATTCATGGGCAATCAATAGAATCTTAATTGATCTTGGAAGCTCTGAAACATCCTTTTTACCATACTTACAAGACTATGGGAGGGAAAGACGAAGATCCGATACCTTCAACTTATAAGATTTATGGTTTTTAATGGTACTGCTAATAAACCTAAAAGGAGAAGCTCATATGCGAATACCATTTGAAAGGATTATCAACCGAAATCTTGTTTTACGTAGTTGATGGAGTCCCCTATAATGCATTAATTGGGCGACCTTGGTTACATGAAATCTTGGGTGTAGCATCGACTTACCACCGGGCATTAAATTTCCTCATCCAGGTGGTGTTGGAGTTATAAAAGGAGATTGGTTTGAGGGACAAAAGTGCTATGAAGTTGATGTGGAATCTTGCGAGGAAAGGGTTGCTCAAAAGAAGAATCGCAAGAAGAACATCAAAGAAGCACAAAGAAGGGAAAGACTGATGGTGGACTTAATAGAAGTGAGAGATGAAGATACCTCATAAACCAATGCACGAAGACAAGTTGGAAATTGCGATGGTTTCGCAAGGGGAAGGAAATATCAGGAAATTTAAATGAAGAAGCAGAGAGCAACAGAAGTAAGAAGTGTAAGAAATGAATAATTGATTTTAGATTTGTGTAAAAAAAAAAAAAATTTGTTTTGAGTGAAAAAGACATGTCGAAAGTACAAAGAATATGACGATCGAAGAAGGAGTACGCGAAAGTCTCGCGAGATAGAATATATGAAAATCTAGTTATTACAGCGAGATCACAACAAACAAAGCAAGACTATGCGATAATTTCGCAAAGATAATGAGAAGAAATAATCAAAAATTAATGATATATACGAATGGGACGAACCTTTATGGCGTACACCTAGTTCGCGAATGATATTTCGCAAGAGGATAATGTAAGACCTAAAGTGCGTCATATAAGGGGTATCTCTTGACACGGCTCGGGGAAAAGGTTACCGCCCCCTGGAACCCGAGTCATGGAGATTTGGGTCAATAATGCCCATCGGGGAGAGATACCTTGGATTTCCAACTATATAAGGTTATACCCTGTTTGGACGACGAGGGTCTCTTCCAAGGAGTCGGTGTATGACCAAGGCGCCCGAGGTACACGGTTGAGCCAAGAGTGCAGGGGCATTTGAAGTGTCTCGGCCATTCTTGGCAAGTCTTGGCACATGCCACTCGGCCGAAGAAAACTCCACTTAGGGTGCAGTCTCGTAACCATAAGCCCTATAGGTATAAGGGATAAGAGGCTGCGAAAACAAGTTTTGTTAAGACCGGATGGGAGGAGCTAGTCTTGTATGGCCGATGTACGCCTCCTTGAAGGGGCAACCGGGGGAGATGATAAGGGCGGCACCCTCCATTAGGGGCGATAAGTGTCTTAAGACGCAAATGTCATGAGGCTCAATTTTCAAAGAAAATTTAGACTTGTCATATTTGTGCGATGATCCTGAAGAAGAGGCAATAATACTAACGCGAGGATAAGGGCGAGATCAATGGGTCTTTACATGAAAGTGTAAAGACGTCCTGCGATTTCGTCGCAAGACTAAGAATGTCATGGGGCTTTATTTTTGCAAGAAAATTCGGGCCTATCATATTGTTAATAAAATTATCCTGAAGGCAGCAATACTAAAGACATGATAAGGCAAGATCAATGGGTCATTACATGAAAATGTAAAGACGTCCTGCGATTTTGTCGCAATGATGAGGGGTGGCGCAATAAGACCTTTAACTAGGAAGGCAAAATAAGACCACACAAGAAAATGAGTAAGCAAATAAGCTTGCGAAAATGATTATATGCAAACAAATAAGCTTGCGAGTATACACATGGAGACAATCAGGAAAAATTTGCTTGCGAAGACTAAGCGAATAGCAACGATTATGGCCGAGGCATATTATTAAAAGGTTCTCGACTAAAATCTCTCATTTGAAAACAAATAACGAGAGGCAAATATGGGAATGAATAGGATATAAACTTGTTATTTATTTTCATATGATAGATCTATGCACTCATAATATTGATTAAGCGTATTGCAAGAAAGAATTGTTCTTTTAACATGTGCGGAAAAAGACAACAAAGTAGAACTTGTATTTGAAGATCAAAGAGATTTACAGTAGAAGTTACAAAAATGGAAGACTAAAAGGATAAATGTACGAGATATTACAAGAAAAGAAAGAAGAAAATGGAGCTATTTCTTAGTTCATTCTTCTTTCTCATCGACTCTTCATCGAACTCCTCTTCTTCGCTAGCATCACTATCAGAGACATCTAAGGAAGGCATATTTTCAGGAATCTCATCAAGAAGACAAGGATATAATGAAAGAGGAATATTGTGGTCGTCGCAGATCTGTCTAATAGTTTGATTGAGAAAGCGGACAGCATCATTCTGGAAATTCGCTACAGAAGTTTGTAGTTGCTTCTTCAACTTGGAATACTTGTCATTGCGAAGAGATAAGTCCTTTGCAAGTTGTGCTTTCTCAGATTCAAGTTCTTTAATTCTTGTCTGAAACCTCTTCTAAACCTCATGAACAAATGACAATGAGTCAAGAACTTAATAGCAATTTCACAAAAAGAAGTGGTAAAGTAAAGAAGAACAGTTAACAACCTTCTCTTCGTAAATCATATCTTTAACCAAGGCGGTATGTTCAGCGTGAAGGCTAACGTTAACACCTAAGTTATTTACGGCATTATCTAAAACTTTCGCGGCCAAAGCGAATTCATCGTCACTATTTATGAGAAGAAGAGAACGAATTTGATTCTCTCTCTCGTTAAGTATGGCATTTTGGCGAAGAGATTCATCCGTTCAACTTGGACTTCAAGAAGAGTTTTTGAAATTTCGCTAATGCTTGGGCACCTTGATTAGTAATGCGATCTTTGTCATCTATAAGGTTACTCATTTTCTTCCTTAAAATATTAGTTTCTCGTGGGAACTAAGGTATGAGCAATTTAAACCGGTTGGCTAAACCTAAACTAGATCTATGATTAATTTCTAAGAGGTGAAATTTGGTTTTGAAGTTCGTTTAGTGGAAGAGATCTAATATTGTTATTCAAAGAACTGTTTAAAGATTCGTTGAGATGAGTAAGAAGAGCATCACTATCCATAGGCTCGGGAAATGAGTGAAGAAGGATGGCTTCATCGAGAAAGATTATAAATGTCTCCATGAAAATGATATGTCGAGATAAAGAAAAATAAATGACGAGAATAAAAACAAGGAAAAAAAAGAATCTTATACCATAGAGTTGCTTGATTAGCACTTTGAAGGCTAGATATTTTTATTCTTACGTGTGGAAGATTGATTCCATTGTTGAACCCTTTCGCGAAGAACCGCAGCTTCACTTTCTAATCCTTCATCTTCTTGCGAAGTTGAAGATATTTCTTTTCAAGAGTGTTGCGTCTTTTCTCAAGATCCGAGGAAACAACAAAAAGCTCTCCCGGACTACAAACAAAGATAAAGAAATTATCAAGATATGATTTAAAATCAAAACTTTGAAGAAATAAAGAAATACTGCACGTACCAAGGTACCAAGTGCATTTAAGAGGCTGGGAGTCACTGATCCTGGAAACCCTCGGGAGAGAATCGTTACCCTCTAGCAAGGAAGCATCACAGGAGATATTTGCGAGAGCTTCGCATGTACTAGAAAGGCGATCATCTCCAATTCTTTGCATGGAATCGAGAAGATATTAGACAGTAGTGCCATAGGGGATGGATTAGATGATCCTCCTTCGCAAAAGGAACATCAACTTCGTCATCATCCTGATCGGAACTCTCATTTGGATAGAGGACTTGAGCGAGAGGAAGAGTGAATCTTAGTTTTTTTAGAAGGTGGGCAAAGGATTTCCCCTTGCGAAGAGAACCTTTACCCTTTCCTTTGGCCTTGGCGACTTGAAGTTTCTTCTCGGTAACTTCAACACCAATCTTCACACACGAATGAAGATAAGAAACGAGAGGCAACAATATTGTTAAAAATAGCAAAATAAAATGTTTCTTACTTCATCGTGATTGAACGAGTATCGCCGAGTACTCGCCTTTGGATTCCTTTCGTAACTTTTTTTCTCGGTTTGGTGATCTAAAAAGTTTGCAAGATTAGATATAAGAGGAAGTGAAGATTGCAAATCAAGTGAAGTTTAGGAAATATACCTCTTTTGCTTTCTGGGTTAATTAAATACCCAGGATCATAATTTTGAGATTCGCAGGGAGTACATTGGAACTGAAATGTAAGGTCCGTTCAAAAATAGCGGAAAGACACACCACTTGTCGCGTCTTTGGAATGGCGAGGAACATTGTTCTTGCCGGAGTGCCAATCGATATCTTTCATGAGTATCTTGTCATTTGGAATGTTCTCTTTTCTTTTCTTCATATTTATCACTTCATAATTTTCAAAAAAGTTTTCTCTTGAATACTTTTCGGCAACTATCTCAAGTTTGCGAATTTAGGATCTCGACTTCATCATGATATAGAGATCCCTTACCGCTGCGCGATTGGCGAATTCATGCATTAAACGGATGCAATCCCCCTTAATTGAAAGATAGCTCGCGAGAACTTCTCATGAGAAAGAATTTCATAGAACAAGGGCAAGTCGGGATTGTAGAGAGGAATGGGAAGACTTGCGAGGAGCTGACCTAGCGAAATTATGATTTTCTGATCATCACAATGATGATCAAGTAAACAATTTTGCGGTGCAGAATAGATGAAGATTCTTGATTAGGAATGGTGGATAAGGTGAAACCCTTCTCTTGTAAATTCTTTTGAGTCTCACCCAAAAGGGTTTCGTATCTACGACCAGGTGGATCCATTCTCGGGATATGGGAATGAATAGAGAATTGAAGATCAAGAGAAAGAAGAAAAGGAAGATTTACAGTAGCAGAAACGTAAATTGCGGAGGAGGAGAATTGAAGAAAAATTGCAGAGAGAAAGTAAAAAGAAGAAGAGGAGGATGAGAGAACTATATATAGAGAAGAGTTCTCGAAAAAAATAAATGCATTTAATGCGAGAAGAGGCATGAGTGGTCAAGAATAAACGGTTGAAAGAGACGTGTCAAGAAAAGAGTGGAAGAAGAAACACGTGTAATAAATTACGTATAAAAGTACGAGGTCATATCAATAAAAGATAAAGATGAACAGTTGCGGCATTTCAAAATACTAGTTCTCATGACATTTCTCTTCGAGAAGACATGAGAAGAGGCAAGATGTAGGATCAGAATATCGCGACATCAATACCTCGCGAGATCAATAAACGACAGCATTGTGAAGGTATCGCAGATAAGTAATATAAATGACGCAATGAATGACGACAGCCAAAACACGAGAAAGATGTGAAGATCTAGCGAGATCTAGGAGAACTGCGAGATTTATATTTGTACACTTGCGATATTTCGCAAGTCATTCCCAAAATAAAGGATGAACTTAGCTTTCATCCACTATGTACTACCCTATATAAAGAGTTGAACAAGTCTCGTTGAAAGAGATATCTTTTTTAAGTATTTGGGCAATTCATTAAGAGAGAGATAGAGTGATTGTAATTCTTTAATCGATTTCCATTTCATCTTGTAAGCATTTAAGAGTATAATCAATAAAAATTACAATTACTTATCCTAAAAATGATTTGATTGTATAGATTCTTGTGAGGGGTGTAGTGTAGGATTTCCTGCCTTCCCTGGTGAGGTTTGTGTTCAATGATTTTCAAGTTTATTCGATGAAATGTTATAGAGAAAAAACACTAAGTTTGTATTTACCCTTTTGAAAAATCTACTAACAAACTTGCCAGTAAGCAGGTAAAAGAAAAAATTACGGAAAGGTTATTTAGGCATTGCCTGTGAAACAGGTGAAAACACATATTTTCCTTATATTAGTTAGATTAGATAGTTACTAACCACTTTCATCCTACTTATATTTGAGTAGTATCTTACCTATTTAGATAATATTTTGAATTCAAATTTGTTTAGATATGATTAGTGTTATTTAAATGTTATATATATTTGACCCAAGGTGGCCTCTGGTTGAACCATTTTGACCCATTTGACCCGACCCAGTAATTTTACAGGTTCGACAGTCGATCTGTTTCTTAAAACATTGGGTTCAACCTATAAGTCAAGTTGTTTGGGATCCGCTAAGCGAATCTCATCTCACAAATTACAATCATTGATTTTTTCGATCTGTTTTCATCCATTGAGTAGACTTATATCTACAACCGATCTTAAAACATTGGGTTGGTTCACACCTTCAAAAAAAAAAAAAAAATTTAAAACATTGGGTTCAACCTAAAATTCAAGCTGTGTGGGATCCGCTAACTGAATCTCATCCGTCAAATTACAATCAACGATTTTCTTATCTATTCTCGGTTGTTGAGTAGACTTATATCTACAAGCTGAGATGTACTATCATCTTTTTGATAATTTTGATAAGAATTTGATCTCTGTGATATGGGTTCTGGAGAAATTGATGTATTGGAGAGTAGGTTACTATTACCATATTCAAGGAATGAAGATGATCAGACAATAATTTTATATTCAGCTTCATTTGCAGAAATGGAGGAAATTTATGTGAAATATCAAAAAATACAATGGGTTTTATATTTGGACGACCAAAGGGAGTCCCTATGTGATGAAAAATTCATTGATGTCAGTCACAACAAATGCGAGAAAATAAAATTGGAATTTTCATTCACCAAATTGAGTTATAATTGGAATTTTCATTCAACAATTTCAATCAACAACATTCAAAGGAACAAATTTTTAGTTCAATGTTGTTTGAGAACTCCATTAAATCAATCGGAATCGACTACGAATCAAAATATGAGCAAAAAAGCTCAAACCTAGAAGTTTGATAAATCGGAGTGAAGATGATTAATTTCTGGGTCGGGTTTCTACATCCCGGAGAAATCCATGCCCAGTTTCTAAACAAAAGAACTAATTAGCAGAGTTGATTTCAATCAGCAAAGTTGATTAGAAGTAAAAAAAAAAAAAAAAAAAAAAAAGTTGATTTCGGGTTGGGAAGATGACGAAATCGTGGTCCGGTAAACCCGAAACTTACCCATAAACCAAAAACGCTCCCAGTCTCTTATCTTCACTATTTTGATTTATTTATCGATCTCCAATTCCATTTTACTCCAAATTGAGTTGAATAAGAATCAAAATAAATAAATTAGAAAAAAGTTAAAAATTAAATATCTCAAGCAAACAGAAAGTATGTGAAATTATAACAAATTTCAACAAGTATTACAACTGCTTGGAAACTTCTTGCATAATAATTTTGTAACTGAAAGAGAGTTTCCAAGAATAAAGCAAAGACTTTAATACATATATACTCCAATAGTCAAACAAATTAAGTTTTCTCAATGCGTTAATGAAATCCTCAACTGGCTAAATTTAGGAGGCTGAGAGCAACTGCAGTGGTGCGAGTATAACCAAAGATCAAAGAGGGAAAAAAAGACCAAAATTTGGGTTTAGTCTGGTGTGTGACGCTACGGGTGGAAGACTAAATTTGGTAGAGCGTACACTATACGTTCACCTGGTGTGGGGCGTGAAGTATACGTTCGCCTGGTGTGGGGGAGATTCCGAAAATGTTAAAAAAAAAAAAAACAATGGGGCGGAGGTATAATCCACGCCCCATATAAAGTGATTAAAAAACAATAATGGAGCGGAGGTATAAACCACGCCCCATGCAAAAAAAAAAGAAATATATATGGGGCGAAGGTATAAACCACGCCCCACACCGGGCGTGGACTATACGTTCGCCTGGTGTGGGGCGTAGATTATACACCCGTTTGGTGGTGGGGCGTGGACTATCGACCGCTCGACTATATTTGGGTTTAGTCTTTGGTCCAGACCAAATATAGTATGGGATTTAGTCGATAGTCGGGGTTTAGTCGATAGTACGTCCCACTACGTCTCGTTCATTTACCAAATATTTGGGTTTAGTCGCTCACTGTGGTTGCTCTGAGGTGAACAAGAAAATAGATGAAGGAGAAAGACAGATAAAGAGTTGGAAGAGGAGGAGGTGAGTCTGGTGGCGAGCTCCTCAAAGTAAAACGAGTAAACGACGATTTGTTGATGATACCAAAGAAATGAATACATTAGCTCAGTAGTAAAAGAAATGTCTCGACTGCTCTTTGGCCTTTCCCAATATTAACTGTGCTTTAGACGAATTTAACCTTTCACTTCGTAAGAAAAAAAAAAAGGATAATTTGTGTTACCTCCCTTGGCGAAGATCATAATTTGCATTACCTCCCCTACAGAGATAAAATTAATGAAACCTCCCCCTCGTTCCTTTTTCCGTCCAAAGCTAGTTAACGAGTCACCAGTTTTGTACAGGTGGATGAAAAACAAACACGTGGCATGTGGCCACCGAAAATACCCTCATCTTCTTCCCATTTCACGGGCGCTGTTACAGCACCGCCACCAACAAAAGTATCATCTCATCTTCACTGCCCATGACTCCGTTTTCTAAATTCCAAATCAAATTTCTTAGTCTTATCAATGAACAACTTTGTATCTTCAATTTCATTAGTGGCTCACAAAAATCAGGTAAGGTGATAATTGATACTTGATCAAAGAAAGCAAAATGGAATAGTACAACTAAATAGTTTGTGTGTTATGCGAATTTTACATGGTGAAATCAATTGATTTTAGGAAGTATTTTTTTGAATTGAATCAAAATCAGTTTATTGGACGAACTGTAATTTTATTTCTTTTGATCTTTTTATTTTCCTAATCTTATTTATTCTGATCAAGTACTTGTTCTGGTTAGTAGTTACTGTTGGGAATATATATTTAAAACATAAATTTATTTCCCAATAAATAAAAAGAAATTTTTTAATAGCATTTAAGTTTCTTAAATAAAAAACTAATTTTGGTATAAATTTGACCGTTTCATATTTTCGCTTTTAATGGTGTTAACTACACCATTAGAACCTTGAGGGTTTCATATTGTGGAGTTAATGGTGTTAACTACACCATAATTATATTTGATTAAATTATGTTAAAACCTTTTAATATAAAAAGAGATTTTGGTTGGAAAAACAAAAAGTGAGAGTTGAGTTCTTCTTTATGTTTTGTGTTTTCAAAGGAAATATTTTTTTGTGAAAGAAAACAATATGTGAACATCATTTGTTTTCTATAAGAGATTCTGAGCAAGAATGAAGTGTAGTAGTATCACATTCCTCACGGTGCAAGAGTGATTGTGAAAGAGATATTGAACTCGGCTGTTTTATCCTAGGGACGACGCGACATGGAAGAACTTCTTGCACAATCTTGGGCAGAGCCGCGAAACATCTTAAAGAAAGCGACCTAGTCCGCGACTCAGCCATAACGATGTTTTGTTTGTTTTTTTGTGATTATTTTGCAGGCATAATTGAGCAATTGTTCCAACAACTTTAAGACGATCTATTCTGCCATGGATACCAAAAGAAAACAATTGCTGAAACGCGATAAGTATCATTGTTTTATTTTGTTTGATAGAATTATAACCGGAATATTTTTTTTTCTTTAACGATTGAACATGATGCTTGAGATTTTAGGTAACCTGATACCTAAAGTTAATTTTATGTCTAATTTTGATGGATTAGGATTGTAACATGGATAATATTTTTATCATGAATATCTAACATATAAAAATATTGTTGATGTGAAACGAATGTTTTTAACATGTTGTAGAGATGTATTTTTATCTCCTATATGGAAATGAATTGGGACTAGAAATTTCTACCTGATATATTAGACATCATGAGGGTCATCCATGCGAAATTTCAGAATTTTTGGAGTCCTAAAACTATTTTTAAAGTATTTTAGAAAACTGCACAACGTTGCTGAAAATTTCTGACGAGCAAAAATTTAGTCCTTGTTGAATTCGTTTTTATGATCTTTGTGTTGATATTTTGGGTTTATGTGTAAGATGAAACTTGTAAATCATGAACTTATCTTCAAAACCCATTTTGAAATTTCCTATTTGGATTTTTAGTTTGAGAGATGTGGTGATTTCGAAATTGTTGTGTATATATGTCCAAAATAGGAGACATGATACTTGAGATTAGAGATTATAGATGTATGAAATTACTTTAAGAATCATGTTCTGATTCTAGTACTTCATAATCTTGTTTTGGTAATGAAAAGGAAGATCATAGTTAGCAATCAAACTAGTGCACCACATATGTTTGATAAAATGCTTGATAGAGAGTTATAAATATATGATGTTATAACTATAGAACTTTGGATCTTTGATTGAAATTTAAGAGAAACTTGGAGTACTATATTTTAATAGATTTTTTAAGTAATTACGTAAGTGCATAACTTGCTTATGTTTGGTTTCAAATGCTCACTTGTAAATGATTGTGACAGGTGAAAATTCACTTACTTGAGCAAGTTTTATTTTCCAATAAAATAAAAATTATGGAGATTAATCGATGTGCGGAGCAATGAGGTTCTTTGATTTCTTTGTTGGTGTGCAAAGAATGGGCAATGGTTTATAACCAATTGAGCTTTAAAAGCAATTGAGGTATGTTTGATGAACTATTTGTAGTTACTGTAGTGATCAAATAATGGCATTCTAAATTGAATAAGTTGATTGTTCAATGTTAGAATAAATTTTAGGGAAACAAGATATTGAGAATTATTGTGTATGACAATAAACATGTGACTCATATAAGTTTTGAATTTATGAGATGGAATTTTATACGAACCTCAAAACCGAAATAATTAGAAACCTAGTGAAAACAAATGTGAATATCAACTCTCACTAAGAAATGAACATAAATTGATTATGAGATTATTTGTTATTCTTGCGGCATTGCAAGGATATCAAATGTTATTAACAACGCTTTTTCAAGCTTGGTTAATGTGAACTATGGATACGGTGAGAGGCTGATATATATTGGTGTTTTGCACCATATTTGTTTCGATAGGTTATGGTTCAAAAAGTTGAACCAAATCGTTTTTGAAAGAAAGTGGCGTTGAGATATACTCACATCACTAGGACTTTCGGTATTGGTATAGCCTAAAAGTTTACTTTGGGTAGAACAATCTTGTTAAAGATGTATCTAGTTTCCAAGATGTTCAACTTGTTAATAATAAGATGTTCATATCTTGTTATAAACAAGAGTGAGATAAGAAATTTGTTGAATTTGATCAACAACTACTACAAATGATATGTTATGGATAAAATGTTTGAATATAATATTGCAATTTTATCATCACATGAAATGAACTTTGAATGCTTGGGACATGAGACCTTATCATGATTTAATGAAGTTGATAAGTTAGTGATGAGTATGAGCATGTTATATTTTACTTTCGAGTGAGTGAGAATCTAGTATCCAGTGTATCTTGTTATAAACAAGATTGAGATTAGAAATTTGTTGAATTTGATCATTGTGTTATTACAAATAATATGTTATGGATAAATGTTTGAATATAATATTACAATTTTATCATAAACATGAATTGAATTTTGAATATTTGAAATATGAGATTTTTTCATGCTTTTAAGAAATGAATGAGTTACTAACGAATGAGAGCATGTTATAAACTTGGTGAATTTTTGAGTAACATGTATGTAATCTTACCTAACTCATAAAAGCATGTACACTTTGAAATCTTACGCAACTTGCAATGTTTTTTTTTGGATGAAATAAAATATTTGAGAATTTTATAAAGATGCTTAGAGTAACTTGTTTTGATGTCAAATATGATCTATTGAGTAGTGAGTTAGAAAATGTTATTTTCAAGAAAATTGTTTGAATTTTTCTCTATATTGTGCAAAACGTTTTGGGTTTAGATCATTGGTTTATTAGTTTTTCACCATTTTTGGGATCTTTGGATATTGTTTTTGAAATTTTGTTTGAGTCAAAAAAAAGTGGGGGTTCCATATCCTATGCTTTAACACATTTGATTTAAATTAGAGGAACTAGAAAATGAAGGTGACAAGTAATTCACTAAGAATGAACCTAGAAAAGCATATATAGTGAGACTAAATTTTAGTCATGAATATTTTGTTGCTTATAATTTGAAAGATAACTTATTATAGAGAGTAACTTTGTTCTTCAAACTATTAAATCTTTGGCAAAAAAGTTTTTGAGCCTATTTTTTTAGACAAGCAAACAGTAAAATTGTTGACTCTTACATTCATGTCGCTAAATAACTTACATGCTTGTTTTGTTGATGTTGTTTCTACAATGTATGATTTGTTATAGTCATAAGTAGAAATATATACTTTTGTGTAAGTTAAGGATGAGAATCTATGTAAACCAAGCATGGAAAACTGTGTAGTGTCAACAATAAAAGAAATCATATAAGTCAGATAAGTTATCCTTTATATTCTGAAAAACAACTTTAAAACAATTTATAAAATATAAATTGTTTACTTGATTCATTCGAATGATTTTAATTGATGAAAGCGAAATGCACAATACTCTTTGTTTTGTATGCATAAGTGATTTTTTGAATTTTATTCTAACTTATAGGATGAAAATGAAATTGAGAACATGTTTAGTTTGCTATTTGACATGAAAGACTTGAGTGAAGATGGTGTATATTTTTTGAAATGAAGTTTTTATTTCTATGGATCATTTTCATTTCAATGAAAATAGAATTTTTAAAAGAGATAGAAATATATATAGTCTGACTGTAAACAAGTTTTCACTCATTTGGTTTAGTGCTAATGCTTTTGAGATTGTGTGTGATTGCACTAGACATGAGTATGGTAGCTCAAGATGCTTCTTTTCTACGTGATTGACTATATATATAAGTATTTTTGTAGTGGGGGTGTAATATATTGCTTCCATAGTGGGGTTTTATATTGATTTGCTTATCCTAGTATGGAAAATTGGTAAAATATTGAGAAGGTTATGAGGTGTTTCAAACACATCATACGCCTAGAAATACACTATCTAAATGGTTACCGCAATCTCTTAAGGATATTCGTGTTGATTGACATTTTTTCATTGAACTTTAAGGGATGGAGCGATTGATCTCTAATAGATAGAGGAAGACATATTAATTCAATGTGATAGTACCGCGGCTGTCGCATGAATTGAGAATGTAACGACAACTATAAGAGTTGATTTTATGAGAATATGGATTATATAGTGTCTCAAACTTGAGTTTCCATTAGTCCTTTGACAAGAGGATTGATAAGAAGATGTGAATACATCTTAGGGATGAGGTTGATGCCCATTGAGATTGAGTCATCTATGATGGATACCCAACCTAGAAATAGGTTCAAAGGGACTAGACGAAGTCATAGGTGATATGGAGATGCGAGAATCATGCTTTTGAAGAATTCATCCCACCGGCATGACATCCCGAAACGAGTAAAGGTTGAGTTTAATTTTTAGTTTTTAATTTTTAAACTCTTAATGATGTTATATCTCTATTTAGAGTGGGGGTACTTCAGGAGTACTCTTGATAAACTCACTCTATGTGAATGTGAAAGTGTGCCGCTTTCATGAGAATATGGGCGATTCTCTAGATCGTTCATTAAAATCCGGGATACAAGCACGGGACCGTAATGTGTTGGCTTTAGACTTTACACTAGTATAGTGTGTGTGTTAAGCAATCTTTTTATCTCCTAGAGTTCAAGACTTATGTTCACTCCATGGTCGATTTTTAAGAGAGCCTATTGACACTACGTAAAGGTTCAAGTCGCGAGACACCTTTGCTTATGCACAACTCGTACGTTCTTGCTCAATGTTTTAAAAATATAAGTGAAGTTGTTGGGAATATATATTTAAAACATAAATTTATTTCCCAATAAATGAAAAGAAATTTTTTAATAGCATTTAAGTTTCTTAAATAAAAACTAATTTTGGTATAAATTTGACCGTTTCATATTTCTGCTTTTAATGGTGTTAACTACACCATTAGAATCTTGAGGGTTTCATATTGTGGAGTTAATGGTGTTAACTACACCCTATGTTGTAAAAGGCGCCCCGGGCGCTCGCCTAGGCGCTCTAGGCGGGCGAGGCGCCCCTAAAAAGAAAAGCGCCCAAGGCGCCAAAAAATTCTGCTTTTTCTAAATCTCGGGCGCTCTTGGGCGCCTTAGGCGCGAGGCTAGGCGCTGGGCTTGGCGCCTCGCCTCGCTTAAAGCGCCTTTTACAACATAGACTACACCATAATTATATTTGATTAAATTATGTTAAAACCTTTTAATATAAAAAGAGATTTTGGTTGGAAAAACAAAAGTGAGAGTTGAGTTCTTCTTTATACTTTTGTGTTTTCAAAGGAAATATTTTTGAAAAAGAAAACAATATGTGAACATCATTTGTTTTCTATAAGAGATTTCTGAGCAAGAATGAAGTGTAGTAGTATCACATTCCTCACGGTGCAAGAGTGATTGTGAAAGAGATATTGAACTCACATTGTTTATCCGGGGACGGCGACATGGAAGAAGCCGCTTGCACAATCTTAGGCGAGCATGCGAAACGTCTTAAAAGAAAGCGACCCAGTCCGCGACTCAGCCATAACGATGTTTTGTTTGTTTTTGTGATTATTTTGCAGGCATAATTGAGCAATTATTCCAACAGTTACTAACTTTGTGATGTAAAAGCTACGAAAACCAAAGATTTATGATGGGTTATCTGAGATGCAAGATTTAGTATTAGATTTTTATCGATTCTTATAAAAATTTGACAATTTGATTCATTCTCATTGTATGAAAAATGCACGGAGGATGTTTACAAGGTGTTTGCATAAATGATACACCGAAATATTCTTCTTTAAATACAAATGATGCGAAGAAGACGATTCACGAACAGTCACTTTACGTTACTTAATCTAGGTTCTTCATGTGGTCTAAGTTGTTCTTATACATTTTTCAGTTCTCCATTAAATTATTGTTGTTACTATTCTTGATTCTTGTTGTTGAAATGGGTTTTATGGTTGCACTTGATGTGGTTGCACTTGAATGGTAATTATATAATTGAATGAGACCCACTTTTGCAGTTCGATAAACAAAAGAGGTTGTTAATTTGTCTGGGTCATCACCTGGGCAAGTTCATAATCTGTACTTTTTTGGGAAATTGAATTCATGGATTTTCTTCAATTTTTACTTCTTAGTAAGGGTTTACCTTTAATGGGTCTTTCTAGTTCCGTCTTAGTTCCACTTTTTTTTGTTGTAAATCTAATGTTGATGACGTATTCGAAAACAAAAATCTGAAGATGAGACCTTAACTACTGATACAAGGTGGAGAAGATAACCAGTGAGGGTACTATAGGTAGTTTGCTAAAAAAAAAGATATTTTTTGCCACGTGTATTTCCTGCTGAGTCAGCTAACTAGTTTTGGACGGAAAAAGTAACGAGGGGAGGTTTCGCTAATTTTATCTCTCCAGTGAGGGTACTAAAATTGCAAAAAAAAAAAAAAAAGTGCATAGACTTTTTTTTTTTGAGGGTTTTATCCTGGGGTCTTTAGCGACCCCAAAAGAATTAGGGCGACACAAAACGACACAAAATGTCATAATCAGTAGGTTATTTCACATCAGTAGGTTATTTAAGGGCATTTTTTAATGGCCAAACTACCTTTACAATGTAGATAACTATACAATCGGTAGTTAATCAACAATCGGGAGTAAATTTAGTTTGTATAACTTCCGAATATAAAGTATCCCAAAATAAAATCCTTTATCTTTTGTATTTTGACTATCCTATCATCGGTAGTAAATAAAGTTATCTTGACTCCCGATTAATGTAGACCTTTGGCAAAAATGCTACCATAATCGGTAAGGAATTTAGGTTATTTAACTCCAGAATATAGAGTAGCCCAAAATGAGATTTTGCAAAAATCCTTTTTTTTTTTGAATTTTGGTTGAGCCTATAATCGGTAAGAAAGGAAGAGTTATCATGACTTCCGATTATACAAAAGCTCTCTTTGCAAATATCCTACCATAATCGGTAGTCAAAATAGTTCATATAACTCCGAATGTAGAGTAGCCCCAAAATGAGATTTTGCAAAAAAAAAAAAATTTTAAATTTTGGTTGAGCCTATAATCGGTAAGAAAGGAAGAGTTATCATGACTTCCGATTATACAGTGGCTCTCTTTGGAAATATCCTACCATAATCGGTAGTCAAAATAGTTAATATAACTACCGAATATAGAGTAGCCCCAAAATGAGATTTTTCAAAAATCTTTTTTTTTTTGAATTTTGGTTGAGCCTATAATCGGTAGTAAATGAAGTTATCCGACGCGATTATCCTTGCTCTCTTTGCAAATATCCAACCATATTCGGTAGTCAAAATAGTTCACATAACTACCGAATGTAGAGTAGCCCCAAAATGAGATTTTGCCCAAATTCTATTTTTTCTGAATTTTGATTATCCTATAATCGGTAGTAAATAAAGTTATCTGACTCCCGATTCAATTATTCTCGAGAATTAAATGAATGTGCCGATGAGGGATGAAAACCGAAAAAAAAAAAAATCCAAAACGGACTCAAATTCAATTTTTCGTAGAAAAATTTCTACGAGATGTCTGTCGCACCCAGCACTTCGTATAGCGCACCGCATCATTGTATTCATACCACGTCCATGCCCGCATCGAGCTTTTTCAATCGCATTGGTTGAGCCTATAATCGCAGCAAATGAAGGTATCACGACTTCCGATTATACAAAGGCATCTTTAGAAATCCAAGCATAATGGTAGTCAAAGATAGTTCATATAACTACCGAATATAGAGTTGCCCCAAAATGAGATTTTTGCAAAAATCCTCTATTTTTCTAATTTGGTTGAGCCTATAATCTGTAGTCAAAATAGTTCATATAACTACCAAATATAGAAGTTGTCCCAAAAATGAGATTTGCAATCGGTAGATAACTAAACCACCGATTATGAAGAGGCATATAAGTATTTTCATCATATTTTGTCTTTTTTTTGCCGCCCCTAATATTTTTGGGGTCGCCCTAAAAATGCTAGGGTTTTGTGTGGTGGATGTGGAAAAAAAAAAAAAGAATTCTTTCGTTTTATTTGAGAGGAATTGAGTACGAGAAAAGGCATTTCGAAATATTATTTGCCTAGAAAATCATTTCTAAGTTTAGTAATTGACTTTTTAGAATGGCCTTCATCACAAAAGAATAGAATCTAGTCATTACTACTATTAGTCTTAGCATGGGGATTGGATTGTTCATGTTAATTTAATACCAATTAGAAGATATATTCTTAGAGGTGAATTTCGTTCTAGCTAGATTGCTTTATATTACACCTAATTTCATCGTTTATAAGGTAAAAAAGTTCTGATTTTTAATTTTATTCATTGAATCAATCTGTAAACCGTATGTAAAAGGCTTTTGATTTTGATTAGATTTTGTTGGGTTTGTGTTGTGTTTTTGAATTAGGTTGTAAAGCCAGTTGCTTTCCCATGGGGTATCAATGATTTATCCCAAGGTTTCTTATTTTACTTCGATTCTCCAGATATTTTAGCGATATGCGCCTTTGGAAACAATGAAAATTGCTCACTGTTGCTGTTGATAAAAAAAAATGCTTACCTGATGTCTTTTGTCTTGTTTGATTGCAGTCGCCATCGAGAACTCCCAGGACCGGGAATATTCCTTCATCCGGAAAACTTATATTGCAGAAACTGGAGGAGGTTGGATTTTCTATAAAGGTATAAAACATCCGATAATTTTATTTGACTTTATGTTATTCTCAGTCATGACTCATAATTCTTAAATCCAATTGGCGACAAATTTGCTGAGGGTTAAAAATATATTTTGAGGAGCAAAAGCACCCCAAATCGCAACTTGTAAACTGAAGACACTGGAATTTGCAATTACCGAGTATTGTATGTAAAATCGGTTTATCAAGTTGTAAATAAAGCTTGCTTCATGGGGTTCTGAGTCAGTTCCTCCGTATTTTCACCAAGAGAGTTTACAGTGCTTGTGGAGCCTAGGCTTACCCGCTTCTGCAAGGTGATGTAGTTTTAAAGTGTGGTAAGAAATGGATTCAATACTTTTTAGAGGTTTGGTTCAAGATAAACAAAAGAGAAACTAATAAACTTTGATTTTTGGTTACCAAGGAGAGAAGATTCTATGGTTTTGGATTCCACTACTTCCAATATTTGTAAACTCAATAATAGTTTCTTTGACAAATTACTCCTATTTTACTCAAAGCAGTTTCGAACTCAATCTCATGCTTTGGAGGATTTAACATTACAAGCTATTTTTTATGACTTTCGTCGGTATTCTAAGGCCTAATTTTCCTTCGCTTATAAAAGATCGGTAGCTAAACTACCCAAAACAATTTTTACAAAGCATATAAAGAAGAGAAAATTTTTAGTAAATTAAAAGCACAAAAATGGAGTATTTATTGTCAAAGAAAATAATTACTAAAATTCACTCATCGAAAATAGCTTCCTCCAAAACCCTAGAAAAGAAATCTAGCTACTCATGAATCGAAAATTGGAGAAAAATTGATTAATCATTGTATTAAAAATAATGAAAATCCTGCTTACAAAGATTTTTAGTCGCTAAAGGTATTCAGTGATAAAAACCGCTCCTGCACACTGTTGCTAAATCTCTTTTGCCATCGAACAAAGTACGATATAAGTCTTTTGTTGTTGATTAACGATATTTTCTGCGACTGTGTCCGACAGGCTATGTTCTTCGTGTTCTTGAGTTGCAGCAGCATGTGAACTTTCGGAAACACTTAATTTTTACGATTCTAAGCCTATACTTTCTCCCAGACTCCCCGTCTCCCATTTCTCTGACATCCTAGCAACCCTTTTATACCCAACATGCGCATGAAATCTCTGTATTAACTCAAAACTATTTTCTTTTACTCGGGTATTATTCTCTGCCTATTTTACGTGATAATTTCCTTCTTAATCTCCTTCATGCGTCAATAGCATTCCAACTCCATCTATACACGTCTCTGCGTATTCCAGCTAATGTCAATTACTCGCAGACACACGCAATCCTTCCACAAATACCAAAAAATCCCGAAAATAGCTTTCCACGTAACTACCCTCCCCTGTTTCATCAAATCTCTTTATCCAGCCAAATATAATCGAATCAAAGGACCTTAACAACCATGTTTGGTCCAAACAGGCTCAAATCAACCAAATCCATTGCTCGAGTCCTACTCAAACTTTTCCAATTTCTTAACAGAGAAAAAAACCCGAGAATCTGTTCAATCTTTAAATCCACTATTCTAGCCAATTGGTCTAATCAAGACCATTACCAACTCTGTTGAGTCAATTCGAACAAACCCAAAAAGTTCTAACGATCTAGTCTCCCTCTAACACCTCTAATTTTCAAACCCTAACTCTGGCAGTTAAAAACCAGTTTTCCCGCCACTTTTCTGAATTCAAACGAAGAGGATGAAGGTGCCCCTTAACCAGTGCTAGGGTGGTGATAGTAATCGGGGTGTATTTAGTGATTTCGGGGTGCGAATATCAAAACTTCTTGGGTGCCCATATCCAAAGTTCAGTGGTGCCTTTAATGCTTTTAAAAGGTGCTGAGCGATTTTTTTCGAGCCGATTTCTCCAAAAATGTTTCTTTTCCAAAAAACACCTACAAAGACATAAAACACCATAATAAGTACAAAATTAAGCACTAACAATAGATAAAATTGAGACAAATTAGACACATAAATGCGTCTCATCACAAGGGTTCCTAGTAGTTTTCTGGTTGATCTTGTTTGCTATTTACACTATTTGCAAAAGTTAACATCTAAATAAGTGTAATCATGTATCTTGATGTTTCTCTGGATTGTGGTATGTTGCAGAAATTCTTATCAATAAAATGAATTTTCGGGATATGTTTGAGCTTCCTTGTATCATTACGCAAATGTAACCTTAACCTTCAAAAAGGAATGAAACAAAAAATTTGAACGAGGAATGGAACCCGCGTAACATGAATATAACGATAACAATAACAAGTTTGAAAAAGAACATTTATGTCTTCTTTGCCAGGATCACACATAAAAAGGTTGTTCAAAATTCTGATTACAATACTATCGAAGAACAAAGGAAATAGCTTCGCTGAATCGAAAACAATACTTTTTTATTCCTTCAAAAAGGAATAAAATAAAAAAAAATTGAACGAGGAATGGAACCCGCGTAACATGAATATAACAGTCAACAATAACAAGCTGAAAAAGAATATTTATGTCTTCTTTGCCAGGATCACACATAAAAAGGTTGTTCAAAATTCTGATTACAATACTATCGAAGAACAAAGGAAATAGCTCATTTGAATCCATCATATTAAATCACAATACTTGAATTTCGACATCAAAAATCGAAAACAATGTGGTTAAAGGTCTAGAGAATCAACAAGATGGCTGAAAATTTGTTCAAAGAACTGCTTTACTTGTAACAAAATCTGGTAACCATAAAAGCTCACAAGATATCCCTTTGATCTGCAGTTTTCTCCATGATAACACCTTCCCTGAGCGTAGTAGCGGTACAACTGACATTGCATGGGAAGCCCTACACGGTTAGGACTACAAGGTGGAAAATTGAAGCTTCCTCGAAGGAGAAGGTGAAGCTTCTATGGTTGGGACTCCTTGGTGGACAGGCGGAAGCTATTCTCAGCAGTGCTTCCCGCAAATGGTATCTTACGCGTATGGGACTTGGGTGGACAAACATGTCATTGGGGTGAGAATAACTACTAAACCCTCATACCACAATGAGGACCACTGAAGTTTGACTCATTTTCAATAGGGTATAAGGGTTTAGCAGTCATTCTCACTCCAATCACATGTTTTTCTTGGGCTTCATGCAAATAACTTGCGGTTATCTCCAAAATAACATCTCTTGATGAGGATAGTATTCAAACACTTGCCGATGTGAGGGAGCCATCCCGAAAATAGAATTCGTGGAGGAGCATATAAGCTTGACTAATTTGTATTTTTCAAGATGAGATTGTTGAAGTTTTTGAAAAGTCATTTTGAAGTTGAATCTGAATGGGTTGTCTTGTGCAGACTGCTGGGAGTTGATTCTGAAATTTGAGTAGCTAGTATTATCTTCAATTCGTCTGGTGACATTGTTCTTTTCGACTCTTGGACAGTATTTCTTTCATTTCGTAAAGACTCATTCATTAATATACTTAATTTTTTGACTTTAGGGTGTTAAGAAATGAAAGAAATACTATTCAAGACACGAAAAGAAGGAAATTCATCTATTTTCAGTCATGTCACATTTTATTAGCATTTGCATAGGCTACATAAGATTGATAGACCTTTTCAAAGATATGATTGTTCCTGTGGTTGGCAACCTGATATCAATTATCTTGATTGTTCTCAACTTTTATATTGTCATCTTGATGTGGTTCAGTAATGCTAGATGTCGTCGTGGTGTTCATGCAGACCTTGGTAAGAACCATATTTGGTAGGAAAGCAGGTGGATGTTGCCAAATCGGAATGGGCTGGCTTGTGCAGACTGCTGAGAGTTGATTCTGAAGTTGAACAACTAGTTTCATCTTCATTTCATCTAGTTATATCCTTCTTTTCATCTCTTGGGAATGTTAGTTATTGGCTCGATTTAGGAAACACCTTGTTTTAGGAAAGATCAAATTGATTTCCTAAATCAATTTGCAGCTCCTCAAATATTATAGGAATTTGATTTCTATGTGATATTAGGAATTAGTTCTCTATTTAGGACTTCTATTTCTAGGCAGATTCTAGATTATTCTTAATTATGCCTATAAATAGAGGTGATAACCCTTTGGTTATTGTATCTCAATCTGAATTGTTAGAGGTGTGTGAAGTAACAGTTTGTCTAATCTCTAAGTATTCAATAAGAACATTATTTGTCAGATGGAGTAGGCACATTGAACCACCATAATTCTTTGTTTTTGTTTTTAAAAATTCGCATAGTTTTATGTTTTCTATAAGAAGATCTTGGGGTGTTTAGGAAGTAGATAATCTTAAGCACAACAAACTGGTATGAGAGCCAGTTCTAGGGTTTCGCCTAGAGTTAGCTTGTTCTAAGGTGAAGATGTCGAACGCAAAGTTTGAAGTAGAGAAATTTGATGGTAAGAACAATTTTACCATGTGGCAATGTGAAGTTCGTGATGCTTTGAGTCACAAGACATGGAGAATGCTCTATTAGAAGTAAAAATTGTTGCACCAATTGATGACGGACGTTGAATGGCGAGATGAATCGTCATGCTTGCAGCACAATCCGTTTTTGCCTTACGAAGGATATAAAGTACGATGTGATGAATGAGAATGTAGCTTTCAAGCTGTGGAAGAGTCTGAAATACAAGTATGTAATAAAAAAGTCTTTCAAACCGAATTATGATGCAGAGAAGGCTTATCAGATTCAACAAAAAACCAGGTAGCTCTATTGTCGAATATGAAAATGCGGGGGTCTAACAACCACACCCAACAATTCGTTTGGGAATCTGAGAGGACTTACTCCAATATACTTTATAGAGAATCAACTAGACATTCGGACTCAATCTAAAGAAAAGTATATCAAAGAGTTTAATATCTCTAACTCTTAATTCAATCCGCAATCAACAAATAGAAATCATGAGGCGATTGAATATAAGAGGAGTAACTGAACGGTACCAAAGACCAATATTCAAGTGTCAATCAATTTAAATCAACAACCCAAGGTCGGATATTCAATTGATTGAACTTAACGCACAACTCGTGATATTTCAATTATATAACAAAATATAATGCGAGAAAAGAAATAACACGAGATTACCGTAATTTTGTTAACAAGGAAAACCGCAAATGCGGAAAAACCCCGGGACCTAGTCCAGTTTGAACACCATACCGTATTAAGCCGCTTGAGACTTCTAGCCTACTACCAATTAACTTCGAATCGACATTGTAGTTGAACCCTAATAAATCTCACACCGATTCAAGTCGTGCCATTGCGTTCCTTACGTCTCGATCCCAGCAGGATACTACGCACTTGATTCTTAGCTAATTGTACCCACAACCAAGAGTTGCTACGACCCAAAGTAGGAGACTTGATAAACAAATTTGTCTCACTGGAAAAGTCTATAGATTGAATAAATCGCTCTCCCACGAAATACCCAAGAGTTTTTATTCGTCTTTTGATAAATCAAGGTGAACATGAACCAATTGATAAACCAGGACTTATATTCCCGAAGAATGATTTAGTATTATCAATCACCTCACAATAATCTTAATTGACTAGCGAAACAAGATATTATGGAATCACAAACGATAAGACGAAGATGTTTGTGATTAGTTTTATCTTGCCTATCGGAGAAATAAATCTCGAGTCAATTATTTCAATTGTACTCAATACGATAGAATCGGGCAAAAGATCGGGAACACGCAACTACAAAGAAAATAGTTAGTCCGCTTCACAATCCCAATAAAGTCTTTCAAGTCGTTAACTACATGGTCTCGATAGAAACCTAAGGTTAAAGGAGAATCGACTCTAGTTTATGCAACTAGTAACACACAAGAGGTGTAGGGATTAGTTTTCCCAATTGCTAGAGTTCTCCTTTATATAGTTTTCAAATCGGGGTTTGCAATCCAAGTTACCTTGGTAACAAAGCATTCAATATTCACAATTAGATGAAACACCTGATTCAACCAAGCTAATATCTATCAACCGTTAGATCGAACTTAGCTTGTTACACATAAATGAAATGTACCCTCATTTAGGTATATGTAACCGTACCCAAACGTGTACACCATGTTGATTCACAAATAGTTAACCGAGGTTAGCCATATGATTACTATCATATCAACCTTATTCATCTTAACCATAACTAGTTCAAATGAAACTAGTTAATGAGTTGTTCAATTGTTATATTATGATAGAATTATACAAGAACACAATGAAGCAAAATCGGTTTGATTCACTCGAATCAATCATGAACATTATAGCCACGGTTTGCAAGATTGCATTCCTTATTATATAAATGTTTATGTTCATGTTCATAACCGATTTTGGAACTTTAACATTCAAGTATGCAAACGGTACACATACTTGAAATACCCGGACAAGATTGGGTTTCGCCGAAGATTAAAACGGGTATGCTAACTTTCAATCCCAACTGAAATTTTCGGGACATGAACCTGCACGCCAAAGTAGCGCAAACAGGTACGCATACTTAGGTTGCCGGATTTCTCAAACCAACAGGTACGCAAATGGGTGCGCATACTTTGGTTCCCGGACATGGATTACATATATGCAAGAGTGCACAACATGATATATCCAATAATGGTTAAGTGTTCTAAACTCTTATTTCAATCATTGAAACTTTCTTAGAGGATGATAATAGTCGTTTTTCACATATTATTAGCATCAAACGAATTTTCAAGTTATTGAAATAATCATAACGAAACATTCCAAGACTACACCAAATGATTGTATCACACAAATCATGTAAGATGTTACTCGGCAATTTTCACATGATATAAGATGAACTTGGTCGGTTTAAAGCTTGCCAACACATATTCGAGAAATATGTGCGAGATAAACTCGGCTCGAAATCTCAAATGTGTATATAGAAAACTATATCGTAATACGACTTATGTCTCAATATAGGAGATAGAGTAGAAATAGACTTTCCAAGTGATAGATGAGTTTAAGTCTTCAAATGATGAACGTAAAGTGAAGTCTAAGCTCAACTACACAATCTATGTCCTAGTCCGAGACATCTATAAATATGCTAGAAATCAAGACTTATAGTTTTTATCACTAACATTGACAAACATGCTTGAGATAGCAACGCATGCGAGTTCGAATCGAGCAGGTGCTCTAACAATCTCCCAATTTGTCAATTTTAGTGACAAAACTATCAATACATATGGATTACAAAATAAATAAAACTTTGTAGCTTCTCATGCAAATGCTTGATCTCCTTGGCATCTTCAACACGACTCGAAATCTTCAACACTTCCAAGTACTCCATGATTTTAAACGTGTTCAACTCAACATCATAGTTGTTGAAGATCCATATCCGTAAACCATATGTATTTGTAGTATGAAACTACACATTAATTCTCCCCCTTTTTGTCAATATAAATTGGCAAAGGTACGAAAACTAGTGGGATCCTCATGAAAATTTCATAGAGATACTTCATGACCAAAAGAGAATAACATACCAATTTATTTAGATGCAATCATAAAGTTTCAAGCTAAATGCATTCATCAAGGAGTTTATAAAGATACAAGATAACCCCTATAATATTCCACAAATGCACTCCCCACAAAGATTTGGCAATTAAGCAAAAGTTCAATTAAGAACTCTCCCCATAAAATGTCATTCTCAAAGAACAACAAAGGCGACCTTGCTTTTACAAGAAAAGAAGGATTTCTCTGGACATAACCAAATCACATGAAAACATGAATTTGTATCCAAAAATGTCAATTGAATCAACCACAAAAAAATGATCAACTCAAGTGGTCATGCTCAACATAAGAGAACTTACGGATCAACACAGTATATGCACAAAAATGTGGATCGGAGATCGACTAATACTGCGGAATACACAAGGATTCATTCTATTTTTATCACTATTTGCAAAATGACATATAATAGACATAATCCTTGTAAACAAAAATTCATCCTTTCTTCCATCAAAATTTGCATAATGACATAAAAGGCTGTAACTTTTGTTTGTCAAAAGTTCATTATATCTTTTATCAATACTTTCATACCGACATAATAGAGATAACTTTTTTGAGCAAGTATGGGAGATCACAAAGTTCACGGATGTAAACAATAAATACCACAACAATTTGCAATATATAAAATCATAAAGATTAAAATTGCAAAAATCATCTTCAAAAAAACTTAGAATTTAAATAAATCTAAAAACATGAACATGAAAACGTTGGACATAGCTATGTGTACTCACAATAATGGCTATTCCAAACCCTAGTTGTTCTTCTAAAAACACAAGAAATAAATTCTCATAAGAAGATTTACAGACATCGAGGCCTCTTGAAGAATTCTTTATCGTCCCCGAACTCCTTGTCAGCCTGCGTAGCCATAGGTACATAAGGTTTGTAAAGAAAGGAGTCAATTCAACAAACTTTCTAGGTCGATGATGTCTAACCGGGCCTTTCCAATTTCAAGAGTTCTCATGACAAAAGCCTTTATTTGTTGAATCTCCTTCCTTATTTCCTTCAACTCTTCAATAACACTAGAAAAACTTCCGAGAATGGAAGGAATAACTCTTGGCTTCCTCACATTCCTTCTTTTTCTTTTCAAAAGTTGGAGGTAACAGAGATTTCTCTTTTTCCTTCATGATTGATAGCTTAACAATCATATTAACATCTTTTCCATCAGAACATATGATGCTTGGAGTATCCATACGTGTATGGGTTTGTAAGAGGAAATCACAATTTAAACTCAATGCATAGCCTTAAGATGAAAAGAGTTTCAAGAGAAGGAAAAGGAATATAGGGTTACGGAACCTTTAACCACACAGGTTCTTGCACACACAATCACAACCCTAAAGAGAGTAGAACTGTCGAGAATAACCCTCTTTTATTTATTAAACAGGGAAGTACCTTCCAATATGAAAGAATTCCAATTTAGCAAAACACGGAAAAATCTAAGAAAACAGACACATATTTTTTTTCTTAAAGCCTGAGGTGTGCACAATCTTATCTCTTTTAATCAGGCACATGAGACAAGATGCACCAAAATAACACAATTAAGTTGTGATGCGATGAACAACAATTTGTCCACCATAACCTTTTTGAAAGGAATTCATAGAACCATGTCTATCAAGATGTTTAGACCATACCCTTTTCTAGTGGTCTTTCTTTTCTTTGGAAACTAACTTTTTTGAAGAGATAAAATATTACATACCTCGGCGGTTTTTTGAACAAGTCCGAGCTTGTTTGCTAGCCGATTTGCTCTTCGCTGAAGTTTATTGACATATCTCATCTTGTGTTTGTACTTGAAACACTTTGACAGCTCATGACCTTTGAGTTCATGACGAGGATATGCCATGTACGCCCGAGATGTGCAAGCTTGTAAACACAGAGTGGAACGAAAAATCGATTTAAGTTTCCAATAGAAAGGTCAATTTTCTCTTCCGATTAATTGTGTCTCCTTCGAAAGAATATCAAGAATGATGTATGTATTACACAATTATCAAAATAAATATCTTCACAAAGAAGCAACACTTGATTTTTCGTCTTCATTGGAATCATAGTGATCAGACATTTCATCAAGAGTTGGCAAAGCAAGACCTTTGTTCCCAATGTATTTTCTACGATTTGGATACTCATTTGCAAAATGACCAAAACCTTTTACACTTAAAGCACGTGGCATATCCTCATCATCACCGCCAAAGATCCCTATTTTTTGGGAGGAATGCGATTGTGAGGTTTAACCGATGACCTAGGTTTGTCTCGGAAAACCGCTTACTTTCTTCAATAAGAGATCTCTAAACTGTCTTGTGATCAAAGAGATCGAATTGTCAAGATCTTCATCTCGATGAATCACCTCGTAAAGATCATCCTCAGAGACATAAACACTTTTACTTTTGTCAAGTAATTTAGTGTTCTTTTTGTGCCAAGGCAACATCCTTTCCAATTTTGGATGTATTCTCATGATCAAAGATCTTTAGCTTTCCAACCAGCGTATTTCTCGAGAGAGAGCATCAAGGTTATTTCCTTCAACGATGGCATGCTTCTTAGAATCGTGATCTAGATGGCAAATGATCCGAGAATTTTCATCACAATGTCCTTTTCAGAATAGTCTTATCCAATGTAAAGGATGTGTTTGTACCAAAATTACTTTTGGGCACGAAACACGATGAATGGATAGTTTTGGTGTATATTTTAAGTTAGGAGACGAATTGAAGAACAAATAAAGAGACAAAGGTTTAACTGGATCGCAAGATGGTTTGCCACATCCACTTGATCTAATCCCTTGGGGGTGATATTTTATTGATATGTAGAATTACAAAGGTATGTTTTATCTCTTATTCGCTACCCACCTTTTTCCATTTCTCGTTTCACTATTTATACAATTGTATACACAATTTCAAAGATAACTTAAATGGCACTAATCGCCATTTATGCCCCCTCTTCAATTCCGCATGAAATGCGAAATTATTGTTGCATGTATGAAACTCGGCTGAATAAATATTGCATGGCTCCATCTTAAATTCCGCATGACATGCGTGGAATTAACTCGCATGCCTCCATCTTAAATTCTCGTGATGAAACTGCTTTTGCATGCTTCTTTGAATAAATTCTGATGAATGATGGCCGGGAGACAGGACACCGGGCCGGCTAATAGCCGACCGCATGGGTAGAGACTGGCTGCAAAGACATTCGGCAAAGATGGCTAGAAACTGGATGGGGGAGGCATGTAACTTGGCCGGGAATTGGTTGCATGCGATGAATATTTGGCCGAGGTACGACGAGCAACCCGACTGACTTTGACAGCTGACCAATGACCCATTGCTGATTTTGACTTTGACCGAGATTGACTTTGACCGTTGGACCTGGCCATTATAATATCAAGTGTCGGTAGGATGCTTTGGCTGATCAAGGAGGCTTGGATGAGGGCCAAAAGATGATTCAAGATTCAATCGGGCCCAATATGTGGCATTTTTGGTTATGGTACAAATATCGCCTTGCCTTAACCCCCAACTTGTCAGTTAAGACATTTTAGTTTTCCTTAGTCAATGAAAAAACTCGCCCCAAGTGTGGATTATTGATGTTGAGGCGATTGGAAACCTTCTCCCGCTGTTTATGAAGTCAAGACGCCCTGAGAGTAAATTTGACTGCTGCTTAAGTGTAAAGAAAACTGCCTTCGTTCGATTATGGAAATCGAATTCGAAGTCGCCTCAAGTGAGGCCTATTGCCTGTTCGCGGAAATGCTTGAGTATGAACCATTGTTGTAGGCAAAATCGGACGGAGGCTTCTAATCGCTTGTAATGGAAGTGATGCTTGAGTGAGTGGTGTTGTGAGTGAGTGATAACCCCGATGTAAAAATAAATGTGGAACAAGGCTGACTTGTCTCAAGGACACACAAAAATCAAGTTTTCTACAGAATGAGCAAAACTGGTAGTAACAAAGATTGAGTAAAATGGTCATAAAGCCTTTTCAATCACCGGGCTCGCGAGAAAAACGAGTAAAATCAGCATCGCAGAATAGCCTACGATCACCGGATCAGCAGATTTGCTAACATAATCAATCAGAGCAGTTGTATCGACATCGGAATGCGCAGAAGAACGTAGCAAGATCGCGATCGGCAAAGAAATACGTCTACCGATCGCAGAATCGCATAACATATCTAGACTGCAAGCAATCTTCGATCACCGGATCATAAAGAAGATCGACAGTTGCAAAGAACTGGTCGATCACCGATCAAGGAGTCGACGTAGCAAATCGCATCAGCAACGAACAGCGATCACTTGGACTCGCAGGAGTTGCGTAACAGTAGCCGACCGCAAGATTTTCGGATCAAATTGATCATGAAGAAAGAATTGTAGCAGACCAGATCGGCAAAATGTAGCTGGCAAATGACCGGATATAGACTCGGCAGACATAGCCGATTGCGCAAGCACAGCGACGTACCGGAATGCAAGAATGATTTAGCAAGACTTATTCAGCAAATGGGTGTGGATCAAGAGAAATCGGCGAACATAGCTAGATCGGCAAGAACTTCGATCGTACTTGATCGCAAGAAGATCGGTGCATCGCGCAGCCAACATGATCGCTCGATCAAGGAGCGATTGAAAGTAAAATCAAGACCGCAGCAGAGTCGCGATCACCGGACTGGCAGAGTTGCTAACGTAGCCGATCGCAAAGATTTTCGATCACCGATCGCGGCACAGAACGTAGCGTAATCCAAGATCAAAGAAATCGCGATCACCGACTACAGGAGTGACGAAAGCAAATCAGATCGGGCAAAGAATTTTGCGATCACTGGATCAAGGAGCGATTTAGCAAATCACATCAAAGAACGCGATCACTGGATCGCAAGAGTTACGATGAGTGCCAAATATTGCATATTTATACACCTTTTTATTGGCATTTAGCTCATCTTTTGTACTCAAGAATCATATATTATCCCCAGTTACGTGTTTCTTTGTTTTCAAGAATAAATATGTGTATTAATTAATTTTGTATTTTTAGGCAATAAATAAAGCTCGGAGAAATTGAGGAGTCAAAAGAGCGAGAATGGAGCAGATAGCCCAAGTTCGCAAGGCTTAATCGACTTGCAACCCAACAAGGAAGACATGGGCTAGAGCTATCCATGACCCGGATCCGAGCCCGTTTCATCCCGAGCCGTTGAGATTCTATCTCCCGCATCCAACTGATTCAGCCGCCTCCGCAGCATCAAAGTTCACGCTCCCGCTCAACACCAGATCACTCCAAGTCTCCCGGCCGTTCGATCTCCTCGGCTCCATCCTACGCTCGCTCATCCCGTGCCATCGCACTTGATGTGCCCACTACAACGAAGTTCCCTAACCCTATACCCTAGTCGACCCACTTCATTTCTCTTCTCCATCTTTCTTCTTCTCTCGCAAAACCCATTCTCCACCTTCTTCCTCCCCGAACAAACCCCCGTTGCAGCCGCCTCCACCTCCTTCTCCATACCCCGACACAACAACAACCACACCATCTCCATCACCACTAGCTTCATCACCACCTCTAGTTTTAGTTATCTCTCGCCTAGCCTCTCTCGTAACCCTAGAGGCTATGTAAGAGATAAATGAAACTAGTGTTTCTAATGGAGGAAGAAAAACATCAATCAAGAGCCGAATTGACAAGAGAAGAGGCGATGCAGAAAGATGTATGAAAGGGTATGCATTAATTGCAATTTTGAATTGAATTAGGTTTAGAATGTTGCATGTATAAATTGAAGTGAGTAGAGGATGTTAGAGGTATGCCGGACTAGCGAGCAGCACCAATTAGGATTTAATTTGTGTTATTTGTCATTTTTGATGTTCTAATTTAGTTGCTAGGTTTCAGTGAAACCCTAATTCTAGGTTATGATTTCAACCGTATTTGAGATGTCTTGAGTGTTAAATTATAAAGATAATCTCGGTTCTAGCACCCAATGTTCTTCTCTCACAATGCATGCCAAGTATACATCAGAGTTAGGCTAAAATTGCATTGGCTATGCTTCACTCAAGCCTTAGATACAAATGCTAATCCCTTTGACTAGTTGTGCTTAATTAGACAACTAGTGCTCGGGTTAGTGCCTTAGTCATTAATTGAGTTATCATTAGGTGAAACTCCCGAGCTAAGTGATAAAATTGACAACTTATCCTTAATCGCCATAGGAACAAGAAGCTCAACTTAGTTGATTCATAATATTAGGTTAGTGGTGGAACCGAAGACCCTAGTACCCCCATTGTCACTGTGTTACATCTCATTTTACTACTTCTGGTTCACCATCACAATAACATCTCAAACCCGTATCTAAGAACAAACTCATAGTTCGGTTATACCTTCACTAGAATCCAGTAGAGCATAGCCATAGATCAATTTAAGCACCACAAGTCCTTGTGGATCGACCCGTATTTGCCACGTCTCCGATAGACGCCGTGCACTTGCGGTTATCACAAGTAGGCTAAAATATAAACCCTTTTGTGCCTACCAAGTTTTTGGCGCCGTTGTCTGGGACTTGGCGTGTGCCCCGTGATCAATCGCTGGGGCCTTTACCGAGTTCATTTCATCCCGTACATACTCATTTTACATTTTTGCTTTTATTTTTGTTTTAGTATAACTTAGTTTAAATTTTGTAACTTGCATCCAGAATTTAGGGAATTCTAACTTAACTTAGTTTAATACTTGCATGTCTTAGGAATTGCTATCACGCTTAACTTTGTGTTTCCCTCGTTTTTAGCTTAGCTTAGCTTAAATTGTTGCTATTAATCATCTCGCATCTTGCCCCCGCACTTTGTCTGTTATTTTTTGTTTTCCCCGTGGCCCCATTTTTTACAATAAATCATAGCTCGAAGTCTTTTCATTCAGTAGCACAAGTGCTCTTGCTTTAGCCGTGCAATATTGAGAATCGAAGTGACTTGTTGAGAAAGCCAGGTACACCCTTTCTGGCAGCCGTGCAACTCAAGGAAGGGAAGACAAGGAGCAACATAGCCATTGTGGCTAAAGCGGGTTAATCATTCTCAAATCCCGCTTTATTTTATGTCCGTGTGATGATGTGCATGCCGCTAAATTTGAGCTAAGCCAAACGTGTCAATGACTCGAGAAATCAACACCTAGAGTCACAACTTGCTAAGTGACAATTTGGACAGCCAAGTTGGTTTGAGCTACCCCAGGGGAAAACAACTGACCCCTGTTGAGCCAAAGCCCTGAGCATAACCCACTTTGCATACCTTTCTTTGCTTTGGCTGATTGTAAGCCAATCTCTAGCCCTTGCATAACAAACTAGCTCCCACCTTGTATGCTCTGTAACTCTTAGACTCCATCTGCTAATCTGTTCATCTGCTGCAACTCGTGTGACCCTGTGAGCCACCACTTTGTTGAACCAAGTGTTGTTAAACCTCTGAGCATACCCTGAAACTGTGAGTTGAGCTGTAGTTGAGCTGTGAGTCGTGCTCTAACCCTCCAGCCTCGTAGTTGTGAGGTTGAACTTGGTTAATTAGCAGTAGCCGCAAATCTATAAGCACTACCCCACAGTTTGGCGTTGAGCCGCTTACCTTGCATGCTAGCCGAGAAAACTATGATATTCTTATTTGTTCGTATGCATGTGTGAAATTGTCACCACTTCCATGAGCTTGACCTCACATTGATATTCTCGCTAGTCCAGGCCTACCCGTGCCGTTTAGCTCGGCTAATCTGTGTGATACCTCGTTGTGTGTTGTTAAGCCTTAGCCTACATTTGCCCCCGTGTGCTCGGGCCCGCCCCGCGTGGTATGTAGAGACCGAGTTGCACTGCAACCAAGTTGCCGCAATCCCAACTTGATATCACAGAGCCGTTGAGTCAACTTGTTGTCGACCCATATCAACCGAGCTTGTGAGCCATATGCCTGTGCCTTGAGTGAGACCCGTCACCCATTTGCATAATCTCTCAAAAGTCTGCTCGCTTTATTGCATTTGTGAACAAGTCGCCAACTGGCCGTGCTATTTTTCTCGTGAGTTTGCTTTGCTCTGTGAACATATCTCAATTGTCTTGTCACCAACCAAAGACATTACTTGGGCCGAACCTAGGTCGTGCCGTGTACAAGCTTTGCTTGAGTCGCCAACCTAGGTCGCCTTGTATAACTCAGTGTTGTCTCGAGCACAATAATCGGTGGCTGAAATAAACTCCGCTTCGTCCCGGTGTCTGTGCACACAACCTATGCATTAGCCGCCAAGCATTTGCTTTGATTTGTCCAAGCCGAGTTTGCCTCGCTCGTGTTTGCCTCGCCCATAAAAAAACCTTTCTTAATCGAAACCCACCCAAAGTCAATGATTGAATCAAACCGAACATTGGTCGTTTCGCCAACTTTCAGCCTACGAAGCCACACACCGGGCCGTACACAAAACCGAGCCCACACCCAACTAGGCTTTGCAAAAAACAACCTGGGCTTTACATTTTCACCCAACCCGGGCCTGCAAACCAAAACCGAAGCCCATTTAATAAAGACTGGCTCGCTTCCTTTGCAATCAAGTCTGGCCGAGCATAATTGAAACCCATAGTTCCACTGGCGGAGCATACAAGCCCAAACAAACCAAATCCCACACAAACCAAATGAGACCCAATAAACCAAATGAAACCCAATAAACCAAACCGAGTCCACTACAACCGGGCTTTGAGTTCAATTTGAGTTGTTAAATCATGTCGATTTTGGTCTCAGAATCGGGATACAAACAAATCCATTAGAGAGCTTGCTTACGGGCATGCTTCATAAAGATGAACGCCCACATGCCATAGTGATTTTAGGAATTATTATGAGCCTTCTCGTGGCCCCGACCTCACATACCCTAATCATTATGAGCACATGTATCATCCACCACAAGTTGAGAATGAACACTTTCCTCATACCCGGTCATCACTTCTAGATCAATTAAGCTCAAGTTTCGCTTTAGAAAGGCAATTACATGAGCAATCTGTCAAATCTAATCCCCCTAGGCACTATGCAATGTATACTTGTACCTTATGTGGTAGCTTAGACCACCCCTCACGAGAATCGCTACATTTTACATGAGTTTAGGCAAGCCTAGGGAAAACCATGATAATCCAATGTACGAATTGTCTAGAAGTGACTATTGGGACCATAATCAACTCGCACACATGCATCATTCACCACAAATGGGGAGATGAACAGTTTTATACTCCCCCAACTCCGTGTTTGCAATCAAGAATGGAAACACTCATGGAGCAAAATGCTAGGCTTGAAATGAATGCAATGCATGACCATCCACATAGCAACATGTCCGAATTTCCCTTCTCTAGTGAACCTCATTCACAACCATACAGTGAATATCCATATGAGGAATGCATACCCACTAGTGAAGACTCTCCTTCAATAGAAAACTCACCGTGATTCTTCAAAGGAACCTCGATTGAGTTACAAAATGATAGAATTGAAAATAGTGTTTCTAGTCTTACTCATGCAACTAACTTCGAATATGAACCTAATCTAGAGGTAGATGAGTACACTAAAAATACTACAATTTTGAATGGAGAGATGAATTTTTGCTATGATGATGATGATGATGAATATGAAGAGCATGTGTATTTTGAAAATATAGTAGAATCTTTAGGTTCAGAGACATTAAGTGTCTCTCCTGTGAACCCTATGAATGATGCTTCTTCTAATATTCATACATGTGATGCTGATTTGGAACCTGTGGAATTGTCCTGTGAAAATGAGCATGCTATACAACCTGTTTGTGACCTAGGAATAGTCAATTGTCTCGTTGACACGGATGATTCAATGCATGTGCCTAACTCCATGCCTAGGCTACGAAAGATGATATCTCTCCGGTTATGTTATACATGAGAATGATGATGAGTATGACCTGGAGATTGATGAATTGTTCTATGCAGTGAACATGATTTACCCTCTTCGACTTTAGGAAAGTGTGTGATGGTGCAAATGATTTTATACATGAAAATAACGTAGATGTACCTAACCTTTCTCCCGAGTCACAAATTGAAACTCCTCCACCAAACCTAGGTGTAGTTTGTAACAAAATTGCAAAACCAACTTTTCTCGAGAGTTCCCGGTTTAAGCCTAGAACTTTGTGCCTCCCAAGTCCTCTTGGACTATTTTGCATCAAAGTATAACACTTTTAAGGAACCACAGTTGGAATGTGTATGTCCACTGTTCTTAGCAAAACTCACTTTGAGTTGGACCTTTTGCATGATGTACCTTTAAAATTGCAAGATTTTGTGCTCACAAACACACCTGTTCACAAGTTTAGGTTTGGGGGAAACCCATTCTCATATGCAGTCTTACTTGCACTCTCATGTTATATTTGTGTAAGATTGTTGATGTCTCTACATACCGTCTTTTGGGTTGATCCTCAACTCTTTGGATTGTTGGTGTATGGTGAATTTTCATTGTATATAATCCAAAGTAGGACTTGTTAAATTTTCTTTTCTTGAAACGGTTGAGTCTTCTTGTACATATTTTGTGCTAATCCGATATGATCTCCCGAGAATGTTGGATTCTAGCCTTGACTAGTGAAGCTCTAACCTTGCTTTCGCCGACATCCCATTAATCTCTTCCCTTTTCTCTTTTCAAAGATAGTTCTCATGGTATGTGATTATTTAAATTTTTTCCTATCTGTTGACACATTGAGGACAATGTTTGGTTTAGGTTTGGGGTGCATTTGCATTTAGAGTTTTTAGTCTTTTTAATCCGAAATTTAAAAAAAAAAAAAAAAAAAAAAAAAAAATCAAAACTTTTTGCAAATAAAAACCTCCAACTTTTAGAGATTTTAGAGTCACTAGCATGCTTCTAGCTATGTTTACATAGAGAGTCCGATCGAAATAACAGAATTTGGAAGTACCGGAAAACGAATCAAGTTTCTTAGTTGATTAGAGCGTTAAAGTTGGATTTAACCACACCTGGGAGAGTTTAATTAGGTCTTGTTTAGATATTCGGTAGTAGAATTGTGATCAACCATAGTGGAGACTACCCATTTTACATCAAGTGAGGCACCAACCTTCAATTTTTTGCAACTTTCTAGAAAAGTTTGTTAGAGTGTGTGTCACAAAGACGTCAATTAGGGTAGGAATGGTGAGCTACCCAACTTCGCACCATTTTCAAGACTACTTTTGATCTCTTGAGTGCTAGTTTTTGTCAATCATGAGGGTGACGTTTAAAGAAGAAAACTCCTTCTAAATATCGATTTGCGTTAGCATCACTCTCTCTCAATCAACAGACCCATAGAAACACATCATCATCACAAACGGAGCAAAGATCGAATATTGAAAGAAAAGTTGATATAGTCCAAGGTTTATATGCAACAAAACAAAGAAAAGAAAATAGGATGAGAATTAATGAAGTTTGTGAAAAATTGAGTTTATCGTTTTATGGTTTCTAAAAAAAAAAAAAAAAAATAAAAAAAAAATAAATAAAATTGTATGTTGTATTATTATTTTCATTTCATGTAACTTAAAAAAAAAAAAAAATCATCAAGTTTTTGTAAAGTTCAGAAGTTCGTCATCAACAGTTGAAGACCGAAGACCGAAGATTGAAGACGTTTCTATGATTCTTATGAGAGAGTGATATTAATTGCCGATCGGGTGAGAAGTGAGTGAGTACTCCCATCCTTGCTAATGGTTGATTTCCTTCCTTAGAGATCATCGGAAAAAGATTCTTTTTGTCCACACTTTCAGGGAGTCTCCGAAATTATTTCGGAAGGTTATCTTTCTTACCTACAACGTATGCGGGATTTCTCTCTTATTTCCTCCCTGCACACATGAGAGACTAAAAAGCGATCTTTTGAGTGCAATTATCATAAAACCCTAATGGTGAGGCGAAGTCGAGGCTTATGATCACAATCGAATCCGAATTCTTTCATATGGTATGGTTACTTCTCGCTCAAGACTTAAGGATGAGAATGCGTTCTTTAGTAGTTCTAACTGCATTACTAGCATGCAGATACTCTATGTCCTCATAGCTCCTTGGATGCTTGAGACTCTTTACATTACGAAGTTGGAGAAGGTTTTGTGGGTACACTGCAAACCCTCACGAGACTACAACTCGTCCACTAGGGACACCTAGGGGTTTAAAGGCTTAGTGCATACGCTAAATGCATTCGAGAGACCTGCGACAGGGGTATAGTTAGGATTTCTTCATTTCTCGTTTCACTTGAGGACAAGTAAAATTCGGGTTTGGGGTATTTGATGAGTGCCAAATATTGCATATTTATACACCTTTTTATTGGCATTTAGCTCATCTTTTGTACTCAAGAATCATATATTATCCCGCATTCTCGTGTTTTCTTTGTTTTCAAGAATAAATATGTGTATTAATTAATTTTGTATTTTTAGGCAATAAATAAAGCTCGGAGAAATTGAGAAGTCAAAAGAGCAGAATGGAGCAGATAGCCCAAGCCCGCGCGCAAATCAGTTGCAACCCAACAAGGAAGACATGGGCTAGAGCTATCCATGACCAGGATCCGAGCCCGTTTCATCTCGAGCCGTTGAGATTTCTATCTCCCGCATCCAACGGTCGCTGCCTCCACGCGCATCAAAGTTCGCTGCTCCCGCTCAACACCAGATCACTCCAAGTCTCCCTCGGCCGTTCAGATCTCCCTCAGCTCCATCCTACGCTCGCTCATCCCGTGCCATCAGCACTTGATGTGCCCGCTTCACAACGAAGTTCCCTAACCCTATACCCTAGTCGACCCACTTCATTTCTCTTCTCCATCTTCTCTTTCTTCTCTGCAAAACCCATTCTCCACCTTCTTCCTCCCGACCAAACCCCGTTGCGCAGCCGCCTCCACCTCCTTCTCCATACCCCCGACACAACAACAACCACACCATCTCCATCACCACTAGCTTCATCACCACCTCTAATTTTAGTTATCTCTCGCCTAGCCTCTCTCGTAACCCTAGAGGCTATGTGTAAATATAAATGAAACTAGGGTTTCTCGAACAGAGGAAGAAAACATCAATCAAGAGCCGAATTGACAAGAGAAGAGGCGATGCGAGAAGTATGGGCGAAAGGGTATGCATTAATTGCAATTTTGAATTGAATTAGGGTTTAGAATGTTGCATGTATAAATTGAAGTGAGTAGAGGATGTTAGAGGTATGCTCGGACTTGGAGAGCACCAATTAGGATTTAATTTGTGTTATTTGTCATTTTTGATGTTCTAATTTAGTTGCTAGGGTTTCGGTGAAACCCTAATTCTAGGTTATGATTTCAATTGTATTTGAGATGTCTTGAGTGTTAAATTATAAAGATAATCTCAGTTCTAGCACCCAATGTTCTTCTCTCACAATGCATGCCAAGTATACATTGTAGTTAGGCTAAAATTGCATTGGCTATGCTTCAGCTCAAGCCTTAGATACAAATGCTAATCCCTTTGACTAGTTGTGCTTAATTAGACAACTAGTGCTCTGGGTTAGTGCCTTAGCTGTTAATTGAGTTATCATTAGGTGAAACTCCTGAGCTAAGTGATAAAATTGACAACTTATCCTTAATCGCCATAGGAACAAGAAGCTCAACTTAGTTGATTACATAATATTAGGTTAGTGGTGGAACCAAGACCCTAGTACCCCCATTGTCACCGTGTTACATCTCATTTTACTACTTAGTTCTTTGTCACAATAACATCTCACCCGTATCGGCAACAAACTCATAGTTCATATACCTTCACTAGAATCCAAGAGAGCATAGCCATAGATCAATTTAAGCACCAAAAGTCCTTGTGGGATCGACCCGTATTTGCCACGTCTCCGATAGACGGTGCACTTGCGGTTATCACAAGTAGGCTAAAATATAAACCCTTTTCCAGGCCTACCGGTAAGTAACGAGTTGGACAAGCAGCAGCTTCGATCATTTGGATCTGCAGAGCAACGAAAGGTAATCAAGATCGCAGTTAGAACCGCGATCACCGGACTACAGGAGTGATGAGCAAATCGCATCGCGCAAAGAATGCGATCACCGGATCTGCAGAGCTGCGGACATAGCTGGACTGGGCAGAACTGCGATCACCGGAATGCGGAAGCTGACGAGCAAAGTTGTATTGCAACAGCTGCGTCCTGGTGCAGGAATCGCGAACATGGCTGGACTGCAGAGCTTGATCAACCGTTCTGCAGAAGAACGGTGCAAAGCTACATTGCTATGCCGCCGCGATCACCGGGACTGCAAGAGCGCCAACATAGATGGATCAAGCAGTGAGCTTCAATCGCCCGGATGGCAGCAGCTTGCCGAGGAATCAGGCTAAAACAGATTCGATAAACAGTTCGATAAAACTAGACCGCATCGATTGCGTCCAATCGAAAGTACAGAATTTATGAGCAAAAAATCTGGACTGCATCGGGTTCGTCCAGGCGACGAAGTAGTTTTTGATTGCTTTTGAACGGGACTAAAGTTCGATCCCAACTTAATCATGTGATTTAACATTACCGATTGTAATAATTGCGTCAAAATATTAGGGTGTATGCTCGCCCCTCTTAATCCCGTAACTCGTTGTAGGATTAAGAAGTTGGGTTACATGAAGTTTCGATTTTGAAGCTTAATTCCGCATCGCATTTAGGTGCCATGTAACTGCCCCCAAGCGTATGGAGTGTTACGCAGCTTGCCCCCAAAAGAGTTATTTTAGACCATGAGGTGTTACGTAACTCGCCCCAAGTGACAATCGATCACGTTGAAGTGATTTGTAATTCGCCCTAGAAGATAGTGATTGTCATGCTGCTTTCAATGCTCGCACAAGGGTGCCTTTGCCTTGCCGCATTTTGCTCGCGCATGAAATTTTGAAGATGTCTCTGCTATCCGGAATTTGCGCTGGGGCCAGTCCCACTATTCCGATGCGCGCAGAATTGAAATGTGTGCATCTCCTCGTGAGAAATGCTCGCCACATTATAGGTGTCTCATTGAACAAAAGTATGCATGAATATATGAAAAGATGCGAAAATATGTAAATTGTATATGTACCGTATTGAAAGTGTTATTGCGACTTCTCTTATGAAGCGATTAGGATGCCCACAGCTATGTTGATGTTTTCAATGACGATGACTAGTATAGTTGCCTTAGCGTCTCGTCTCGACTTAGTAACTAGATTTGTTCCGGATCGAATGCACCGATTAAATCAAAATCGATTGAAGACAGATTTCCACAGAATCGTATTTCGGAAGCAATGCGATCAACGGTATCTTTGAACAATTATGCATAAAACGGGATCAAGATTTGTGAGGAAAGCAGATCAAAAGCTTTTGGGAAAATCGGACTATGTGCCAGATTCGACCAACCGATCAGAGGGATTAAAAATGGATCAAGCGGCAATTCGATCAACTAACCAAAGACATTCTTCGGGATTGCGATAGTTCGATTAACGACGGGTAGTAGTTAAAAAAGGCTGCGCAGCGATTCGATCAACCGCCAACAGATTGTTGCTGGATTGCGGCGATTTGATCAACTGATCGTAGTAGTTATGACTAGCACCGAATATGTGCGTATGAGGTTTCTGAATCGAATCAGCACTCACAACTTGCACACGGGCGTTTTGTGGGTAGAAACTCGACGCAATAGCAAAGAACATTGAATATGATATGTAATTTTCACTTGATAGTGGTTGATGTGCCGCTCGGAACCCCAAAAATAATTTTTTCAAACTGAAGAGTTTTCTCCTACATATTGTAGAAAATTGATAGGTGATTCCAACGAGCCAAAAATCACTCAATTAGGACTTAAAAAGAAGAAGTTATTGATTTGAAACAAGATTCCAAAAAGCATGTGTGCCGTGGCCGATTAATTTCCGATTAATTGCCGATTCACGATTATTCGCCGATTAATTCCCGATTACGATTATTCGCCGATTAATTCCCGATTAATACCCGATTACATTTGTGGGCCTCTCGGCTTGGTCCGCTCGCTTGGGCCACGGCTTGGTCCGCTCGGCAGGCCGCCCGCTTGGTTCGCTCGTTGTTGACGTGGCCACATCATCAACCGCCTTCGACGTGGAACACCTTGCCGACGTGGCACATGCCACGCCATCTTCCCCTACCGACGTGGCACTAGATTTGCCGACGCGTCGGCATTGCCACGTCATCACTTTTCTTTGACGTGGAACTATGAGAGATCAGGTTTTTCGACGTGTCACCCGCACATAATCACTTGCGGCCGACGTGGCACATGTTTTTTGCCTGACGTGGCGTCGACTTGGCAATGGATCGGGCCGCACTTGCTTAAATTTGATGTAGCAGTGAGTATCGAAGTTTGATGTTCCGTAGAGTATCAACGGTTGACATACGCAGGACATCGAAATTTGATGTAACAAGAAACATCGAACATTTTTCTAAGAGTTGATTTTTGATGTATCTCGGATCATCGAAATTGGATGTACCAAAGAGCATCAACGGTCTGTTATCAGGCGATCGAATCACCGATGTACCATTGATGCTTCAAACGTTCCTTAGCTCGAAGGAAGTGGGTGAACAAAACCTTCGTTGAGTTGGGTCAACATCACCGCGGCTTGAAATGGCTCAACTCGGCTCGGATGGCGGGCGCAGCGGCTCAATCTGGGCGCTTGCATCCGCGGCTTGGCTTGATGGCTCTGGCCCGCGCAATTTTTTTTTTTTTTTTTTTTTTTTTTTTTGTATGAGAACTTTTAGCAACAGTTTTTTCTAAACTGTGGTCTTTAGTCTTGAATTTTTCGTCACGGTTTTTGGATTTGCCATTGCTTTTGAACTTTTGTACGATTGATTGTTTTCTTCTTTCCCTTTGATTTTTAGCAACGGTTCTAGGGATTTATTGTCGTTTCTCACGGACCTTTCACCATGGTTTTGCCGCACTTTTGTGCCCCTTTCGGGAACTTTCGAGATGCTTTTACGGAGGTTTTCCCGGGGTATTCAAGCACCTTGAGATGTAGGCAACTTGACAACCTTGCGATCATGACAGTAGTGATTTTGACGTTTTAAAAACTCGAACATGTAGACACTACGTTATTTGGGAAGCAAATTTTTCCAACTTTGGACTTGAATATACTGCGGATCGAACATCCTGGCAACAATCTTAGCGATCTTTCCGATGAGTCAGTCTTGGTGGCCTCTGACTATGTTCTTAGACTGCAAAGAGTTGGGATCAATCGACCGCTGTAGAACTCGATTAATGAATGCAAAATTGCGATCACCGGGATCGTGAAGTGATTGAAATCAAAACTCGACAAATCCATGTTGTGGATCGAACATCCGCCAACAATTTGGATGATGTTTTTACGTGGTCTTTTACATGGATCGAACGTCTTGAGAGCGGTTTCATCGATCTTTGTAGTGATGCGCTTTTAGTAGTTTTAAAGTAATAGTTTTTGCCGATCACGAACAACGAATCTGACGGACTACGGCGATTCGACCAACTCGACTCGCAAAGAATCGCGCTTTTCGATTGCCGCAATTGTGATCAAAATCGATCGCAAAGATTCACGATCAACTCGTCTCCAATGATGATTTTTCAAGGCGTTCAAATCGCTTCTCCCTGATTATACGATCTTGAAGCGTTTTGTACAACTTTTCTCAATAGGAAAACACGATTCCTTTTCTCGTACTCCCCTTAGTCGGCGCCAATGTTTGTACCCAAAATTACTTTTGGGCACGAAACACGATGAATGGATAGTTTGGTGTGTATTTTGGGTTAGGAGACGAATTGAAGAACAAATAAAGAGACAAAGGTTTAACGTGGTTCGGCATGGTTTGCCTACATCCACGACTAATCCCCTTGGGGGTGATATTTTATTGATATGTAGAATTACGAGCAGTATGTTTTATCTCTTATTCGCTACCCCCATTTTTCCATTTTTGCTCCTCACTATTTATACAATTGTATACACAATTTCAATATAACTTAAATGACACTAACCGCTCATTTATGCCTCCTCTTCAATTCCGCATGAAAGCTGAAATTATTGTTGCATGTATGAAGCTCGCACTGGAATAAATATTGCATGGCTCCATCTTAAATTATGCATGACATCCGGAATTAACTCGCATGCCTCTATCTTCAATCTCACATGAAATCGTTTGCATGCTTCTTTGAATAAATTCTCGCATGAATGATGGCCGGCAAGATTAGTGGACACTGGTCGCGGAATATTTGTTGCATGGGTAGAGAAGGGCCTTCGGGCAAAGACATCTGGCAAAGATGGCTAGAAACTGGATGGCAGTGAGACAGAGAACTTGGCTGGGAATTGGTTGGCAGTGCGGATGAATATTTGGCTGGAGGTGCGACGAGCAACCTGACTTTGACAGTTGACCAACGGTTGACTTTGACTTTGACCGATTGTTGACTTTGACATTGACCGAGTGTTGACTTTTGACCGTTGACCGGTCATTATAATACTTTGCGGGCCTGGTGGGCTTCTTCGGTTGACTGGTTAGAGGGCTTGGATGAGTGCCAAAAGATGATTCAAGCTTCAACTGGGCCCAATATGTGGCATTTTTGGTTATGGTACAAACAGGATGCATTAACAATTTCAGACACTTTGTGATTAAACTCATCAAATGAATCTTCATCTCGCCCATACGAAGATTTTCCCAATCGGAATTTAGGTTTTGAAGCCTAGCTTCCTTTTCTTTATTATTCCCTTCAAATACGATTTCTAAGATATCCCAAGCATCTTTAGACCGAGTGCACGTAGTCACATGGTCTTCAAGATCGGGGTAATGGCATGTATGATGGCATTCAAACCGTCGGAGTTTTGATTTGCAACAAGTATCTCGGCGGCGTCATATGCACCAATATCCTTTGAAGCGTCGCATTTCCTATTGCCACAACGGAGCATCATATCCATTAACTACATAAACCCATGATTGAAAATCGGGCGCTTGAAGAAAGGCACGCATAGCAATTTTCCACCAAAAGTAATTTGAGCCATCGAAGATCATTGGTACGTTTATAGAGATAGCACTTCTGTCCATATCGATCGCTACAAATGCGGACTTATGAGATATTTAATGTGTTTGCCTGCTTCCGATACCAATTGAAATGCGGGGTCTAACAACCACACCCAACAATTCGTTTGGCAACTGAGAGGACTTACTCCAATATACTTTCTAGAGAATCAACTAGACAAATGACTAAATCTAGAGAAAAGTATATCAAAGAGTTTAATATCTCTAACTCTTAATTCAATCCGCAATCGACCAAATAGAAATCATGAGCCCGATTGAATATAAGAGAGTAACTTGAATCAGTATAAAGACCAATGTTCAAGTGTCAATCAATTTAAATCAACAACCCAAGGTCGGATATTCTAATTGATTGAACTTAACGCACAACCTGTGATATTTCAATTATATAACAAAATATAATGCAGAAAAGAAATAACACAGACACCAGAATTTTGTTAACAAGGAAAACCGCAAAATGCAAAAACCCTAGGACCTAGTCCAGTTTTAACACCATCTCAGTATTAAGCCGCTTGGACTCTAGCCTACTACCAATTAACTTTGATTTGACCGTAGTTGAACCCTAATCAATCTCACACCGATTCAAGGTACAGTTGCGTTCTGTAGCGCCCCAAAGCTAGCAACCGACTAATCCAAGAGATTAGCTAAATAATAAGGCACTCAGAATCTAAATCTTAAACTTAAGCGTTCAATTAATAAATCTGTTATAAAACTTAACCCAAAAACTAGCCCCGCTCAAAAATATAAATACAAGAACTCCTCTCAATTGATACATATACAATAGTCATTTGGTTTACAAATAGAATATACAACATAATAAACATAGCGAAGTTAACCAACTAACGAAGTCAACGCTTGAAGCTTTCGCCACGCAACTCGATCCGTCTCTAAAGGCGAAGTGGGAATGAGTGAGCACATCATCCCTAAAAGGTGTGCCTGAAGAGGAATAACATTTAACTTTCAAATAATCACTGAAATGATCTAGAAAACATTACATGTTTTTCCTAAATATAAAAAGGCAATCAATTCACAGATTTAAACAATCATGTATATGGAACTAACTCCTTCTTCAAACAATGTATATATTAAATGTCGACCAATTCCTTACACACCCTATTAGTTTATATTAGTGTCGACCAATTCCTTACACACCTATTAGGCATAAAAGCTCAAATTCATGTAGATATAAATGAAGGAGTAGTATCCTATATACCACAGATGGAAAAACTCTCGTTTTCCAGAGAGGTGTCGACCAATTCGTTACACACCTATCATTTTCCTAATAGGTGTCGACCAATTCCTTCCACACCTATTAAGCATACAAATGAAAATTCTTATTTCCCAAACATTTCATAAAGACATACAAAGCATTACAATTCCTTTCCAAGCAATGGAAAGATTAAAAGAAACAACAATACTTTCGGAATTCAAAATAAAACAAAGCAAGGAATACACAAGCAAATAATGCATGAATTTGTTAAACATAAACTTTTGTGAAAGAAGACAACAATAATCACAAGAGAGTTAAATATAAATTCCCACCTCTTTTGATGACAAGCCACCTACCTCGAAATCCACGATCCACCGGTTCATCCTTTGAATCGATCGTGGTTAATATAGACTAACAGCTTAATCACACAAGAACTCTAAGAATCTAGCCAACATGGCTCACACAAGAATCTTACAAGTCTAACTAATGGTTCTAAGCCCATTTATGACTTTACACCTCTTCATTATACATCTCTTGCATAATTAAAAGTCTACTAATTCAATTGAGTTGTTTCTCTAGTCTATTAGTTAAGTCTTGTGAACATCTACAACTTTGTAGAAGAAGTCAAAGGCTAATTCGGACCAAAAGGGTCCAATTCATCTAATTAAGAAAGACTAATCATAAGACCAAGCCCACGACGGTGCGGCTTACTATGGACAAGCCCATCAAACCGACCCGTTAACAAAAGGTCTAGTCCATCTAAGTCAACTAACGGTCAACGTCTGGTTAAAGGTCAACCAACAGTCAACGTCCAAGGTCAGGTCAATGTCTAGGGTCAATGGTCAACGAGTCAAGACTAGTGACTCAGTGGGTCAAACCCGATTCAACTCAGTCAGATGAACTAAGTCAGCTAGAGTCGATCCTCGACTAAATTTGAATGACCCAAGGCTAAAACTCTTGCACATGCCAGAGCCATTGCTCAGGCCAAAGAACACTAAAGCACAAACATTGTGCAACACAAAAACTCTAAACTCTACAACTCTAACTCAACTTTAATTTCATCATTCCATCAATTCATTCTTTTCAGTTTATAAATCTAAATTGATTTACAATAACAAAATCTGTTTACCTTAATCTGCAGTTGCAGGCTTTCACTGAGGTCATTGCCAAAACAACATTACAACCAACTTTAGCTGAAACACCATGACATTACAATTTTTTCTCTTCACCGCAAATTCGGCAGTTGCAACATCACCAACTCTTAATTTATTCCTCTATACACCAATCCCAATCAATCCATAAACAAACATTATCTCCATTTCTAACTACCACTACTCTTCCTAAACTCAGAACCTATCAAACCATTACCACCACCAAATCTCAGTACAATTCATCACTATAATTCCTTAAACATCATTAACAATTACAGAACCATCATAGTTCACTATGTATTTCATTGTCACTAAATTCTCGGACTTACGCCTTCCCTTCATGCAACTCTCAAACACACAAACAACACCACTATAACCGCAGTTCACTCTAACTTCAAACCAACTCCGGCATTCAACTTCACCACCACCTTCAATCATGTTACAATCCTAGCTTCGAGGACTTGTTTCTCGGTCAATGCTTCAATACTCAACATAAATCAACAACTCTTTCACAATGAACGCCAACAGTTCATTCATACTTTTCATCCGCAATATCTACAAACACCCATCCATTCTAACTATACTCATTTAACATACACAGAATTCCATTCTCATAACCTGCAATTTCATTCATTGTACAAAACTATCACCTGCATCTCCACCTCAACACCACTGACCATATACAATCAAACTGAATCTCAACATGTGTTCACTAATATCACAGCAGCCACTGAAACATCACCTCAACAATATCAATCTCTTGTTAACAACTACACCTACACAGATAACTCCACCACATCCCGCAATACTCACAATAAAGAACAACACCACAGATCCAAACAACTCCATAAACACACACACAACCGAACCCCCGATTCTAAATCACAAACTCAATTCTCTTACCTTCATCACAACCCTAACCACCCAACAGATTCGTTCCATATTAAATTTCAAACTTTAACTTCAATTATAACTCACACATTGAACAATCAACAAGAACAACTTTACTAAATTGATATAGGAAGACAATTACCTTTTAATTCAATAATCCATTTCAAGAACACCAGAAATCCCTTTAGTTCGTCTCGGTGATATCCATCGTGAACTTGGAATTCATCTCCTTCTGCTAACAATTCAGCTTCAATCAATACTAAATATCCAACTACAATCATCTTCTTCTCCGTCTTGAATCACGAGCCCTAATTATCGATTTCATCTCAAAATCCCTAACTCAAATCTCAATACTCAAATCAACCAAAAACCCATCTCTAATCCTTATTTTAAAACCTCAATTTCATCTTCTAAGATTCAGTTAACTCAAGAACCCTAAATTCTTCAATTTCTTAATCAATCTTCATAACAACCCCGCAACTTCCATCAAACACCAATTAAGAACAAACCCATCTTCTAATCCTTCTCCTTATTCATCTTTAATCGAATTCTCGATCAATTACATAAACCCTAACTTCTGATTCTCATCAATCCATCGTTTCTTCTTCATTCAAAGTTAAACCAACTTCAACATCATCAACAACAATCAACACTTAATGTTTCCCCTAAGTTTCCTTTCGATTTCACGGCCTCAGAATCATCGTAGGAGAAGAGCGGAGAAAAAGAAAAGAAAACGGGAAGAAAGAAGAAAGAGAAAGAAAAGAAGAAGATAACGACTTCTTCTCGATTTGGTGTAGATAAGGTCAACTAGGATTGCTAAAGTCACCCGACCCGAAGATAAGGGCAAATAAAGTGATCTAAAAACAAAATTACTATTTTGCCATTCATACTCATCCAAAGATATCTTCTTCATCCAGATCTGATTGGCACGTTCAAGTAATCCATTCGCACAACTTTTGAAACCTATCCAACAATACTAGTTTCGTATCTAAATCGTTGTTAGATTAATTTCTATTAATTAACGTTCGTGTTAAACTAATCGAGCTATTATTGACTAATTCGTCTATTGACTAGTCTAATAGCGTTGACAAGCTTGAGGGTCTTTACATTCTCCCCACCTTATAAATTTTTCCGAAAAATCGAACAATCCTTGTGGTCTTCAAAAAAACTCCCCACCTTATAAATTTATTCCATATCTTGTCTAAGCGCAAACAACAAAAAAACAAAGTACCACCTATATGGCTTTCTACAAATATTTTCTTTTGTGGTTCTAGGTTCAACTACGCTGATTTTCTATCCAAGAGGGAAGTCTAAGTTTCTTAAACTAATTTCTATTCCAATGAAATAACCGTCACTAATTTCAAGGGAGAATCCTACGAATCTTTCTAAGGGAAATTATATCTATCGGTTTCCTAAATAGTTATACCAACTTCGTGATCGGTCATCTCTGAATGCAGTTGCCCTGTCAAGGTTGGCCAATCCTAACAATGTCTTCCTACAAACAGAGAAAACACAACCTTCACTATTCCCCAGTGCTGGATTAACTAAATATTTATTTATTAAGATTAATTAGTCTTTATTTCTATCTTAATTGGTATTGGTGTAAGTCTAATAAATTTATTTCGTAAAATAAATAAATAGTTTACAACATTTTAAACAATTTATTTTATTTTTATTATTATTATTATTTATTTCTTATTTCTTAGACAGATAATAATTAATCGTAATCAATCATAACGCTAAGTTTAAGTTTATTATTAATACTCGATTTGATAAAATCTAAATTTATTTCCTTAAATTTATTTTATTGCTAAGTAATCTGTAAGTTGTACTATTAATAAAATTACATTTTGCTATTACGGTCCAATAATAATTATCCAAATGATATTTACAATAACTCTAAATTTTATAGTAAGTATCATTATATAGTATTATTATTTGCTTATCTTATCAAAAATAGTGTCTTAATTATATTATCATTTCCATTATTCTTTAGTTAATAATCCAGTTGATACACTAAGCCTTAATGTTCTAAATATAACTGTACATTTGCGTAAAGATTGATATAATTGATTTTATTTCTTCAGATCGAATCTGTAAACTAATTATTATTAAATATTGCCGTTAGTAATTTAATATGATTTAAACTTGAGTCTGCATAAAATTTTAGTATGTCTTCATAATCTTAAAATTTATGTATTAATAATAAGTATCTTATTCATGGACAAATTTACTCTCCTTTAAGTCTACTTTTGTACGAAGCATTCAAGTATTATTAATATCACTTCATGTGTATAATTTAGTGATTTAGTGAATCATTTATTGAACTAATACAAATATCTAGGTATAAGATCGTTAACAAGTTTAGTCTTTTTGTTATGAATTATACGACCTCACGTTCTTAATTCTACCTAATAAGTGCTATCTAGTTTAAACGCAAAACATATGATTCTAATTTATTATTAGTTAATTTCGCAGAACTTAACCAGTAGATAAACATTATTACTTTTTCATAACTATTCAATCCCAATCATTATTTTATCGCTATATATTTGTTAATGAGATTTTAATTTAAGTTATGCTCAATATAATATTAATTCAAATTCTAACAACTTAAGTTCATCAAACTAATTTTCTATTTCAAAAGATGATTAAATCTATTTACGAAGAAGGATCCTATTAATATACAAATTTGTTTTCTTTTAATTCTAATATTACACTAAGAATCCGAGTACTATCATTACTATTTCATGTATGTTTGTTTCATTTTAAAGATTTTTGGATCATTTGTTAGATTAAAGATAATTTAGGTACAAGCTTACTAACAAGTTGAATCTTTTTATTTATATATATTATACCCTCGCTTTCTTAAGTCTAACGCCTAACAAGTACTATATTAATTATATCTAATTAAAACGAAAAACATATATCCCTAATTTGTAATTCATTTAATTCGTTAATAATAATTACTAATCATTTTTAGATCTTTAATAAATATTTAATAATAAAATTTTATTTAAATTAAGTTCGATATGATTCTAATTGAGAAATGTTAACATTACTTTATTAAATTATTATTACTTCAATTTTCATTTATAATTACTATTATAATTTTATTATTAACATTGATGGTTGAACTATTATTCTAACTATTCTAACAAATATTATTAAGTCCCAACAATACTATTAACATTTATGTGAATATAAATTGTTGATCCTACGTATAAGTCAAGATATTCAAATAAGTTTCTATGTGACTTTTAAGATTCACCAATAATACTAATCTCACTATTTTTCTAGTATCGGATTGTGTACGTGTTCATACTTTTAGACTAATTATTCTCTAATCTTTATTAGCAAAAGTTACCGTGTACCCTACAAATTTTACTTAATTACACATACAAAAAAATCAAACAAACAAATCAATCAATCAAATAAATCTTTTAATTATTAATAGCTTTTAGTGATTAAGATTTATCTCACAAACCCAACCCGATTTCTACACTAATCTATTTCACTAACTAGCAGATCAAGCTAATTCTATCTTTTCCCATATAAGATCTAATAGTAAGCTCGATACCAACTTTGTAGCGCCCCCAAAGCTAGCAAATTGACTAATCCAAGAGATTAGCTAAATAATAAGGCACTAAGAATCTAAATCATAAACTTAAGCGTTCAATTAAGAAATCGTATATAAAACTTAACCCAAAAACTAGCCCCGCTCGTAAATATAAATACAAGAACTCCTCTCAATTGATACATTTACAATAGTCATTTGGTTTACAAATAGAATATACAACATAATAAACATATAGCATAAGTTAACCAACTAACGGGTCAACGCTTTGAAGCTTTCGCCACGCAACTTGATCCATCTCAAATCGAAAGTGGGAATGAGTGAGCACATCATCCCTAAAAGGTGTGCCCAGTAGGAATAACATTTAACTTTCAAATAATGTTTTGAAATGATCTAGAAAACATTACATGTTTTTCCTAAATATAAAAAGGCAATCAATTCACGAGATTTAAACAATCATGTATATGGAACTAACTCCTTCTTCAAACAATGTATATATTAAATGTGACCAATTCCTTACACACCCTATTAGTTTATATTAGTGTCGACCAATTCCCTTACACACCTTTTAGGCATAAAAGCTCAAATTCATGTAGATATAAATGAAGGAGTAGTATCCTATATACCACAGATGGAAAAACTCTCGTTTTCCAGAGAGGTGTCGACCAATTCCTTACACACCTATCATTTTTCTAATAGGTGTCGACCAATTCCTTCCACACCTATTAAGCATACAAATGAAAATTCTTATTTCCCAAATATTTAATAAAGACATACAAAGCATTACAATTCCTTTCCAAGAAATGGAAAGATTAAAAGAAACAACAATACTTTTAATTCAAAATAAAACAATGCAAGGAATATACAAGCAGATAATGCATGAATTTGTTAAACATAAACTTTTGTGAAAGAAAACAACAATAATCACAAGAGAGTTAATATAAATTCCCACCTCTTTTGATGACAAGCCACGCCTACCTCGAAATCCACGATCCTTTGGTTCATCCTTTGAATCGATCGTGGTTAATATAGACTAACAGATTAATCACACAAGAACTCTAAGAATCTAGCCAACATGGCTCACACAAGAATCTTACAAGTCTAACTAATGGTTCTAAGCCCATTTATGACTTTACACCTCTTCATTAGCCATCTCTTGCATAATTAAAGGTCTACTAATTCAATTGAGTTGTTTCTCTAGTCTATTAGTTAAGTCTTGTGAACATCTACAACTTTGTAGAAGAAGTCAAAGGCTAATTCGGACCAAAAGGGTCCAATTCATCTAATTAAGAAAGACTAATCATAAGACCAAGCCCACGACCCGCGGGCTTACTATGGCCCGGCCCATCAAACCGAGACGTTAACAAAAGGTCTAGTCCATCTAAGTCAACTAACGGTCAACGTCTGGTTAAAGGTCAACCAACAGTCAACGTCCAAGGTCAGGTCAATGTCTAGGGTCAATAGTCAACGAGTCAAGACTAGTGACTCAGTGGGTCAAACCCGATTCAACTCATCGGATGAACTAAGTCGGCTAGAGTCGATCCTCGACAGGGCCGAATGACCCAAGGCTAAAACTTGACATGCCGAGAAAGCCATTGCTCAGGCCAAAGAACACTAAAGCACAAACATTGTGCAACACAAAAACTCTAAACTCTACAACTCTAACTCAACTTTAATTTCATCATTCCATCAATTCATTCTTTTCAGTTTATAAATCTAAATTGATTTACAATAACAAAATCTGTTTACCTTAATCTGCAGTTGCAGGCTTTCACTGAGGTCATTGCCAAAACAACATTACAACCAACTTTAGCTGAAACACCACTGACATTACAATTTTTTCTCTTCACCGCAAATTCGGCAGTTGCAACATCACCAGCTCCTAATTTATTCCTTTATGCACCAATCCCAATCAATCCATAAACAAACATTATCTTCATTTCTAACTACCACTACTCTTCCTAAACTCAGAACCTATCAAACCATTACCACCACCAAATCTCAGTTCAATTCATCACTATAATTCCTTAAACATCATTAACAATTACAGAACCATCATAGTTCATTCTGTATTTCATTGTCACTAACTTCTCAGACTTACGCCTTCCCTTTATGCAACTCTCAAACACACAAACAACACCACTATAACTGCAGTTCACTCTAACTTCAAACCAACTCATGGCATTCAACTTCACTACCACCTTCAATCATGTTACAATCCTAGCAGGACTTGTTTCTCGGTTCAATGCTTCAATACTCAATATAAATCAACAACTCTTTCACAATGAACACCAACTTGATTCATTCATACTTTTCATCCGCAATATCTACAAACACCCATCCATTCTAACTATAGTCATTTAACATACACAGAATTCCATTCTCATAACTGCAATTTCATTCATTGTACAAAACTATCACCTGCATCTCCACCTCAACACCACTGACCATATACAATCAAACTGAATCTCAACATGTGTTCAATAACATCACATCAGCCACTGAAACATCACCTCAACAATATCAATATCTTTTTAACAACTACACCTACACAGATAACTCCACCACATCCTGCAATACTCACAACAACAACCACACCACAGACTCAATTCTCTTACCTTCATCACAACCTTAACCACCCCAACAGTTCTGTTCCATATTAAATTTCAAACTTTAACTTCAATTATAACTCACACATTGAACAATCAACAAGAACAACTTTACTAAATTTATATAGGTAGACAATTACCTTTTAATTCAATAATCCATTTCAAGAACACCAGAAATCCCTTTAGTTCGTCTCAGCTTATATCCATCAGAACTTGGAATTCATCTCCTTCTGCTAACAATTCAGCTTTAATCAATACTAAATATCCAACTACAATCATCTTCTTCTCCGTCTTAAATCACTGTGAGCCCTAATTATCGATTTCATCTCAAAATCCCTAACTCAAATCTCAATACTCAAATCAACCAAAAACCCATCTCTAATCCTTATTTTAAAACCTCAATTTCATCTTCTAAGATTCAGTTAACTCAAGAACCCTAAATTCTTCAATTTCTTAATCAATCTTCATAACAACCCCACAACTTCCATCAAACACCAATTAAGAACAAACCCATCTTCTAATCCTTCTCCTTATTCATCTTTAATCGAATTCTCGATCAATTACATAAACCCTAACTTCTGATTCTCATCAATCCATCGTTTCTTATTCATTCAAAGTTAAACCAACTTCAACATCATCACCAACAATCAATCCCTTAATGTTTCCCTAAGTTTCCTTTCGATTTCTGACCTCAGAATCATCGCAGGAGAAGAACGGAGAAAAAGAAAAGAAAACGGGGAAGAAAGAAGAAAGAGAAAGAAAAGAAGAAGATAACGGCTCTTCTCGATTTGGTGTAGATAAGGTCAACTAGGATTGCTAAAGGCACCGACTTAAGATAGAGGGCAGGGCAAAGTGCCTAAAAAACAAAATTACTATTTTGCCATTCATACTCATCCAAAGATATCTTCTTCATCTGGTATCTGATTGGCACGTTCAAGTAATCCATTCTGCACAACTTTTCAAAACATATCCAACAATACTAGTTTCGTATATAAATCGTTGTTAGATTAATTTCTATTAATTAACGTTCGTGTTAAACTAATCGAGTTATTATTGACTAATTCGTCTATTAACTAGTCTAATAGCGTTGACAAGCTTGAGGGTCTTCACATTTCCTTACGCCTCTCGATCCCAGCAGGATACTACGCACTTGATTCCCTTAGATGATCTCACCCATAACCAAGAGTTTCTACGACCAAAAGTCGAAGACTTGATAAACAAATTTGTCTCACGAGAAAACTCTATAGATTGAATAAATCTGTCTCCCATGTAAATACCCAAGAGTTTTTGTTCCGTCTTTGATAAATCAAGGTGGCAGGAACCAATTGATAAATGGGACTTATATTCGAAGAACATCCTAGTATTATAGGTCACCTTACAATAATCTTAATCGACTAGCGAAACAAGATATTATGGAATCACAAACGATAAGATGAAGATGTTTGTGATTACTTTTATCTTTCCTATCGGAGAAATAAATCTCGAGTCAATTATTTCAATTGTACTCAATACAATAGAGTCGTGCAAGATCGAACACGCAACTACAAAGAAAATAGTTGGGTTTGGCTTCACAATCCCAATGAAGTCTTTCAAGTCGTTAACGTACGAGGTCCTGGATGGAAACCTAAGGTTAAAGGAGAATCGACACTAGTTTATGCAACTAGTAACACACAGGAGGTGTAGGATTAGTTTTCCCGGTTGCTAGAGTTCTCCTTTATATAGTTTTCAAATTAGGGTTTGCAATCCAAGTTACCTTGGTGAAAAGCGGGGTACAACAACCACACCTAATATTTCGATTAACAATCTGTATGGACTAACTCCAATATACTTTTAAGAGAATCAACTAGACAGTCAGACTCAATCTTAATAAAAGTATATCAACGAGTTATATCTCTCTTTCGGTTCAATACTTACTCAAGCAAATAGAAATCACAGTATAATTGAATACAAGAGAAATCACTTGAACAGTACCAAAGACCAATGTTCAAGGATCAATCAATTTCAATCAACAACCAAAGGTTGGATTCCCAATTGATCGATTCAACGCATAACTTGTGATATTTCAATTATATAAATATAACGCGGAAAAGAAATAAAACAGACAATTTAAGTTTTGTTAACGAGAAACCGCAAATGCAGAAAAACCCGGGACCTAGTCCAGATTGAACACACACTGTATTAAGCCGCTACAGACACTAGCCTACTACAAACTAACTTCGGTTTGGACTGTAGTTGAACCCCAATCAATCTTACACTGATCCAAGGTACAGTTACTCTCCTTACGTCTCTGATCCCAGCAGAAGACTACGAACTTGATTCCCTTAGCTGATCTCACCCATAACTAAGAGTTGCTATAACCCAAAGTCGAAGACTTTAATAAACAAATCTGTATCACATAGAAAAGTCTACGGTAATAGATAAATCTGTCTCCCATAGAAATACCTACGAGTTTTGTTCCGTCTTTTGATAAACCAATGTGAACATGAACTAATTGATAACCTTAGGACTTATATTCCCGAAGAACATTACTAGTATTATCAATCACCTCACAATAATTTTAATCGTCCGGCTTCAAAATCCCAATAAAGTCGTTAACCTACAGGGTCTCGATATAAACCTAAGGTTAAAGGAGAATCGACTCTAGCTTATACAACTAGTATCACACAGGAGGTGTGGGGATTAGGTTTCCCATTTGCTAGAGTGATCCCATATATAGTCTTTCAAATCAGGGTTTACAATCTAAGTTACCTTAGTAACAAAGCATTCAATATTCACCGTTAGATGAAAACTCGATTAGATTCAAGCTAATATCTTTCAACCGTTAGATCGAAACATAGCTTGTTACACACAAATGAAATACACGTTTTTAGGTTTGTGTAATAGTACCCAAACATGTACATTTAGTTGGTTCAACAAGTAGTTAACCAAATGGTTAGCCATATGAGCACTTTCATATCAACCATATTCTTCTTTACCATAACTAGTTCAAATGACTCAAATGAACTTGTTAGAGAATTGTTCAATTGCTTAGATCTTTATAATAGACATAATTGAAACAAAAACGATTTGATTCATTCGAATCGATTCATGAACGTTATAGCCACGGTTTGCAATTATGTATTCCTTAGTTTATATAAGTTTAAGTTCACAAATAATCGTTTTTAGAAAATAACCAACTTAAGTACGCGGACTGGTACGCGGACTTAAGTACCCTAAATAAGTTTGTTTTTAGTTTACAAACTCCAGCGAGAATTTCTCGGGATGAGAACTTCGACTGATCACGCGGACTTGGTATGCGGACTCTAGTTGCCAAAACTATAAGTCTTGATTTCTAGTCTACTTATAGCTAAGTCTCGGACTAGGATAGAAATTGTAGTTGATCTCTAGACTCCAAGGCATTCATCATACAAGACGAAGAACTGCTCAAGGAAGGCTGGTGGAACTTCATCGACTAAAGGTATGTGGAGACTAGAAATTATCTATCACTTGAAAAGTCTATCTACTCTATCTCCTATCTTGAGACAAAATTCGTATTACTATATAGACTTCGATTATACACATTTTCTATTTGTTTCTAGGTTTATCTCGCTTATCTATTTCTCGAAATATGTGTTGGTAAGATTTCGCTTTGGCCAAGTTTATCTTTATAAGTGACGAAAGTCATGTTGATTATTTTAATATCTTGAAAATTGCTTTGATGAAAAATAGTGTGTGAATAACCTCTATTTAACATCCTCTAAGAATGTTTCAATGATTGAAATGAGAGTTTAGAATATATAACCATGAATGGATATAAATATTGTATGTGAACTCATACTTGTGTAAGTCCAAAATCCTTGAACCAAAGTATGCGTACTTTGCTTCTCAGGATTATCGGAACTAAATTCCGCGTGCACAGCACGCATGCTGCCGGAAGTTCACATCCCGTGAATTTCTGCTGGAGTTTGTGAACTGAAAACAAATTCAATAGGGTACTTATGTATGCGTACAGGTATGCGTACTTAAGTGGGTTATTTTCTAAAAACGGTTATTCGTGAACTTAAACTTATATAAACTAAGGAATGCATATTTGCAAACCGTGGCTATAAAGTTCATGAATCGATTCGAGTGAATCAAATCGTTTTTGCTTCGATTGTGTCTTGTATACTTCTATAAGATCTAAGCAATTGAACAACTCTAACTAGTTCATTTGAGTCATTTGAACTAGTTATGGTAAAGAAGAATATGGTTAATATGAAAGTGCTCATATTTATAACCATTTGGTTAATTATTGTTGAACCAACTAGGTGTACACGTTTAGGCACGGTTACACAAACCTAAATGAACGCATTTCATTTGTGTATAACAAGCTAAGTTCGATCTAATAGTTGAAAGATATTAACTTGAATCTAATCGGGTTTTCATCTAACGGTGAATATTGAATACTTTGTACCAAGGTAACTTAGATTGCAAATCCCGATTTGGAGACTATATAAAGGAGAACTCTAGCAACTGGGAAACCTAATCCCCACACCTCCGAGTGATACTAGTTGTATAAGCTAGAGTCGATTCTCCTTTAACCTTAGGTTTCTAACGAGACCACGTAGGTTAACGACTTGAAGACTTTATTGGGATTGTGAAGCGGACCCAAATATTTTCTCTCGTAGTTGCGTGATCTCGATCTTGTTGTTTTTATCATTATTGAGTACAATTGTAAAATTGGCTCGAGTTTAATTTCTCTGGTAGGCAAGATAGAAAAAGTAGTCACAAACATCTTCGTCTCATCGTTTGTGATTCCACAATATCTTGTTTAGCTATTCGATTAAGATTATTGTGAGGTGATTGATATTTCAAGGTTGTTCTTCGGGAATATAAGTCTGGTATATCAATTGCTTCATGTTCACCTTGATTTATCAAAAGAAGGAATAAAACTCGTAGGTATTTACAGGGAGACAGATAATCTATTCTTGTAGACTTTTACGTGTGATCTGATTTGTTTATTAAAGTCTTCGACTTTGGGTCGTAGCAACTCTTAGTTACGGGTGAGATCAGCTAAGGGAATCAAGTACGTAGTATCCTGCTAGGATCAGAGACATAAGGAGTGCAACTGTACCTTGGATCAGTGTGAGATTGATTGGGGTTCAACTACAGTCCAGACCGAAGTTAGTTTGTAGTAGGCTAGTGTCTGTAGCGGCTTAATACAGTGTGTGTTCAATCGGACTAGGTCCCGGGGTTTTTCTGCATTTGCGGTTTCCCTGTTAACAAAACTTCTGGTGTCTGTGTTATTTCTTTTCAGCATTATATTTTGTTATATAATTGAAATATCACATATTGTGCGCTGAATCTATCAATTGGTAAATCCGACCTTTGGTTGTTGATTGAAATTGATTGATCCTTGAACATTGGTCTTTGGTACAGCTCAAGATAATTTCTCTTGTATTCAATTAGACTCGCAGATTGTTATTTGCTTGAGGTATTGAATCGATAAATTGAGATATAACTCTTTGATATACTTTTTGTAAGATTGAGTCTGACTGTCTAGTTGATTCTCTTGAAAATATATTGGAGTTAGCCCATCTGATTGCTAAGCAAAATATTGGGTGAGGTTTTTGTACCCCCCCAAATTTTTCAATTGGTATCAGAGTAGGCAAACACGTTTAAAGACCTTATAAGTCCGTGTTTGTAGCGATCTGACTCTATGGATAGAAATTCTATCTTCATAAACGTACCACCAGTCTTCGATGGCTCAAACTACTTGTGGTGGAAAATTGCTATGTGTGCTTTTCTTCAAGCTCGTGATTTTCAAACATGGGTACGTGTTGTTAATGGCTATACTCCTCCGTTGTTAATAGGAGAAGGCGATGTGTCTAGACCTAAGGATATTGTGCATATACTCTTTTAAGAAATCGTTCTTGCTGCAAAGCAAAACTCTGACGGATTAAATGCTATCATGCATGCCATTACCCCAGATCTTCAGCATCATGTGACTACGTGCTTAAAGTCTAAAGATGCCCGGGATATCTTAGAAACCGTATTTGAAGGGAATACCGGTAAGGAAAGAATCTAGGCTTCAAAACCTAAATTCGATTGGGAAAACCTTCAGTATGGAAGATGAAGAAACATTTGATGAGTTTAATCACAAAGTGTCTGAAATTGTTAATGCATCTTTTGCATTGGGTAAGACTATTCCTGAAAAGGACATTGTCATGATGATTCTCAGATCTCTTTCATCGAAATACGATTCTAAGAAGCATGCCGTCGTTGAGGGAAATAACCTTAATACTCTTTCCAGGAATACTCTAGTTGGGAAATTAAAGATCTTTGATCATGAGCATACATCCAAATCTCGAAAGGATGTTGCTTTCAAAGCAAAAAAGAACACTAAATTACTTGATAAAAGTAAAAGTGTTTGCATCTCTCGAAGATGATCTTTCTCGAGGGTGATTCATCAGATGAAGATATTTACAAGTCTGTCTCGTTGATCACAAGATAGTTTAGGGATCTTCTTTTGAAGAGAAGTAAACGGTTCTCCAGAGATAAATCCAGGTCATCAGATAAACCCCATAATCGTGTTCCTCCTAAAAATAGGGATAATGGTGAGGATGATGACGAGGATATGCCTAAAGGCTTTAAGTGTAAAGGTTTTGGTCATTTTGCAAATGAGTGTCCAAATCTAAAGAAATACACTCGGGAACAAAGGTCTTGCTACAACTCTTGATGAAATGTCCGACAACTATGATTCTAATGAAGACGAAAAATCAAGTGTTGCACTTCTTTTAGAAAATATTAATTTTGATAATTGTAGCAATACATACATCTATCTTGATATTCTTTCGAGAAGAAAACTCAACCATTCCGGGAAGAAAAAATTGACCTTTCTGTTGGAAACTCTCTGTCGGATTTTTCAGGTCCTACATTGTGCCTAGCAGCTTGCACAGCTCGGATACCTGAATCATATTCCAGGTTGACATGCTCTTCATATTGTTCCCTCAAGGGTCATGAACTATCAAAGTGTTACAAGTACAAACACATATTGAGACATGTCAACAAACTTCAACGAAGAGCAAATCGATTAGAACACAAGCTTAAACTTGTTCAAAAGACCGCAGAGGTATGTAAGATTTTATCTTCATCAAAGAAGTTAGTTTCCAAGGAAAAGAAAAGATCATTGGAAAAAAAGTTATGGTCTAAAAACTATGAGAGATAGGGTTTTATGAATTCCGATCAAAAGGGATACGATGGAAAAATTTATGTTCATCCCACCACAATGTGTTGGTTAGTGCATCTTGTCTCATGTGTCTGATTCAAAGAGAAAATATCATGCACACCTCAGGCTTTAAGGAAAGAAAAATCTTTAGTTGTTTTTGTTTTTTCTTTCGGCTCTGAGAGCACTATAAAGTCTGGAATTCATGACACTTTTCATATCTAATTGATATTGAAAAGGACTTCCCCTGGTTATTCAATAAAAGAGGGTTAAAATAGACAATTCTGTCTTTTATAGGGTTGAGAGTTGTGTGTACACGAACCTGCGTGTTTAAAGGTTTCGTAACCCTACATATCTTTTTCCTTCCCTGAAACTCTTTTTAACCAAAGACTGCTTGTTGAGTTTTTTTTTTTGTGACTTCCTCTCACAAACCCGTATGCATATGGATACTCCAAGCATTATGTCTTCTGATGGAAAAGATGTTAATATGATTGTTAAGCCATCAATCATGAAGGAAAAAGAAAAATCTCCGATACCTTCAACCTTGAAAAGAAAAAGAAGGAATATGAGGAAGCCAAAATTTGTTCCTTCAAATTCTCGAAGTTTTCGATGTTCTTGAAGAGTTGAAGTAGGCAAGAAAAAGGAGATTCAACAAATAAAGGCTTTTGTTATGAGAACTCTTGAAATTCATAAGGCCCGGTTCGACATCATTAGCCTAGAAGGTTTGTTGGAATTGACTCATTTCTTCACTCTAACCATATGTTCCTATGGTTGTTGACGACAAGGAGTTCGAGGACGGTAGAGAATTATTCATAGGTCTCAATGTCTAGGAAAACTTCTTATGAGAATTTTAGTCTTGTGTTTTTAAGAAGAATAACTAGGGTTTGGAATAGCCATTATTGTGATTACACATAGCTATGTCCAACGATTTTCATCTTCAATGTTTTCAGATTTATTTGTTTAAATTCTAAAGTTTATTTGGAAGATGATTTTTGCAAAGATTAATCTTTATGGTTTTATATATTGTAATTTGTTATGGGATATGTGTGTTTGCATCCGTGAACTATGATTGTCCCATACGTGGTCAAAAGTTAAGTCTTTCATATGTCGATATGCAAGTATTGATAAAGATTGAATGAACTTTTGACAAACAAAAAGTTAAGCCTTTCATGTCATTATGCAAATATTGATGGGAGAAAGGATAAACTTTTGTTTACAAAGATTAAGTCTATTGTATGTCATTATGCAAATAGTGATGAAAGATATAATGAATCTTTGTTTATTCCGCCAGTATTGATCTTCCCGATCCATATTTTTATGTATATATTGTGCGGCTCCATAAGTTTTCTTATGTTGAGCATTTCCGATTAAATTAATCATGAGTTCTCTTGTGGTTGATTTAATTGAGTTTTTTTTGATGCAAATTCATGTTTCGTGTGATTTGTGATGTCCAAAGAAATCCTTCTTTTCTTGTAAAAGTAAGGTCGCTCTTGTTGTTCTTTCGGGAATGACATTTTATGGGGAGAGTTCTAAATTGAACTTGTGCTTAATTGCCAAATCTTTGTGGGGAGTGCGGTTTGTGGAATATTATAGGGGTTATCTTGTATCTTTATAAACTCCTTGATGAATGCATTTAGTTTCGGCTATATGATCGCATCTAAAAAGTTGTGCCTTCTTTTGGTCATGAAGTGTCTCTATGAAAATTTCATTAGGATCCCACTAGTTTTCGTACCTTTGCCAATTTTATTGATAAAAAGGGGGAGAATAAATGTGTAGTTCACACTACAAATACATATGGTTTTCGGTTCATTATGTAAGGGGGAGTAGTTTTCATGTGATATGAAGTATGACTAAGGGGGAGTGATACATATCACCATAGTATTGTTGTCAATGTTGTGATACAATTGAACTTTGATGTTGTGTAATAATACTATGACATTGTGTAACAATGATTGAGAGCTTTTGTTTTCTCATTGTTATGGCTATGGATCTTCAACAACGATGATGCCGCATTGAATATCTTTGGAATCATTGGAGTACTTGGAAGTGATGAAGATTTCGAGTAATGTTGAAGAATCAAGGAGATCATGCATGTGAAAGAGAAGCTGCAAAGTTCATTTATTTTGTATTCCATATGTATTGATAGTTTTGTCACTAAAATTGACAAAGGGGAGATTGTTAGAGCATTGCTCGGTCGAACTCGCATAGCGTTGCTATCTCAAGCTTGTTTGTCAAGTTTAGTTGCCAAAACTATAAGTCTTGATTTCTAGTCTACTTATAGCTAAGTCTCGGACTAGGATAGAAAGTTTAGTTGAGCTCTAGACTCCACGACGTTCATCATACAAGACGAAGAACTACTCAAGGAATCAGTGGAACTTCATCGACTAAAAGGTATGTGGAGACTTGAACTTATCTATCACTCAAAAGTCTATCTACTCTATCTCCTATCTTGATACAAAAGTCGATTCTTATATAGACTTCAATTATACACATTTGTAATTTCGAGCCGGAGTTTATCTCGCTTATCTATTTCTCGAAATATGTGTTGGTAAGCTTTCGCTTTGGCCAAGTTCATCTTTACAAGTGATGAAACTCATGTTGATTATTTCAATATCTTGAAAATTGCTTTGATGAAAAATAGTGTGTGAATAACCTCTATTTAACATCCTCTAAGAATGTTTCAATGATTGAAATGAGAGTTTAAAATATATAACCATGAATGGATATAAACATTGTATGTGAACTCATACTTGTGTAAGTCCAAAATCCTTGAACCAAAGTATGCGTACTTTACTGCTCAAGATAACCGGAACTAAAGTCCGCATACTGCCAGAAGTTCACATCCCGTGAATTTTTCTGAGTTTGTGAATCGAAAACAAACTTAATCCGGTACTTAAGTATGCGTACATGTATGCGTACTTCAGTGGGTTATTTTCTAAAAACGGTTTATTCGTGAACTAAGACATATATAAACTAAGGAATGCATATTTGCAAACCGTGGCTATAATGTTCATGAATCGATTCGAGTGAATCAAAATCGTTTTTGCTTCGATTATGTCTTATATACTTCTATGAGATCTAAGCAATTGAACAACTCTCTAACTAGTTCTTTTGAGTCATTTGAACTAGTTATGATGAAGATGAATAAGGTTGATATGAAAGTGCTCATGTGTCTAATGCATTTCATTTTGAGAATAACAAGCTAAGTTCGATCTAACGGTTGAACGATATTAGCTTGAATCTAATCAGAGTTTTCATCCGACGGTGAATATTGAATACTTTGTTACCAAGGTAACTTAGATTGCAAACCCCGATTTGGAGACTATATAAAGGAGAACTCTAGCAACTGGGGAAACCTAATCCCCACACCTCTTGTGTGATACTAGGTATATAAGCTAGAGTCGATTCTCCTTTAACCTTATGTTTCTACCGAGACCCTGTAGGTTAACGACTTGAAGACTTCATTGGGATTATGAAGCCAAACCCAACTATTTTCTCTGTAGTTGCGTGATCCGATCTTGTCGTTTCTATTGTATTGAGTACAATTATAAAATGGGCTCGAGATTAATTTCTCCGATAGGAAAGATAGAAAAGTAGTCACAAACATCTTCGTTTCATCGTTTGTGATTCCACAATATCTTGTTTCGCTAGTCGATTAGGATTATTGTGAGGTGATTGATATTTCTAGGATGTTCTTCGGGAATATAAGTCCGGTATATCAATTGGTTCATGTTTACCTTGATTTATCAAAAGACATAACAAAACTCATAGGTATTTATGTGGGAGGCAGATTTATTTATTCTTGTAGACTTTTCATGGTGGCAGATTTGTTTATTAAAATCTTCGACTTTGGGTCTTAGAAACTCTTAGTTGTGGGTGGGTTGGCCTAAGGGAATCAAGTGCGTAGTATCCCTGGGATCGAGACGTAAGGAGCGCAACTGTACCTTGGATCAATGTGAGATTGATTGGGGTTCAACTACAGTCCAGACCGAAGTTAGTTTGCAGTAGGCTAGTGTATGTAGCAGCTTAATACAGTGTGTGTTCAATCTGTACTAGGTCCTGGGGTTTTTCTGCATTTGTGGTTTCCTCGTTAACAAAACTTCCCGGTGTCTCTGTGTTATTTCTTTTCCACATTATATTTTGTTATATAATTGAAATATCACATATTGTACGTTGAATCGATCAATTGGTAAATCCAACCTTTGGTTGTTGATTGAAATTGATTGATCCTTGAACATTGGTCTTTGGTACCGTTCAACTTAATTTCTCTTGTATTTAATTAGACTCGCGGATTGCTATTTGCTTGAGTAGGTATTTGTTTATGGGTAAAAATCGTTTTCAACGATTTGAGTAAATTAGTAGGGAGTGAGAAACTCGGTTCAAACCCTAAACAAATGTGTCGCACGTGAGCACTTTATAGATTCGAGAGATCAACTGCACAAGTCCGGCCTAAACCAAGAAATGGTCGCCAGACTTGCTTCGGTCACAAAGTGGAGGAAGGGTTGATTTGGGGAGGGAAGCAAAGAAAGGTGTTGAGACCGAGACACCTGGGGAGAGTAGTGTCTCGACTTGTATCGTAAAGTGGAAGCTTCGTAAGCTTGCAAGAGATGAAAGCTTTTTGGAGAGCTTGCAAAGTTTCCTTTTCTCGAGAGTGTAGTATTTTTTTCTCCGACCGAGACTTGTCATCTGGGTGGAAATAGGTAATACCTATTTATACAAGTCGAGATTGAAACGACACTCGCCTCATGAAGGAAGAGAGTAAAGGGTGAAATAATGGGAGGAGGTGGTAACCGCATGGTGTTAATGGGTGAAAACGTTTTCACCATTATTTCCTCTTTTATTTGACCGTTTTATTCCTATTCACGCTTTCTTAATGTGAGAGTAGTGTACGCCGCATCTTTGTGACCGCCAAACCAAAACCCTAGAAAGCATCCCTAGTTTGTGTTGATATCTCGAGTGTTGGTTGCACCTTGAGTGCAAGTAGCGCTGCTAGTGGCGCGTGTGGCATGTGCTATTGGCATGTGCGGAATGCCCTTGTTGCGGGTTGTACTTGAGCGCAAGTGGCAATGCCAGAGCTGCTAGTGGCGTGCGTGGCATGTGCCAATGGCATGTGTGGAACACCTTGGTGGTAGGTTGTACGTTGAGTGTAAGTGGCAATGCCAGAGATGCTAGTGGCGTGTGTGGCATGTGCGGAATGCCTTGGTGGTAGGTTGTACGTTGAGTGTAAGTGACAATGCCAGAGCTGCTAGTGGCGTGTGTGGCATGTGCGGAATGCCTTGGTGGTAGGTTGCATGGTTTACGAGTTAGGCTACCAGCGTAGGTTTTGGCATGTGCCAATGGCGTCAGACGGCCAAGTTGGCCTAAGTTGCACGGCTTGCAAGTTAGGCTACCGGCGTGCATTAGGGGCACGGCTAGGTGATGAAGGCTACTGGCGGCGTGTTGGCATGTGCCAATAGCATGCGTGGCCGTTTAGGGTCGTGTCCTTGGTAGGAAAAGCTACGAGCGTGTTGGCATGTGCCAATGGCGTGCGTGGTTATTATGCCATGGCCTTGGTAAGAAAAAAAGCTACCGGCGAGCGTGTTGGCATGTGCCAATGGCATGCGTGGTCCGTTAGGGCCGTGGCCTTGGTAGGAAAAGCTATCGGCGAGCGTGTTGGCATGTGCCAATGGCATGCATGGCCGTTAGGGCCGTGGCCCTGGTAGGAAAAGCTACCAAATGAGCGTGTTGGCATGTGCCAATGGCATGCGTGGCCGTTAGGGCGTGGCCTTGGTAGGAAAAGCTACCAACGAGCGTGTTGGCATGTGCCAATGGCATGCGTGGTCGGTAGTGGCCGTGGCCTTGGTAGGAAAAAGCTACCAGTGACGCATGTTGGCATGTGCCAATGGCATGCGTGGCCGTTAGTGGCCGTGGCCTTGGTAGGAAAAGCTACCGGAGCGTGTTGGCATGTGCCAATGGCATGCGTGGTCGTTAGGGCCGTGGCCTTGGTAGGAAAAGCTACCGAGTGACGCATGTTGGCATGTGCCAATGGCATGCGTGGCCGTTAGGCCGTGGCATTGGTAGGAAAAGCTACCGATGACGCATGTTGGCATGTGCCAATGGCATGCGTGGCCGTTAGGGTCGTGGCCTTGGTAGGAAAAGCTACCAAAGGACGCATGTTGGCATGTACCAATGGTATGCGTGGCCAATTTGGCCTAGGTTGCATGGTTTGCAAGCCTAGGTGCGGGCGCTACTTTGGCATGGCGCGGCTAGGGCCAAGGTAAGGGTGTTTGGCTTGGCGTGGCGTGACCAGTGTAGTTAGGGCCAAGGAAGAGTGTGTTTGGCATGGCGCGGCTAGTTCGGGTTAAGTGTGGCTGGCATGATTTGCCATTGGCACGGAGATGCGGCTAGCATGGTTGGCATGCTTTGGTGCGTTTGGTATGGCTGGCATGATTTGCCATTGGCATAGAGATGCGGCTAGCTTGGCTAGGTGTGGCTGGCATGATTTGCCATTGGCATGGAGGTGCGGCTAGCATGGTTGGCATGCTTCGCGCGTTTGGTATGGCTGGCATGGTTTGCCATTGGCATAGAGATGCGTCTAGCTCGGGCTAGGTGTGGTGGCATGATTTGCCATTGGCACGGAGGTGCGGCTAGCATGTTTGGCATGCTTAGCGCGTTTGGTATGATTGGCATGGTTTGCCATTGGCATAGAGATGCGTCTAGCTCGGGCCAGGTGTGGCTGGCATGATTTTGCCATTGGCACGAGAGGGGAATTAGGGTTTCGTTCGTTGTAACCCTAATTTGAAAAAATACCCCTATTAATTACTCGACTACACGCATTAAATGTTCTAATAAATGTGTCACCTGGTGACATTAGGTTATTTGGGGTTTTACGATTTTACCCTTTGTTTAAAAACCACCATCAACATTAAGTCCCCTGCTTAGCTCGGAGCAGGAGCTTTGTTGCGAGGTAAGCATAAGATGGTGACAAACTATCAGCAGCAAATCGTAAAGAGAATTGAGGAGGTTTGTCTGACCTTTTTATCAATAGGATTTGGAATCCTTGCCTCTGGCAATTTTGCACAAATCGGGAGGCTGGCGCAATTGGGAAGTTATCGTTGTGAGAGACGGGCAGTTGGCGGCATTGAGAAGTTGACGCGAGTTTAGGAAACCGAGCGTGCTAGCTGCGTGGGACCGAGGCGCAAGGTGGGGAAATTTGTGCGTGCTTGGCTCATGGACTTGAGCGGTCATTGGGAAGTTGGCGTGATTGGTGGGGCCGGTGCAACTTGGGCGGCATGGGGAAGTGGTTGCGAGTTGGGAAACTGAGCATGCTGGCTGGTGGGACCGGCGCAACTTGGGGAAGCTGAGCGTGCTAGCTGGCGTGACTTGATAGGATCGGTGTGAACAAGGAGGGAGTAGGTGTTTCTACAGATAGCAAAGTTTCCTTATTTTGCCTTCCTTCACGCGCGGCTTCAATCAGGGCATCGTCCATGCCAAAAAATCTGGAAGCGTTATGTCCCTCATTGCTTCCTTTCCTTTTTAAGGTTTCGTATTCATGATAGGTGTAGAATACACCGTATTTAATATCTAGTATTTATGCTTTCTTTGCGAGTTTTCTTGTAAATTATGTATCTTATGTGTGCTTTTGAGTTTATTAGGTGCAATGGAGTCATTTGGAGCAAAAAGACCAATTGGAACTCGCTCAAATTCAAGATTTCTTCTCATCACCCTGGGGACGACGAAAAGATGAAGCCAATGGCGAAAGAACGAGTCATTCGAGTTCGTATGGAGAAGTTACGAGCAAAACGAGAATTTGAAGGCTAAAAGAGCAAAATGGTCGGACAAGTGCTATTGGTAACCCCACTGTACGTTAAGGGGTAGCCATTCTGTTAAGGGGTGAACTGTTCCAAAGGGGCTACTAATGGGAGCCCATCCACATGTTAAGGGGTAGCCATATTTTGGTTAAGAGAAGTGCTAAAAGCACCCATGGGTGTTAATAGCCGCTCATACTATGAGACCTAGTTGGGTCGAATCTGTTGTTCAGACAACATTTCTTTCATCTCTTCCTGAGCTGCAAATGAATCAGAGAAAGAAAATATGGCAGCAGCTGTGCCCGAGAAATTGAGAAATTGAAAGGGAATAGAGCAGAGAAATTCAGAGACGAAACTGGTTATGACATATGCAGATCGAGTTACAGGGAAAAGGGGTTGGATTTGGAATCGATTGATGAAATTTGCAAGAACAGAGAGAGCTGAGGGTGTTGATATGGTCATTAAGCAAGGAATTGGAGAGATGGGTTTGAGTTAATTAGCTCGTTAATGGTTACAGGAGGTGAATCTGCTCGAGTTATAGGGAAGAATGATGGATCTGTTATGGTGGTGACACAGAAATTAGGGTTTGATTTTGAGAGAGATAATCGAGTTTCTGTGAAGAGATGGGTCAATACCTGTGAAATGAATCAGAGATGGAAGAGGAAGAGATGAAGAATTTGAGAGTGAGGGCTTTGAATTGAACCTATGGTGGATTTGGTTGAGCATTGAATTTATGGCAGAAGAAGGAAGCAGTTATGGAAGAAGGGGGATTTGAATTTGGATTCTTTGGAGGAATGATAGGCAATTTCAAGGTTGGGATTCGCATAGATGTATGTCTAGGATTTTGCGGGGTCATTGACTTGTCTTTGTGTATGGAAGTTGCGGTGGATTCGTGGCAAGGAAGGTGTTGTCACTTCGGGAGGAACCGAGATGGATTTGCAATTTGGGTCTGAAGTTGTTGCAGCAGTGAAGAAATATTACACACTTAGAAGTGATGGCAATGCTGAGTTTGGCAGTGAGAATAGTGCCAGGGAAGGTTGAGATGGGTTATCCTGTGGCTGTGGTTCAGGTGGAGATAAATGGAGCCAATGGGTAAGTCAGTCTTTGGTGTTATAAGGGTCTGTGATGACATGAGGAGATTTATGGATATTCTTGCGATCAAGGTATTCTAGGGTCTTTGATAAAAGTTGAGATTAAATATCAATTCTAGTTATTGTGAAAAGCATGTTAGTGAATGAAAACGAAATCCTTAACCAATATCTCTTCTATCTTATTTGTTTACTTTTGTTTATTTGCTTTTTGTTTATTTTTATTTTCACAATCGTAAATTCCTCGGTGTTTTATATAGGAAACCATAACAATTCGACAACCTAGACCTCTCTGTGGGATCGATCCTTTCTTGCCCTTGCTATATTTATATTTTGAGTAGTAAGAAAGTGTAATTTATTTTTGACGCTACGACGCTGATCAAATTTTGGGCGCCGTGATTCGGGAGGCAACGGTTGTTAATTGTTTTTGGTTTCTTATTTTTGTATTTAGTTTTTGTTTTATTTTTATTTTTATTTTTTCTTATTTTCTGGTTTTTAACCTTGGTTTGAGAATTTTATTTCAGGTGCTTATTTCTATGGAAGGAGCATATTGGAACAATGGATACGGGTTTCAACCTCAACATTATGATAACTACCAATTCCATGGGTATAATCAAAACCAATTCATTGGTTATGACCAATATTCCATGGAACCTTGTGGTTTTCCTCAACAACCTTATGGTGAGTATGTGTGTGAACAACCACAAGAATGGGAGGATTCTTATGCTTGTGAACAAAAAGTCTCTAATTTTATAGATAAAGTTTCTACCTTTTACAAGAGGAATTTCGAAAAGCTAAAAGAGACTACAAACGAGCAACTCCAAGAACTTCGAGAAAGTATGACTATCTTACGAAGAGACATTGATCAATACAAGGAAGATATGGATAATTCTAATGTGCATATGGTTTGTGATGAATATTTGATTGATGCTAATGTTGAAAAAGGCGAATCTTTGGGGACTTTTGTTGATAATTGTGTAGTTAACTCAACTCTTGATCTTAATAATGATCATTCACCTATTCAAAAGGTTGAGTTAGAGATTAACAACACTAATTTCAGCGAGGAACAATCTTATGTTGACTATGATAGTGACGGTGATTATGATACATTGCTTGAAACAACTCATGGTGACATCACCGAGGAGTCTTTTTGGGATCAAGATGAAGATGAAGAGGACTATGTCGACACTTGTGTAGATTACTCAAGCATTGATCTTACTAATGATCAAGAGCCTATTCAAAGGGTGGAGCTTGAGGATGATGCATTTACGAGTGTTCTAAAAAAGTTTCTTATAATAAAATTTGGATCCGCAAAAGAATATGTGCCTTACAACAAAAAGGAGGAGTATGTTGAGAATGAGACCGTTATAACCAATATTGTGGAAGACCCAATTGAGCTTGCAAAGGATTGTAATGATGATGTTTATGTCGACACTTTGGTTAAGAAAAGTAAACGGATGAAGAATGGTTGCAAGGTTTGATAGAGGACCATGATATAAAAGAGGTGAATTATTCACTTGAATTTTTCAAGGATGAAGAGGATTCGTGATACAAGAGATTATGCAAGGTTTATCTAACCCTTTGCCTATTGTTTCTTCTCCTTTACCTTTTATTGGTTTGAATGTATGTGCTTCGAGAATATTGTTGGATGACTTTGTTTCTCGTTTTCCGCCATTGGAGATACTTGATTCTCATACTATGCAGGTTATGGAACAAGAAACCGTGAAGTACCCGACTCCTATATTCTTTATACACTTCCAAGTGTGGACAAGAATAAGTGTGGGGGAAGTTTTTATCGGTTCATAGCTTCACTTTTGCTTTATATTACTAATATTTGTGTGACGCTAGTGTTTCCAAAACAGGTTCTATGGAAGGATCCTCAACTTTTCCGATTATTGGTGTATGGGGAATGAATCTTACAAGAAGCTAAGTCGGGCCGTCGACTTTAAAACAAGCGCTTAGTGGGAGGCAACCCACCGGTTTTGTATCTCTTATCCTTTTGCTTTTTATTTTTGTTTCGTTTATTTATTTTTTACTGTTTTTATATCATATTTGCATCCCTATGTTTAATTTCATTGAGTCCGTAATCTATCTTAGAAGAGAATTATGACGAATACCTTTTCGTCAGAAAATTTCAGACTGCGCGTAGTTCAGTCCAGAGACCATAACTGTCAGACCGTTTATCGAAACACTGTGAAATTTTGACACTGTGTAGAAAACACGTAGGTGAACAACTTTTGTGAAATGGAGTTTTTCCAAATTCCTTACCAATTTGCACAGTTTTTGCGTTTTATCTGCTGTTACGTCAGAATTCAGAACTTTCGGTTTTACACATTGAGGACAATGTGAAGTTTAAGTGTGGGGAGCATTTATATGTTTGTTTTTGACACAATTAGTGGATGGAACCATTTTGAATGCAGGAGTTGAGGAACCAATTAACTAAAAGGGAAGAATATAGCTCGTGAAATCACAAATTAACATGATAGTTGTTACCATATCTCGGAATATCACCATATCACATTCTATTTTTAATTTTTCCATATTTATCTATTGTTCTCTAAGTGCTTTGGTGGGTCACTAAAAATCGACGTGTTATTACCGCTAGGATGAAATAGAGTGATTGAGTTACTAGAAAAAAAAAAAAAAAAAAAAAAAAAAAAAAAAAAAAAAATTTTTGAAAAAAAAAAAAGGACCGATCAATTAGACCAAAACGGAATAAAAAGACACTTGGGAATAGCAAGATGTGTGAAACGTAGTCCTGTCTCCGTCGCCTAAACAAGCGTGGAATGCGGGATCCAAGGCAACTATCATGTACTTGCCGACAAGAATCATGCGCTTGGATCCGATTTGATCCAATCATGTTGTCTAAAAAATGAAAAAAAAAAAAAAAAAAAAAAATCATAAAAAAAAAAAAAAAATTATTATTGTGTTGAATAAAGTCACTTTTGGTTCCCTTGTATATGCCAATTGATTTGATGTAGGATTCAAAGACGAAGTAGCTCAATCCAATAGGATTAGGTTCATCTTAGCAATGACCTTGTACAGATATGGGAAACATCGAACACTTGAGAATATTCGCCAACATCTACATCTATATCCATCTTCTTAATCTTTTCATTGTGATTGTGGTTTGTTAGTTCCCGAGTATTGTGGCTTGTTCGACTATCTATTTAGAGTTTATTTACTAATAATTGAATTGAATTTGCAAGGTACCTCCTCCTGTAGTCAATTTGGATTCGTTCATTGATTTGTCATAAATAGACGGAGTTTGGAATATAGGTTTTGTAGGTAGACCTCTTGTAAACCTTCACGAGACTATAACTCGTCCACTAGGGACACCTAGGGGTTTAAAGGCTTGTTATTTATGCTAAAAGTGACCGTAGCCTCGACGACACGGAGTTGTTGTATTTTATTTTTGTTTTGTTTGATTTGCTCGAGGACTAGCAAAGTCTAAGTGTGGGGGAATTTGATAGGTGTAGAATACACCGTATTTAATATCTAGTATTTATGCTTTCTTTGCGCAGTTTTCTTGTAAATTATGTATCTTATGTGTGCTTTTGAGTTTATTAGGTGCAATGGAGTCATTTGGAGCAAAAAGACCAATTGGAACTCGCTCAAATTCAAGATTTCTTCTCATCACCCCTGGGACGACTTTAAAAGATGAAGCCAATGGCGAAAGAACGGAGTCATTACGAGTTCGTATGGAGAAGTTACGAGCAAAACGAGAATTTGAAGGCTAAAAGAGCAAAATGGTCGGACAAGTGCTATTGGTAACCCCACTGTACGTTAAGGGGTAGCCATTCTGTTAAGGGGTGAACTGTTCCAAAGGGGCTACTAATGGGAGCCCATCCACATGTTAAGGGGTAGCCATATTTTGATTAAGAGAAGTGCTAAAAGCACCCATGGGTGTTAATAGCCGCTCATACTATGAGACCTAGTTGGGTTTAATCGTTGTTCAGACAACATTTCTTTCATCTCTTCCCGAGCTGCAAATGAATCGAGAGAAAGAAAATATGGCAAAGAAATTGTGTGCTCGAGAAATTGAGAAATTGAAAGGGAATAGAGCAGAGAAATTCGAGACAAAACTGGTTATGACATATGCGAGATCGAGTTACGTGGAAAAGGGGTTGGATTTGGAATCGATTGATGAAATTTGCAAGAACGAGAGAGAGTTGAGGGTGTTGATATGGTCATTAAGCAAGGAATTGGAGAGATGGGTTTGAGTTAATTAGCTCGTTAATGGTTACAGGAGGTGAATCTGCTCGAGTTATAGGGAAGAATGATGGATCTGTTATGGTGGTGACACAGAAATTAGGGTTTGATTTTGAGAGAGATAATCGAGTTTCTGTGAAGAGATGGGTCAATACACGTGAAATGAATCGGGAGATGGAAGAGGAAGAGATGAAGAATTTGAGAGTGAGGGCTTTGAATTGAACCTATGGTGGATTTGGTTGAGCATTGAATTTATGGCAGAAGAAGGAAGCAGTTATGGAAGAAGGGGGATTTGAATTTGGATTGCTGTGGAGGAATGATAGGCAATTTCAGGTTGGGATTCGCATAGATGTATGTCTAGGATTTTGCAGGGTCATTGACTTGTGCTGTGTATGGAAGTTGCAGCTGGATTCAGGGCAAGGAAGGTGTTGTCACTTCAGGAGGAACTGAGATGGATTTGCAATTTGGGTCTGAAGTTGTTGCAGCAGTGAAGAAATATTACACACTTAGAAGTGATGGCAATGCCGAGTTTGGCAAAGTGAGAATAGTGCCAGGGAAGGTTGAGATGGGTTATCCCTGTGGTCGTGGTGGGGTGGAGATAAATGGAGCCAATGGGTAAGTCAGTGCTGGTGTTATAAGGGTCTGTGATGACATGAGGAGATTTGCGGGATATTCTTGCGATCAAGGTATTCTAGGGTCTTTGATAAAAGTTGAGATTAAATATCAATTCTAGTTATTGTGAAAAGCATGTTAGTGAATGAAAACGAAATCCTTAACCAATATCTCTTCTATCTTATTTGTTTACTTTTCTTTATTTGCTTTTTGTTTATTTTTATTTTCACAATCAGAAATTCCTCGGTGTTTTATATAGGAAACCATAACAATTCGACAACCTAGACCTCTCTGTGGGATCGATCCTTTCTTGCCCTTGCTATATTTATATTTTGAGTAGTAAGAAAGTGTAATTTATTTTTGACGCTTACGACAGCGATCAATTCATACCCAACGCAACTGCATCATCTCCCTTGTTTGAGAGGGGTTCTTCTTGTTGGTTTCTCTTTTCTTTGCCTAGAGACGAATCATCCTCTAAACAGTGAGATTCTCCAAGTGAAGGCGCGAGATCTGACTCTTGCGAAAGCACCCCGACTAGGGTTATTCGGGCTAAGAAAATCATATCGGTATGTTTTCTTCTTCTTCTCTGTTCATGTTATCCTCTTTTTATATGTGTATAGATAGGATGGAACTTGATCATTTTCCCCATTCTTTGCAGTGTATGATGGGACCTTCCAGGGATGGCCGTGCCTTTAACTTTTCGGAAAAGGACTTCAGAATTGGCGGAGATCAATCTTCTTCTATTGAGGAGGCATTGGTTGGGATTGAGTCCTTGATCCATGAAGCTAGTGAAATTATTAAGGACCTCCCTTCCATCTACCCCCACGAAGAACAGGTACATGCTCGGACTCTCTTGGGTTCAGTGAGCATGGAGGAGAGCGCCATGATTCTTGATTTTGATGCGGATGAATCGAAGAACTTTTTTCGAAATGTCAATGAGAAAACCTTTGAAGGAGCATATGATGGAAACGAAATAGCCTTTGAAGTTGATGCCAAAGGTGTTGTTGGTACACTGGGAGGGGTCATGGTGGCGTATCTTGGAATGGTCGTCGGGAGGACACTGCCGCTTCTTCTTGTGGTCGCCTGGATGGGATGTTGAGGTTGCTGCTGCTAAAACCGTTGAATGGAACCTTTGTTGCCCGAAGGATTGCTGGGGGAAGTGTTTGAAGATAGCTTTGCCCGAGGGGACTTGTGCTCCATCCTTCGAGGGCTAGTTCCTCCCTTTTGTTATTTCTGTTAGCTGCTTAGTTCCCCTGATGCCTCTTTTTTTTTTTTTTTGGTAAACTCATCTTTTCCTTCTTCTTCATCAGTAAACATTTTGCTTCATATATATTTTTTGAAAGAGGTTGTGGTATGATGGCTCTGCAGTGGTTTTCTGGGTTTATATGATGTATTTCTCTGATATCTGGAGAATTTGCTTGGAAAGAGATGTATTTTTTTTTTTTTTTGACGGGAAGGGAATCCCCAGGGAGAAATACAAACGGTGTATTCGTCTTGGGGAAGTATAACTACTAAGAGGAATTGTTAAAGGAAATACTGAAAAGGGGAGTAAATGGGAAGTATGACTTTTTTTTTTATGGATTGGATTCTTTGAGCCATCGCGAGTGAATTATCACGCCTTCAGGTGTGTCTGCATTGATGAGCTTGCAATATCCTCCCAAAAGGGTATCCGCAACCAGATACGGCTCGTTTTCTCCTTAACTGGGAAAATCCATTTTTACTGTCATCTTCCCAACTTGAAACGAGCTTTCTTTAACCACTACATCTCCAATTGAAAACGGGTTCAGACGTCGTGCAACCGTTTGAGTCTTGGCTTCGTTGGCTTCAATAGAAGTTTCCAAGCTTCTTGCAAAGTGTTCAAATGGTCCAGCCCCCCCCTTCACATTTCTTGACAGGCGTTTGTGCCGATGTCGCGCCGAGTCCCCATGACAGAAAGGGGGAAGGAAAGACCGGTTGCGAGAAAAGGTTGCTTGGTCAGACTTACTTGCATTTGAAAACCATGAGCTAGCGCCAACGGGTCTTTCCGGATGTCTGGGTTTCTTCGTAGTTTGTTGATGCGATAACAGTGGGATGATTTGTTGGAATTTCCTTCGGGCGTGGACGTTGGCGGAGGGCGCACATCCAATTTCGCTTTGTTGTCGAGCACCCATAAACGTCCCAATATCATGTCGTGATCTAGTTCTTTGACAATATGGAATTTGCTATGTGTTATAGCGTATCCCATCTCGATCTCTAAGTTGATGTAGCCATGCGCGTTCAAAGCTTCTCCTCTCAAGTCCTTAATCACGGACGGGGAATAGGTAGCGTCTTGTTTTGTAAATCTTGCTGCCTTCAGTGTCTTGAAAGTAATGATGTTGTGGTAGGAGGCCGTGTCGATGAGCGTGTCGTCAAATTCGTTACCTCTTAAACGGGACATGGCCAGCAGTCCCCAGTTCTCCTTTTTGGTTCCGCCTGTTTGGGAAGCTTGGGCCCCTGGCGTTATTTCCGAGGAAAGAAAAAGTCGTTTGCCGGATACAACGCGATTGAGAGCTGCGAAAATATCTTGGCGCCGCACCTTGGAAAGATAGAGAATTTCGCACACATGTTGCATCATGGATTGTACAGTCTCGTGCACAGAGTCCCCAGAGGACCCGCAGTTTCTTATTGGGAGTGGGTCTCGATGCACTCTTTCGTCTCCTAGTTGGAGTTCTCCCTGCTTCTATCCTTTCTTTGAAAATATGCTTTAGTCTGTTGCAATCGCTAGTCGGGTGGTGAACGAACCTGTGGTAATGACAGTACTTGGGGTTCGCCATCTCAGCCTCAGTTGGTGGACGTCTGGGAGGTGGCAGTCTGATGACATCATCTTGAACCCAGGCTTCCAGGAGGTCAATCACCTCCTTGATGGGAAACGGGAAATTAAGGGTATTTCCTTCGGTCTCATGGTGCTGCATGGGAGTTTTAGTGATGGTCTTCCGTGGCGGGGGTTCCCGTTGTGCCGGCGCTTCACGTTTTGGCTGGTGATTCGTAGTTGGGGCTTTCCTTTTTCCCCTTTCGTTTACTATGTTCACGGAGGATGAGCCGGCATTAAATTGTTTGTTGATGAGGCGTCTACTCCCGCGGGTTTCACGCGTCTTGGTTCTAGTTGGCCTAGCTCTTTCCAGTAATGCTGGTGATGTTGTTGCAGATCGTCTGGCGGCTTCATGGAGTTTGGAGAACGTTTGGAAACACAAGTTTTTTAGCAGGGCGCGGTAAATTGGAACCATACCATTGATGCATGCGTTCACCAGTTGTTGTTCGGTTACGTTTGGGTCGTGACAATCGAGTGCTTGAACCTTGAACCTTTTGACGAAATCATTCGGATGTTCGTTATCCCACTGGTACATTCTTCCGAGGTCTGAGAAAGTAACTTGTTCGGACACGAAGAAGTATTTCTTGTAAAACGCAGTGACCATGCTATTCCAGTTGGGAATGCTGTTCGGTGGGATCTTTGTTGTACCATGTGTACGCCCTTCCAAAGTAAGTGATTTTGAGAATTCCCTTAAACGAAGAACGTGATTATATTCATGTTCACCTAGGGATTCCAGAAACGGGAGACATGCTCATGTGCATTCCCGGGTACCATCGTACGGGGTAAATTGAGGAGAAGAGTACCCCTTGGGAGAGGGATTCTCTCGCATTTCGGATGGGTAGGGGGGTTGGTGATGATGCACGTCCAATTCATCATTCTTGATTCGGTTGCGGAGAAGTTGCTCCAAATCCTCTCTCGTGACGAAGTTAGGCGGCTGATTTCTTTCCGACGTGATTCTAGCGCGAGTTTCCTCATCCGTGGAGGCGTGTTCCGCCGAGGTGCTGGCGTCGGGGTTGTTGGAGACGTTCCTAAATGGCTCTGGAGGGCGCGACTCACGTGGTAGTCGTTCTGTCAGGGTCTTGAGAAAGATGAGTACTTCCTTCTGCGTTGAAACCATATCCGTCTGGGCTCTGGCGAGCATCTCTTGTCGTTCCATCAAATCAGCGATGGTGACGTAAGGACGACTTCCTCTGGTCCCTCCGGTTTCTCGTCCCGTCGGCGGGGTGGTTGGGACCTTGGTCGTGGTCGGAGGCGCCATGCTAGACGAAGCATTTGGGGTCGTAGCGGCGGCTCTAGCCCTGGTGACTGGTGGCGCGACACCCGAAGAAATATTTTCGTTGCCGTGATTAGAGGGTTGTGCAGAGACACTAGAGGAGGCTGCGGCTCTGGCCCTGGTGATTGGCGGTGTTACACTTGAGGGAGTGCATTCGATGTTGCTGTTGTCAGCCGGTGATGCAACAACGTTATTGGGAGAGACGCTAACATCAGGGATGCGTTCTGTGTTGGTGTTCTCGGCAGCCGCTCCGGACCTGAGTTCCACCATGTTGGGATTTGACGTTCGGGAAACGAAATCAGGAGTCGGAGTTGGTATTGTAACCCATAGATCAATCCTCGCATTGTGGTCGCCAATTGTTTATGGGTAAAAATCGTTTCCGCCAATTTCGGTAAATTCGGTAGGTGAGTGAGAAACCGGTTCAAACCCTAAACAAATGCTGCACGTGAGCACTTTATAGATTCGAGAGATCAATCTGTACAAGTCCGGCCTAAACCAAGAAATGGCCGTTCCAGACTTGCTTCGGACACAAAGTGGAGGAGAAGGGTGGATTTGGGGAGGAAGCAAAGAAAGGTGTTGAGACGAGAATAGTGCGGGAGAGTAGTGTCTCGACTTGTATCGAGAAAGTGGAAGCTTCGTAAGCTTGCAAGAGATGAAGGCTTTTGGAGAGCTTGCAAAGTTGCCTTTTCCGAGAGTGTAGTATTTTTCTCCGACCGAGACTTGTCGTCTGGGTGGAAATAGGTAAGACCTATTTATACAAGTCGAGATTGAAACGTACCTGGCCTCATGAAGGAAGAGAGTAAAGGGTGAAATAATGGGAGGAGGTGGTAACCGCATGGTGTAAATGGGTGAAAACGTTTTCACCATTATTTCCTCTTTTATTTGACCGCTTTATTCCTATTCACGCTTTCTTAATGTGAGCGTAGTGTACGCTAGCATGTCAGGACCGCCAAACCAAAACCCTAGAAAGCATCCCCGTTTGGCTTGATATCTCGAGTGTTGGTTGAACCTTGAGTGCAAGTGGCGCTGCTAGTGGCGCGTGTGGCATGTGCCATTGGCATGTGCGGAATGCCCTTGTTGCGGGTTGTACTTGAGCGCAAGTGGCAATGCCGAGCTGCTAGTGGCGTGCGTGGCATGTGCCAATGGCATGTGTGGAACACCTTGGTGGTAGGTTGTACGTTGAGTGTAAGTGGCAATGCCAGAGCTGCTAGTGGCGTGTGTGGCATGTGCCAATGGCATGTGCGAAATGCCTTGGTGGTAGGTTGTACGTTGAGTGTAAGTGGCAATGCCAGAGCTGCTAGTGGCGTGTGTGGCATGTGCCAATGGCATGTGCGGAATGCCTTGGTGGTAGGTTGCATGGTTTGCGAGTTAGGCTACCAGCGTGGGTTTTGGCATGTGCCAATGGCGCGACGGCCAAGTTGGCCTAAGTTGCACGGCTTGCAAGTTAGGCTACCGGCGTGAATTAGGGGCACGGCTAGGTGATGAAGGCTACCCAGCGAGCGTGTTTGCATGTGCCAATAGCATGCGTGGCCGTTTAGGGTCGTGGCCTTGGTAGGAAAAGCTACCAGCGAGCGTGTTGGCATGTGCCAATGGCGTGCGTGGCCGTTAGGGCCGTGGCCTTGGTAGGAAAAGCAACCAGCGAGCGTGTTGGCATGTGCCAATGGCATGCGTGGCCGTTAGGGCCGTGGCCTTGGTAGGAAAAGCTACCGGCCGAGCGTGTTGGCATGTGCCAATGGCATGCATGGCCGTTAGGCCGTGGCCCTGGTAGGAAAAGCTACCAACGAGCGTGTTGGCATGTGCCAATGGCATGCGTGGCCGTTAGGGCCGTGGCCTTGGTAGGAAAAGCTACCAGCGAGCGTGTTGGCATGTGCCAATGGCATGCGTGGCCGTTAGGGCCGTGGCCTTGGTAGGAAAAGCTACCAGCGAGCGTGTTGGCATGTGCCAATGGCATGCGTGGCCGTTAGGGCCGTGGCCTTGGTAGGAAAAGCTACCAAGTGACGCATGTTGGCATGTGCCAAGGGCATGCGTGGCCGTTAGGGCCGTGGCCTTGGTAGGAAAAGCTACCAGGGAGCGTGTTGGCATGTGCCAATGGCATGCGTGGCCGTTAGGGCCGTGGCCTTGGTAGGAAAAGCTACCAGTGACGCATGTTGGCATGTGCCAATGGCATGCGTGGCCGTTAGGGACGTGGCCTTGGTAGGAAAAGCTACCAGTGACGCATGTTGGCATGTGCCAATGGCATGCGTGGCCGTTAGGCCGTGGCCTTGGTAGGAAAAGCTACCGATGGACGCATGTTGGCATGTGCCAATGGCACGCGTGGCCAATTTGGCCTAGGTTTCATGGTTTGCAAGCCTAGGTGCGGGCGCTACTTTGGCATGGCGCGGCTAGGGCCAAGGTAAGGGTGTTTGGCTTGGCGTGGCGTGACCAGTGTAGTTAGGGCCAAGGAAGAGTGTGTTTGGCATGGCGCGGCTAGTTCGGGTTAAGTGTGGCTGGCATGATTTGCCATTGGCACGGAGGTGCGGCTAGCATGGTTGGCATGCTTCTTGCGCGTTTGGTATGGTCGGCATGGTTTGCCATTGGCATAGAGATGCGTCTAGCTCTGGCTAGGTGTGGCTGGCATGATTTGCCATTGGCACGGAGGTGCGGTTAGCATGGTTTGCATGCTTAGGCGCGTTTGGTATGGCTGGCATGGTTTGCCATTGGCATAGAGATGCGTCTAGCTCGGGCTAGGTGTGGCTGGCATGATTTTGCCATTGGCACGGAGGGGAATTAGGGTTTCGTTCGTTGTAACCCTAATTTGAAAAAATACCCCCTATTAATTACTGACTACACGCATTAAATGTTCTAATAAATGTGTCACTGGTGACATTAGGTTATTTGGGGTTTTACGATTTTACCCTTTGTTTAAAAACCACCATCAACAGTGTTGAATCGAGAAATTGAGATATAACACTTTGATATACTTTCCGCAAGATTGAGTCCACCTGTCTAGTTGATTCTTTTGAAAGTATATCGAGTTAGTCCATACAGATTTCTAAGCGAAATATTGGGTGAGGTTGTTGTACCCCAGTTTTTCGAAGCGAAAGCTTGCCAACACATATTTCGAGAAATATGTAAGCGAAATAAACTCAGCTCGAAATCTAAAATGTGTATGTAGAAAATTATATCGTAATACGAATTATGTCTCAATATAGGAGATAGAGTAGAAATAGACTTTCCAAGTGATAGATGAGTTTAAGTCTCCACATACCTTTAGTCGATGAAGTTCCACAAGCTCCCATTAGTAGGTCTTCGTCTTCAAATGATGAACGCCGTCAAGTCTAAGCTCAACTACACAATCTATGTCCTAGTATGAGACATCTATAAATAGGTTAGAAATCAATACTTATAGTTTTGATCACCGACATTGACAAACATGCTTGAGATAGCAACGCATACGAGTTCGACCGAGCAAAGGTTTCAATGAACACCTCACGAGTACAATAGATTAATTGTTGATGCACTTAATATTGATGTGAAACTTGATGATTTGTTGTTTTCTCGGCATCTCTACCGATTCGTATGAAACTTTCATTGATAGTTTATCTAATAAGATAGAGGATAAAACACTCAAGTTTGATGATGTGACTGCTGCACTTATAATTTATGATACAAGGAAGGCGACTAGTGAATCCTTGACATCGAGAGGAAGTCGACAAGAAGAATTCAGGTAAATCAAGGTTCAAACCAAAGGCAAAATCAAAGATCCAAGCATATGAGAATGTTCTTTTTGTCATCGACTAGACATTGGAAGAAGGATTGTCCTAAAGCAAAGAACAAGGACAAGAAGAGGAGTTTGGACGTAAACGTTGCAAAAATCAAGTCTTGTGCTATTCAACATGATGAATATGACAAGTTCTCGATGATTATTCATTATTCTCGCACTAGTTGCGAATACAATTGAGTGGATTATGGATTGTGTAGCTTCCTCCCATTTGTGTCCTATGAAGGACCGGTTCGTTAAGTTTGAAAATTTTGAGGGACCAAGAGTGTTTATGGGTAATAATAATACCTGTAAAGTTGAAGGGATTGGGAATATATGTTTGAAGATGAATGATGTCGTCGTTCAAGAGCTTGAAGATGTTCATTATGTACCAAAATTGAAGAAAAATCTGATCTCGGTTGGTGAACTTGACTCTGAGGGTTTGAGATGACATTGAAAGGTGGAGTTTTGAAGGTATTTTCCAATGGGCTAGTTGTTATGAATGGTTTGAAACACGGAAACTTGTATTTTCTACTAGGAAACACAAGTATGAGTGAAGGAATTGCAAGCAATATCGAGATAATGTTTAGTCGAGACACTACCAAACTATGGCATATGCGTTTAGGTCATATAGGAGAAAATTCTTTGCAAAAGCTGACTTCGCAAGACTTGTTGAAAGGCAGAAAATCATGCAGCAAGTTGGGATTTTGTGAACATTGTGTGAAGGAGAAGAGAACCAGAACGAAGTTTATGACCAGAGTAAAAGCACCACCAAGGAAATTCTAAACTATGTTCACACATATGTATGGGGACCTTCAAGGACTGCATCCTTGAGAGCGCGTAGGTATTTTGTCTCCTATATAGATGACTTCACCGAAGAGTATAGGTATACACCATGAATTGAAAGGATGAATTTTTGGGAATATTTTTGAAGTGGAAGAAAAAGGTCGAGATGAAGACCGGCGGGGAAAGTGAAGAAGTCCTTAAGATCGTACAATGGTGGTGAGTACAAGTCTGATCCATTCCTACAAATCTGTGAAGATGAAGGCATTGAGCGTCATTTCACAGTAAGGGAGACTCGACAACAGAATGGGGTGGCAGAGCGCATGAATCGTACATTACTAGAGAAAGTACGATTATGTTATCTAATAATGTTGGATTAGGCAAGCAGTTTAAGGTTGCAATTGTGGAATATGCGTGCCACCTAGTGAATCGGTTGCCAACAACGACACTAGAAGCTAAAACTCCGATGGAAGTATGGTACGACAAACCAGTTTTGATTACGATATGTTACATGTATTTGTTTGTCCCGCTTATTACCATGCATGTGAGGGAAGGAAAACTTGATCCTAGAGCCAAGAAATCCATTTTCGTGGGTTTCCAATCAGCGGTGAAAGGATACAAGTTGTGGTGTCCCGAGTCGAAGAAGGTAGTGATAAGTAGAGATATAACCTTTAATGAGACTACGATGTGGAAGGATGAATCATCTCGAAACAAAATGAAGTAAGTCAGCAAATGACGGAGTTTCTTCCCAATGAGAAACCAGCAAAGTATGTCCACATAGACGGGAATTTTGAAGATGAAGGTTCGACGAAGACTTAGAATTGGGAACAAATTAAGGTTCAACCCAAGAACCAGTAACTATAGGTACAAGTATAAGAAACACAACATGAAGTACCTAGGAAGAAGCTACATATTAAAATAGTATTGCTCATAGGAAAGAACGAATAAGTACTCGCAAACCGAACGGTTTGCGGATATAGTTGCATATGCATTACCGATTGTAGAAGAAGAAATTCCTTCCACTTATAACCAAGCCGTCAAGACAATTGAAAAGGTGGAGTGGGAGAAAGTCATGAGTGAAGAGAGGGATTCTCTTGACAAGAACGAAACTTTGGAGCTGGTGGAGCTACTTAAAGGGGAAAAGAAAATCGGATGCAAGTGGGTATATACAAAGAAGAAAGGATCTCCAATTACAAGCAATGTAAGGTACAAAGCAAGGTTGGTAGCTAAGGGCTACGCGCAAAGGGAAGGGATTGACTATAACGAAGTGTTTTCTCCAGTGGTAAAGCATACTTCCATTAGAATTTTACTTGCTTTGGTGGCGTGATTGAGCTTGTACAACTCGATGGCTAAACTGCTTTCTTACACAATGACTTGGAAAAGACTATTTATATGAAGCAACTGAGGGGGTTTGAAGTAGCGGGTAAAGAAGATTAGGTATGTAACTTGAAGAAATCGTTCTATTGCTTGAAGCAGTCTCCAAGGCAGTGGTATAAACGTTTCGACAAGTTTATGAAGATACAAAAGTACACAAGCAGCAACTATGACTCTTGTGTATACTTCAAACAACTCGAAGATGGATCTTTTTTCTACTTACTTTTATACGTAGATGACATGCTTATTGCTTCTAAGAGTGAGGTGGAGATTCAACGATTGGAAAATCAGTTGAGTGATGAATTTGAGATGAAAGATCTCGGTGAAGCAAGGAAAATTTGGGGATGAAAATTGAGAGAGAATAGGAAATCATGCATTATTTGTCTTTCTCAAAAGTCTTCTTTGAAAAAGGTATGGAAGCATTTCGGTTTAGATGACAAGACTAAACAGGTAACACAACCTCTAGCTCGACACCTTAAATTGAATGTTAAACAGTCACCAAAAACAGTGGAGGAGCAGAGGTTAATGGCTTAAATACCGTATGCAAGTGTAGTTGGGAGCCTTATATATGCACTAGGCCTCGATATTTCACAAGTTGTTAGTATGGTTAGTAGATATATGCATAATCCAGGAAAGGAACACTGGCAGGCTGTGAAGTGGATTCTGCGGTATAGTCAAGGTACCGTAGATGTTGGATTGAATTTCTCACGAAATGACAGAGCTGGTTGCAAAGTTGTAGGATTTTGTAATTCCGATTATTTGGTGATTTGGACAAGTTTCTGTCCACTACAGGGTATGTTTTTGCAGTTGTAAGTGGACCGATAAATTGGAGGTCAACCTTACAACCTGAGCGTTATCGACAACGAAGTCGATGTTGTAGAAGGTATAAAGGAAGGCATTGGGATGAAAGGTTTGTTTGAGGAGTTGGGGGTTCAGCAAGAGCAAGTAAGAGTGTATTGTGACAGTAAAAGTATGATACACCTAGCTATCACAAAGTACGAGAAATTGTTGAAGAATGTGAAATTCTGCTGGAAAAGATTGGAACTGCCAACAATCCAACAGATATGCTCACCAAGGTGGTGACGGGAGAAAAGTTTAGACATTGTCTAAACTTGATCAGCATTGTGCATATTTGAAGACACCTAAGGGTGTGATGGTGTTGTCAAGCACATGTGAAGCCTTATAAGGGAGTGAAGCATCTTTATGATGATTAAAGAAGTGAAGCATCTACGGATGAGTGAAAGAAGCAAAAGTTTGAAGGAAATGGAATGTCAAATTTCATACCAAGGTGGAGAAATCAGAGAATAATAAAGTTGTCCTAGAAATCTTGCCAAGGTGGAGAATTGTTAATTATTGGCTCGATTTATGAAACACCTTGTTTTAGGAAATATAAAACTGATTTCCCAAATCATTTGCACCTCCTCAAATATTTTAGGAATTTGATTTCTATGTTATATTAGGAATTAGTTCTCTATTTAGGACTTCTATTTCTAGGAAGATTTTATATTATTCTTAGGCATATTAATACAGGTGATAACCCTTTGGTTATTGTATCTCAATCTGAATTGTTAGAGGTGTGTGAAGTAACAGTTTATCTATTTTAAGTATTCAATAAGAAGTTTATTTCTTTTTGATGGAGTAGGCACATTTCCGAACCACTATAATTCTTTGTGTTCTTGTTTAAATTCCACATAGTTTTCTGTTCTTTGTGGGAAGATCTTGGGGTGTTTAGGAAGTAGCTAATCTTAAGCACAACATGGCATTATTTCTTTCATTTCTTACACCTTAAAGTCAAAAAAAATCAAGTAAGAATGAAGGAGTCTTTATGGAATAACTACTAGTTGAACTAAAGACAAACTGCACATAATGCCACCGCTGCGATTGCATACTCGTTATACATCCTTTTTTTTTTTTTTTTGGTTATGCATCCTTTGTGGTGGTTATGCATCCTTTGTGGTGGTTTGTATAATGTCTATTCATTCATTTTTCGAAAATTGTGCCTAAAAGGATAAACACCTCCGAATTTTATGTAAAAACTATAAATTTGATATTGTTGTTTGCACTCGTTGTGTAGATCTCTTTAAAATCTTTTCAACGAGATAAAATTTATAAAATTTCAAGGTACGGATTTTTAGATATGTTCTTGCCATTATACCCCTGAAGAAATAGGATACATAAAGTGTTATTATAATTGGACTAAAAGGGAGTGGCATTTTCGATTTTCTAATAGTAACCATTTTTAATTTTTTATCAAATTGCAAATACAGTAAAACTTTCTTAAAATAATACTCGTTAAAATAATAATCTCTCTAAAATAATAAAGTTCTTTAGTCCCAACTAGGCTTGGCCAGGTTAAATTTCTTCTCTCTAAAATAATAATTTTTCTCGGTCCCAAAGCTATTATTTTAAAGAAGTTTTAATGGAAAAATATGCATCCCTGGTTTAGTGGGGGTGCACTAAGACGCTTGTGTAAACTAAAATTTTGCTAGACGAATTAATAACTTCGTTAAAATAATAAATAAAAAAGGGGATTTTAATAAAGTGCCACACTTCCAATTAGGTGTTCAAGAAAATGCCACCGTTTTTCCAAAGTTTATAAAATGCCACACACGTTAAGTTTTCACATTAAGGCCCACTTTATTAGTCAACTGTCATTGAAAAAGTCCAAAACATGTGGCGTTATTACCAAACTAGCCATCTCAATTTCATAACAATGCTGCACAAGACCGACCGAGCGACCGACTAAGTCGAACTGATAAATCGGCTATATTATTAACCATTGATCTGATAAAATTTTCTAATCCTAGCCCTCTATTTCATCACACATGTAATAACCTAACCCTAAACTAAGAGACACTCACTTCATCTTCTCTTCTCGCCTCTCTTTCCCTTTTTCTTCTTCTTCTTACAGTCACGACCACCACTAGAATCACCATTTTATTTTTCTCTTTCAGTGATTACTTCAATTTCTTTGCGAAAGTGGTAAATATGTTCCTAATCAAATTGTATTGGGAAAAAATGGGGGAAGATGCTGTTAGGGTTTATTACATAAGGGGTTTCAATTGGAAGGTTGTAAAATCAGAAAGTGGGGTTTCATGATTTCCTGTAATGGTAATGGAAGCAGGAGATGATTTTTTGGTGGAATTAGAAGACGAAGTTGCATTATTTTAGCTTCAGAAAAGATGGGTTCAACTCGGATTTGATTTTGGATTTATTTAATTGGAGAAATTGATGACGATTTAGGCATGGTCGAAGCAGGAAAGAGCTACAGAAGAAGTTAGGGTTTGAACGACAGTGATGCTAAGATGGAAGAATGGGAATCTGGAAGTGTGTAATTGATAGAGAAATCAGGAAAGAATGAGAAAAATTGGGTTTGTGGTGGTGTTGCAGAGAAGAGAGCTTGCTGCTGTTATGAGGAAGGAAGAAATAAGTTGAAGTTGAAGATGGTGTTGAAGTTGATAAGATGGGAGTATGATGTTGATGTTATGAATGTGTTATGACTTTATGTACTGTAGCAATTCTTAGCAATGGCTATGACAGCAGAACTATGTTCTGATTCCATTTTGTTTCACAGGAAGGAATTCTAAATCTGGTTTATTAAGATGTATCAAGCTGGTGGTGGTGCTAGAGATATAAGAATGGGATCATTAAGTTGCGGTGATTTTTAATGGTTTGGCAATTGTTCCATGATATCCATCTCTACCTCTTAATTGATTACATTTTTTAGGTTGTTTGCGAAGAAGATGAACGATCTTCAATTAGGTCCAGTCAACTCGTTACTGAGTGCCGATTTAGTTAGGCCCGAGTTGAGTAATTGAGGGTTTTGATGTCTTTTAACAAGGCTGAATTATTGCCACGTATACTTTAACTTCCGTTAACCGTTTTCTCAAAAAAAACGGATGGAAAAGGTCAACGAGTGTGGCATTTTATAAACTTTGGAAAAAACGGTGGCATTTTCTTGAACACCTAATTGGAAGTGTGGCACTTTATTAAAATCCCCAATAAAAAATTGTTCCAAAGCTATTAATTTATCGGAAGTATCTGATCAACCAAAGTTCAAAATCACAAACTAATTTATATGCTTGATGAAGGTTGAAATGGACAACCTTTGCATCCAGTTGCATGGCGCTAGCCAGGTCTATAAGTATGGACCCTCACTAACTACAAGCATTTCTGTGCTTTCATAATTTTGTTCCTTTATAATAGTGTTTTGCAATCACGTAGGTCCTTGTCTTAAAGACCATATTGTGTTCGATAATGCATGATGACCAATAGCTAGCTAGGAGGGCCACTGGGCCAGGACTCCATGGTGCACTCTAAATTCGCATGCATTGGAGCCAGTTTGCATGTTCTCCTGCATCTATATCAATACATATATATATATGCATGCTACTAATTTAAGTATATGTGATGAAATCATATGATACTGACCCTACATATATCGTAATCTACCTCTCATTTCACATGCTTCGACTTGATATAGGAGAATTGTTAGCGGTTAGCCATGCTGTGGCTATATTGCGTCTCCTCTGGCTCCTCCCGAGGAATGGACCATGCCATGTTCTTTATTGATCCAAAAAAAAAAAAACAACTTGATATGGGAAACATAAAAGAGAACTTTAAGCTGGAATCTTAAGATTGTCTCTGAATTCTATTGAAAAGTCTTTCCATGTATAAAGGCTAGAATTGAATTTGTAGTAGGTAGGGGCAAATACAAACAGTGAACAAAGAAATTTTCATCTTACTTGATTTCTTGAGAACATAGATGGGAAATTTTGACTTTGATGCCTATAAAATGGTATGCTTTTGGGTTTGGTGCCTAACTTTGTCCAAATTTGAGTTTGGTGCCTAGTCAACGGATTGAGTATATTTGACCGTCTTGACCATCCAATAAACAGTTAACGAAAGTGAAATGACCAACTAAAATCTCACCATCGTTTTATTTACCAACTATACCATACCATTTACATGTCAGAACTTGTACTTCTTCCTCCACTTATATCATGACCAGACTCACCGATTTGAGCAGGGAGATAGAAAGTATGTAGATCCTTCTTCTCTTTCCTTTTCAAAATTTCCCCAAAAGTCTTTTCCCGAAATTAGGCATAAATTACAAATTAATGTTCATTTTTACAAGAGAATTAGACAGGGGTATTGTGATTTGTTGGTTTCTATAGAAACCCATTAGTTGGATTAATGATCAGAAATGCTTTTGTTGGGCTGATTTTGGTTTTCACCTTCTATTGTGATGAAGGATTGATGGATTAGGGATTGCATATTTAGGTTTGAGACTGTTGATGCTAAAACCCCTAAGATATGTATTATAATAGTGCTAAGATTGATGCACATGTAAATCTCTTTGAATGATTTTACTCTTTTTTTTTTCTCTTGGTGATTACGATGATAATGCATCCCAGAGTAATGGAAGATTTAAAGATGAATCCGTCCAAGCGATTCTAAATAATAAAATAATGATAATTAGGTAACGGTCAACCGGTCATCCGTTAGGTCAGTTGTTTGACTAGGAGTCATGGGCACCAAACTCAAATTTGGACAAAGTTAGGCACCAAATGCAAAGGCATACCATTTTATAGGCATCAAAGTCAAAATTTCCCCTAATGAATTTCTTTCAAGCTTAGAATGAACATGGAGGTCTCATGATATTAGTCAGAATCTATACCCATCCCTTAATCATATATTTGTAGTAAATGGCATGTCTGATATGATTTAAAAATATCCTTCTCATCAGTTGCGAACATGCATGAATAATGCATGTTGTGTTCCACCCACCACCCTTGCGGCCTTGCCATTTCTTGTTCTTTAACAGATTACATTCTCTAACATTTTAGAATGTTCCATTGAAATATAATAACAGCAGATTGGAACAAAAAAAATGTTCCAGAAGAAGTTACTACTGTATATCGTTTAGTTCATACTATGTGTAAATCCTTCAAGCAACATGCATGTACTACTACATGAACAAAGGTCATCAATGGAGCAAGACCGATAATTTATTCAACAAATAAACAGAACCCGCCAGGAAAATACACTCGATAAATCATAAATGTACAAGTACCTCAGCATCAAATTCAATCCACTGATGATGAGATGATCGATATAGAGGAAAATCAAACATTACACAGTAATGTTATACTCTTAGGTACAATAATGGTGGTGATAGATGTTGTCTATTTTCAATAAAGAGGAGTTGTTAGACCCGGGTTTTGGGTCTTGCCATTTGGTACCTAGTATTTATGAAGGGATTTATTGGCTTCTCTCTCTCTCTCAGTCAGTCACACATGATTTTAACAGAAGGCAAACTAGTACTAGTTCTAGATGTACATTGCTTGGCTCAAGATCAAACAAAGTGGGCAGCCAGCTAAATAGGGTTTTCATTGATTTTAAAAGTCAAAACACTTCACATGTTATGCTTTTAAGATACCCGCATTTGCTATTTTCCGATGCGCAAAAAGAATTCCTATAGAAAAAGGTCTCTCTTTTTCCCTTCTTACTAAATAGGCAATTCAGTGACCAGAGAGTGGTGATGCAAGATAACAGCACTTTGCAAAAGAAAAAGAAATAATTTGCATGGCTTGGTATGGTTTGGTAGGAAAACCAAGGGTATCCTGTGATCTCTGCTCCCTTAGATGTAAAATGCTATCCCATCAGAATTAAATAAACCAAACCAGGGTGGGCTTACACTATTTATCATCTGTCAGGTTGAGGGACCTTATGTTAATTAGGTTTTTTTTTTTTTTTTTTTTTTTTGATAGCATGTATTTTATTATACAAAGATTAAGTTACAATTTGGCGCGGATAAGTGGTACCCACAGAGTCATGATGAATAATTTGACTAATAAAAACCGGGATTGCGCGGTCCCAAATTTTGTTGACAAATTCCCCATTTGGCTTCCATCTGTTGCATGATTGGCCAATCCATCCGCCGCTTGATTTCCTTCTCTCGTAGTTGTGTCGTATAGCGACTGCGAACTGTTGTATCCTATTCTTTATTTCTTCAATCATCCCTGAGATATGCCAAGGAGGGGGAGTAGAGGAAGTAATAAAGCGCAATAGATTCTCTGAGTCTGTCTCGAAGATAACTTTTGGCCATTGCCTTTCAGTTGCTGTTCTTGAAGCCAAAAGAAGAGCTCAAGTTTAACGCAGTTAAGGCGGTTGTAATTCCCAAAGGTTGAGCTAGAGCCATTATCGTTCTTGCACGGAGTCCCCGCAAATGAAACTCGCACCCGCAAAACCTAGGATGACCTCCGGCCGCTCCATCGAGTGTTAATCTTAATCCAGTTCATGTTCGGAGTGGACCATCCTACCAAGATTGTTGAAATCTTTTTGGCCCTTCTTGAGTGGTTGAGTATCGGTGAATGTCCGGTAGGGAATGGGAGGTAAGGACCGTAGAGCCGCCGAATATTCTTGTTGTTGTTTTTGACCCCATGCTAAGATTTCGCCGCTTGTTGTTTGTTTTTGACAATGAGACTAGTTCATTCCTAGCTAGCCATAAGGTCGTAAAAGAAAACGAGAAAGTGGAGATGACAGATGTTGAGCCGGTTGTTGTAGGATTTGGGAAATGGTTGTATGAGGCGTTAAAACAATTGTGGGGGAATTATTGGAGTTTGGTGTGGTTGAGAGTTGAGAGATTAATGTGTTCCAAGAAGTGGTTGACGTTGGACAGTGAATTAGAAAGTGAGTTGTTGATTCCGGATAAATATTGCATCTAGGACAAATGTCTGAGTTGGTTAAATGGATGTGGTGAAGAAGAGAGAAGGTAGGTAACCCTTCATTGATTGCTTTCCACAAGAAAAACTGAATTTTTGGTGGACACGGTAAGGTCCACAGGAATTTGGTGGGTGGTAGTGGGGTATAGTTAGGTTGATTATGGGTTAGACATTTGTATCCCGATGAAGTGGTGTATTTTCCCGATTTTGAATGTGGCCAGATAATTTTGTCCTGGGGTATATCTTGGGGGAGGTGGATGTTTATGATTTTTTGGGCTACATGATTGGGTAGAGTATTTAATTTATCCTGGTTCCAGTTATGAGAGATTGGATCAATGATATCTGCTACATTTCGGATCGGGTAACACTGAGTTGGGTCTAGGTTTGGTGAGTGTGGAATCCAGTTGGCTTCTATTGGGGTTGATACCCCATTTCCAATACGATGAAATATCGGTTGTTGCATGGTAGGGAGTGCCAATTGTCTCCATTGGGGGCTGGAGGAAGATGGTACGGTATCAATGCCTTGTAAAATTGGTTGGTGATCGAGATATTTTTCGCTTAAAAGACTTCCACAAATGGAATTAGGTTGTTCGTGCAAATTCCAAATTCTTTTCATGAGAAGAGCCTTGTTATGATCACTACTTTTTCCTGATGCCTAGTCCTCCTTCAGATATTGGTTTTGTTACATTGTCCCAACCTATAGGATGAAGCTTTTTAACAGTTGAATCATGTCCCCAGAAGAAATTTCTGGTGATACGATCTATTTGTTTGTGGACATTGATGGGAAGGTTTTGTGTTTGCATTATATGATTTGAGGTGGGGATTAGGGATGTTTTAATGAGTACGAGTCTTCCAGCTTGATTTAGGCATTTTGTCATCCATCCTTTAGCTTTTCGAGCTAATCTTTGTAGGAGTGGCGCAAAGGTGTGATTAGATGCTCTTCCTTGCTTGAATTGGACTCCAAGATAGATTGGAGGTTTTGGTGTTCTTAGGCATATTGAAGAATTCTTTGAAGATTACTAACTTTGATCGGATCCAATCTCGGGTGATGAATGATTACTGATTTGGAAGTATTAATTACCTGTCCCGCCGAAGTGCCATAAGAGTGAAGCAGGTTCTTGAGATGAAGATTACTCTGATCAGAGGCTTTATAAGTGATTAAAAGATCATCAACATACATTAAGTGAACAATGGGTGGTGCTTTTTTTGATATGTTAAGACCTTTAATCAACTTTTGATTTTGTAAGATTCCTAAATTCGTAGACAAGATCTCCGCACATATTATGAAGATGTATGAAGATAGTGGGTCTCCTTGTCTAATACCTCTAGTTGGGCTGATATAACCATGTGGTGTGTCGTTTATGTTGATTGAATATGTAACAGTTGTGACACATAACATAATGTAATCTATAAACATTGTTGGAAATCCCAGTTTGGTGAATGCGGTTTTGATGAATCCCAATCTAATTTGTCATAGGCTTTTTGAATATCCGTTTGAGAGCTATTTTAGGGTCTTTGGCGAGGCTTGAGGTTTTTATATGATGGAACGGCTCTCGGCAATTGCTATGTTATCATGAATTGATCTTTGCGGTACAAAGGCACTTTGGTAAGGACTTATTAGAAAAGGGAGTAAGGGCCTAATTCGATTAACTAGGATTTTTGCAATGATTTTGTAAGTGACGTTGCATAGCCCTATGGGTCTGAATTGAGAAGGTTTTGATGGGTGATCCACTTTGGGTATCAATGTCAAGTTTGTGTGATTCATGAGTGGATGTATATTAAGATCCTTGAAAAAACTTTGAACCATAGCTATCAATTGCGGATGAGTTGTTTCCCAAAAAACTTTGAAAAACTTACTTGTGTAACCATCCCGGACTGGAGCACTCTCTTAATTTATGGAGAATAAGGCTTGCTTGATTTGCCGCAGTTACCTCTTTAGTAAGAACTTCCATTTGTCCGGGAGACAACGGGATTGATATCTGTGAAAAGTTTTTCATCTATGACCGTAGGTTGAGTTGTATATAATTCAGAGTAATAGTTAAGAATGAGTTGAATCACATCTTCTTTCTTATTAATCCAATTGTTCTGTGAATCTTGAAGTTGTTGGATGTTGTTGCAGGCTCGATGAATGGTTGCTTTAGTGTGAAAGAAAGTTGTGTTGAGATCTCTCGATTGTAACCATTGAATTCGGATCTTTATTGCAAATAAGTTGCATGACATTGTAATGACTCAATATGATTCTTCCTTAGTTGCTTTTCTTGATCGACTGTAATTCCAGTTGATTCCCCGATTGGATAACACATTGATGTTGCGCCATTTTGATCTTTGTCGTCGATTTTTTGATTTTAGTCGGGAGGTGCCCGAAAGTTTCCTTGTTCCATTCTAGGAGTGTTTGTCCCGTGGTTATGAGTTTTAGTTGAAGGTCTAGGGTAGGTTCAATATCTTGTTGTTGTATCCAAGCCGAATCAATCACCTGCTTGAGTTGCGGATGAGACAGCCATAAATGCTCAAACTTATAATTTTTGTTCCTTGCCAATCTATTGCTTTTTCTTGTAATATGATTGGGGCATGATCGGAAGCAATTCTCGGAAGGTGAGTAACTGCTGCGTGTGGATTTGCAGTACGCCAGTGTTGAGTTGCCAGTGCTCTATCCAGTCTTTCTAGAATGTTGTCTTGCCCGATTTGGTTGTTTGTCCATGTATAGGGATCGCCTCGAAAGCCCAAATCTATAAATCCCATCTGGTCCATCATTGTGAGAAGAGGTTGAGATTGAGCATAAGTTACTTGTCTTCCTCCCTTTTTTTCTGATTGATCTAGAACGTCATTGAAATCTCCTAGCAAAAGCCATGGCATAGTTGGGTTGATGTTGTTGAAGATTGATGGGAATTCTTGCCAGAAGATTTTCCTCATATCCGGGTATGGTGGGCCATATATACCTGTGCATAGCCATGGTTACTCAGGGGGTGATGGGGTGACCAAGGCATGGATGTAGTTTTGTGAATGAAGTAAAATTTGGATGTTGAGATTATCTTCCCACATTAGGCAAAGGCCACCTCTCCTTCCAATTTTAGGGACAGAGAAGTGATTATGGAACTGTAAAGACTGAGCTAGTCTTAGCATGTGATGATGATTAGCTAAGGTTTCAGAAAGGAATATGATTTTAGGTTTGTGAAGGGAAACTAGTCCTCGTAGGTGTTGTATAGATGCTGGTTGGTTTATTCCTTGACAATTCCAAGCTAGGATGGTCATTATCAAAGGAAGTGAAAAGCTGAATTGTTAAGCTTGAGTGTAATTAATGATGAAAATAACCTTGAGGATTAATACAAATGAAATGATTGAAATTTTATGAATGAAAGAGGATTAATATAATGTTACTCACCGAAATTTGGCAAATTTATTTAGCGCTCTTTGATCATCATCAAGGATAGTGTGCCATTTAGGATGATGGGATCTTCGAGGTTTAATCGAGTGATAAAAGTCATTAACGGGGACTCATAAAATGAAAGCATGCAACATCCAGGATAATTAACTAAGAACCAAAACTACATGCAACCTATTCAATTCTAGCGAGCGAGGAGGAGGAGGAGGAAAAAAAAATAAAAAAAAAATTGCGATGAGCCAGGCAAAGAAAGCCCACAACCAAAATATTACAGACGCCCTAAACACTAAACCCATAACACTCTCAAATCACCGACTCTCTCACGAGTGCTAAAGAAAATTGGATTAGACACCCCCAAACTACTAAGGAGCGTCACACCGGCCGCAATTTTTTTTTTTTTTTTTTTTTTTTTTTTAAGCAGGTCACACCGACCTCACCTACCCTACTCTCTGTTACCATCTTTCCATTTTCTTTTTAAGCTATTTTTCTTAAATTTATTATAAAATTTTCTGCATTTTGATTCTTTGTAGAAATATTATAAAATTTCAAAACTTGCGAATTAAATAACCTACAGTGACGCCGGGCACAGACCGGAGACTAGACCGAAGACCGGCAACCATCCAATAGATTTACAGCTCAATTCCAATAAAATCACAGTGGAATTTCAACAATTGATCACTCAATTCCAATAAAATCACAGAGAAATTCCAACAATTGATCGCTCAATTCCAATAAAAACACAGTGGAATTCCAACAAAATCTCTTCTGAGAAAGAGATTTGAAAACAACACTATAGAATCTAAACATCGGTAGAAACCGGAATCAAATGAAGTTACAGAAAACAAATTCAAGGGAATAGCTCATGAAAAATGAAACAGATTAACAAACAAATCCATATAAGACGATGGATTCAGATGAGGTCCAGCTAATTAATAGGAACGAAATAATAAGATTGAAACAGAATAGATGGGAGCAGAAAAAGGAGAAAAGGAACGCAATTCATTGAACAAAAGACCTAGCTAGGAAGGGAAAATTCTTTTTAGGAAAAAAAAAAAAATGAGTCCCCACTGACCTTTATCAAAATTTTGAAAGAGAAACCCCAGCATCAGAACCTTAACTCCCACCATCTTCATCACCGATCACACCAATCCTGACTATTTAGGAGCGCCGGGTTTGTTTGCCAGCCCCGGCATAGACCGACTACTCAGATCTCATGATTTTGTCTCGAAAGAGGGGTTTTGGAAGAGAGACTGCTGGAAAATGATGAAAGTTTTGGTTTGCTTAGTGTGTCATAACTCGGTGAATGAATTTGAAGATTGCCTAAGTTCATTAGGTTTCTATCTGAAATTGTAGCTTCAAATATATAACGAACGTTCCAAAAGAATGTGATTCTAAGTACGTACACCAAAGATCGTCCAGCATATAGAAGATCGCAGGTCTAAACATGGTTCAAATAACACTATCAAAATGATAAGAAACGGTGATTGCATTAAAAGAAAAAAACAATTTGTTGAATTACACAAGTTCCCAATAATGTAAAATCTGTTCAGCATGAACATGTCTAAACTCTAGATCAAATGTTGTGGTCAGCTTAACTCCAAACGATGAAAGATCTTTTAAACTTGCATAACGAGATATAATCTCAGGTTTATTAAAAATGATAATGTCTGATATAAGGAACAAAAATTATACTTCAGTTCATATATTGGTGTTCATTGTTTGGGAATAAAACCACTAGACAACAATTTAAAAAAATGATCTCAATTCATGAGCCTAATATTATTTTTCTATCTGAAACAAAAAACCAAAATGAATTTGTTAGAGAAACTTTAAGCAAATCTATGTTTTATAATGTTGTTTGTCAACCCCCTATTGGTTTAGATGGAGGGCTTGCTGTGGCATGGGATAATTCTGTTAGACTAACTGTCACCTATCAAGATGATAATCAGATAAACTGCACCATCTCGGGATGAAAGAACTAAAACCGATTGGATTCTCACATGCATGTATGGTAGCCCTTACAAGGATATTAGGAAATAAAATTCTTGGAAAATGGTAAATCTCATGGGCGAGAATAAGTTTAAGCCTTGGGTAGTTTTAGGAGACCTAAATGTCACTCTCAATCCGGAGGAGAAGAGAGGGGGTAAACCCTCTAATTCTCGTGAGATAAGGAAATACAACTACGATTTCAATAACATATGGTTGCATGATTTAGGTTTCTTAGGCTTTCCGTTTATTTGGTCCAATCAACAGTCTGGCTCTGACTTAGTCGAAAAAAGACTAGATAGGGGATTGGACAATGGGTCTTGGCTCACCTTTTTCTCTAACGCTTGCCTTAAGCATCTCCCTCCTATTGGTTCTCGATCACTCTCATATTTTACTCTTGACTGATATCCCTGTGCATAGGGGCTATAGACTCTTCAAGTACTTTGGTTTCTACCATGATGAATTGGCCTGTAGGGAAATCATAAAATCTTCTTGGGATTCCAGAGTTCAGGGATCTAACGCTTTTGTTTTAGCTAATAAATTTAATTATGTGAGGATAGATGTTGGAAAATGGAATAGAATTGACTTTGGAAGGTTACAAACCAACCTAGCCTCCCTTAATAATGACCTTACCAACTGTTGGACATACCCAATATCAGATTGAATGACCCCAGAATCAAAGACACTAAAACTAGAATTTGTAAACTTCAAGATTATGAAGAGGAACTATGGAAGATAAAGGGCACAGAAAAATTTATTCAATTAGGTGACAGAAACACCCAGTTCTTCCACCAAAATATTGTGAAGCGGCAAAGAAGAAGTAAGATAGACGGCATGTATGATAGCAATAATAGGTGGATAAAAGGGAAAGATCAAATAGCTAATTATTTGAATATTCATTTTGAATCTCGCTTTCCACTTCGCTCTCTGTTTTGAATTATGATATCATAAATCTTGTCCCATCTTCCATTACCTCGATGAGAATGCTCAACTAATGACCCGCCCTACCGATATTGAAATACATGATCTTGTTTTCGTATGCAACCTAATTCTAGTCCTGACCTAGGATGGTTTTCCCGCTTGTTTTTCCAAAAAAATTGGGCTATTGTTAGTTCTGATTTTATAAAAACTGTTCAATCCTTTTTTGCTAGTGGTCACATGTTAACTCAACTTAACCAGACTTTCGTTTCTTTAATCCCTAAAGTTCTTCACCCATCTTGTCCGGGTGATTATAGACCTATCAGTTTATGCAATATTGTTTATAAGATTATTTCAAAGGTCATTGCTAATAGGTTAAAACCCTTCCTTGATAGGCTTATTTCCCCTTTTCAATCGGCCTTTGTTAAACAACGGTTTATCTCAGACAACATTCTTGTTGCTCACGAGATAATTCATGCTATGAGGAAAAAAGAAAAAGAATGATAACTTCATGGGTTTAAAAATTGATATGTCTAAAGCGTTCGATAGAGTCGAATGGGAATTTTTAATTTCCATACTCAAGAAAATGGGTTTCTGTAATGATTGGTGCAACCTTATTTACCAGTGCATAAGTACCAGTTCTGCGGCTATTTTGATTAATGGTGTCCCTGGTAAGAGATTCAAACCTACTAGAGGTCTAAGGCAGGGAGATCCGCTATCTCCCTAGCTCTTCATTTTGTGTATGGAGTCCTTTTCTTGGACTATAGCCCATGCTGAGTCCAGTGGACTCATAACTGGTTTTAGAATTAATAAAAATTGTCCTTCCATTAGTCACCTGCTCTTTACCAGGGCTTCCATTACCCAAAGTACTAACCTTCTAAAAGTGCTTGATGATTATGGCAAGACGTCCGGGCAAATGATCAATTTCTTCAAGTCGGTATTTTTTCACCCCTCATGTTAGTAATGACTTTGGTAGAGAAATAATCAACATCTTACATGTTAAGAAAATTAGACTTGATGATAAATACTTAGGCGGTCCCCTATTTACTAATAAGTCTAAAATTGATTGCTTTGACAATTTGTTGGTTAAAATGGAGGGCAGAGTTAAAGGCTGGAATGGCCAAACTCTATCTCCACCGGGTAGAGGTATTATGGCAAAGGCTGTCTTAGAGACTATACCTGTTTATAATATGTCTACCTTTATCCTCCCTAAAAAGACCACTCAGAGAGCTACTGCTATAATTAGAGACTTCTGGTGGGGCAAACATGATGGGACGAAAGGTTTTTATATAAAAAACTGGAATGGCATGTGCAAATCCAAGGACAAGGGTGGTAATGGTCTTAAGAACCTTGCCCATTTTAATATGTCTCTTATAGCTAGAAACGGGTGGAGACTCTTTCACCAGCCAGATTCTTTGTACTCTAAGAATATGAAAGGTAAATACTATCCTAATACAAACCCTTTCCACGCCACCTGTAATACGAGATCCTCTTGGGCGTGGAAAGGAGTGTATAAGGGGCTAATGTTGATTAAAGATTATAGTATTTGGGAAATCAGAAATGGCAAAAATGTTCACATATGGAAAGATAGATGGATACCATACTTAGAGGGCAAACCTATTACCTTGAACTGGGATGGCAGTGACAGTGGGATCTCTCTTGTCACTCATCTCATGTCTGATACTGGTTGGAATATCCATACTCTCCAACTTTACTTTGACTGGGATGTTATAGCAAGAATTCTCAGTATAAAACCCAACAGAGATAATGAGGACACTTTAAGGTGGCTGGACAACCCCCAAGGGATCTTCACCAGCAAATCTTTATATGACATCTTAGACAAGAAAAAGTACCAGCAGAAAGACATCTTAGCAGGGAAAATTTGGGATATGGATGTTATCCCAAGAATCAGTTTTTTCACTTGGAAATTGCACCAAAACATTTTACCTTTTAGTGGGCACATTTACACCTACATTCCTTATATTAACCCTGTTTGTGTGATGTGCAGGACTCATATTGAGACAGAGAACATTTACTAATGCAATGCAACTTTACCGAGTTGTTTGGGATCATTGCTCCCTAAACTTGAATGCCTCAACCCTAGACTTTACTTCTCTAGTTGACTGGTGCTCTTCTTGGTTTTCCATAAACCACCCTCAAACTCATTGGGGAGCTTAGGAGACTATAGCTGTTACTCTCTGTTGGTTTGTCTGGAAAGCCAGATGTGATGTGGCTTTCCAGAAAATGCAACCAAATCCTAAATCCACAGCTACTCTCATAGTGAACCATCTGAACTTATCGGAGAGAATCTCCACTAGGGCCAATAACACTAGAGAAAGTAGAACAACTAGAGTTGTTGATAACACTCTTAGCTTGAATTTGACATTTGCTTATATGTCCATTCTTAATCCTCTTACGGGACTAACAGGTGTTGGTGTTACCATTACAGGGCCCTCAGGAGACACAATCGGAAGATCCACGAGAGGAATTAGAGCACAAAGCAAAGAAGAAGGAGGCGCATAGCAGCTCGGGATGCACTCCAGTGGGCGTCAAGGTGAACTGCAGAACTTTCAATCTATTAGGCAACAACAAAACCCGAATAAGCACCGCAAGGTGGCCAAAGAATGACAACCTGGAAAACAAACTCCATAGTAGACGACATTTTAACTGTTTTAAGTTCTTTTAAAAAGGTCAATTGTAAGGATTTCCAATCCAAAAACTTCACTGACCTTCGGCAATTCTCTTTAATTGGGAGTGAAAACCAAAGTCCTCAAATCTGGGAGGCACCAAATATCTGTATGGTTGGCTATAACTAGTTCTCTTCTTTTCATTTATAAACAAAAAATTGTTTGGGAAGAACTATGATAGTATGAACAAGATATACTTATAGTTTGTTTGAAAACTACCTGGAACCGAAAGTGTTTCTAATGAGATATTTTGTAAAAGGTCGCATGTTTTTAGTGATATTAGGGTCTGGGTTGTAGAACCGTAATCAACGCAAAACCAGTTCACCGGGATCATAAAATTTAGCCGTAAAGCGTGCTTTAGTTAAGTAGTCAAATAGATTAGGATAATAGGTCATTAATCTATTTCATAAGGGCATATTAGTAAACATATCAGACGGTCAAAGAAGACATGATCCGCGACCCTGACCCTAATATCACTAAAAACATGTGACCATTTTATAAAATATCTTTTTTTTAATGAGAATTTTGCTGTTTAGTCCAGTAAACTCGACCCGGGTTACTGGCTAGTCCAACGGGAAAACACATTACTCGCTAGTCCAAAAAAGTTTTGAAAAGAGTAAAATTACTCTACTAACCCTAACATATAATATTACGTATATTAATACATATGTTACTACATATATAGTATGTAGTAATAACATATGTAGTATACTAGTAGTAAATAGTATGTAGTATGTAGTAATAACATATGTAGTATGTAGTATACTAGTAGTAACTAGTATGTAGTATGTAGTAATAACATATGTAGTATGTAGTATACTAGTAGTAATATGTTATGTATTGATACTACTACATATTGATATGTAGTATGTTATGTATTGATACTACATATCAAAAAAAATATTATGTATTGATACTACATGTTACTACTAGTATACTAGTTACTACTAGTAAAGTAGTATACTACTACTAGTAATTAGTACTAGTATTATACTACTACTAGTATAGTAAAGTAGTTACCTAATTTACTAGTAACAATAAGATATTTTTGTTACTACTAGTATAGTACATATTAATATGTAGTATCACCGTATTGATATTCCCGAAGTAGATTGGGGTATACCCAAACTAATTAGGGTATACCCAAATTTAAATGGACATGTGCCCTTACTAAGGGGAGGTCAAAACAGGATGAAGTTACTTTAGTACCCTTGCACTTATTAACCTAAAATTAAACCCTAAACTTAATTACTAAAAAACGTTTAATCTTCTCCTAATCTATCTTCTCTAATCCCTCTCCTCTTCTCCTTCCTTCATCTTATTCCATCAACCCAAAATCAACCAAAACTTTTGATTTTGATTTTCTGCAAAAAATGTTTCGATCCAGTAGCAAGAGAGATTCAACAGTAACATGAAAAGATCCAAATCAGAGGGAAAAGGTAAGGAAAAAATTGGAACTAGCAAACCCGAAAATCCTATCCCTGAGAATGTTGAAAAAAACCCTCCACCGGTGAAAAGAAGACTGTAAGTGATTTCTAAACTCAACACATTATTCTTATGTGTTATATGATTGTTATATTAGGTTAGAAATCGAACATTATGATTTTCAAGGTTTTTGGTCGGCAAGGTCGATAATTTAAAACCACGCCGACTCTTGTTTGTTTTGTAACCGCCGGCATGGTATCAGGATGAATAACCTGCCCACTTTTAATAGCAGCCATGGCGACTGTTAGACAATAACCGTATTTAGGCGGGTATATTAACAAACCATGCCGACTTACGTATAGTCGGCATTCTCTTAGACTTGTACCATGCCGACTTTAGGTCACATAAACCTTAATTTCCTAAGTTAACCGTCGACATCTTTCTTGTATAGGACCTTACCGACTTGTGTTGGTCGGCTTGGTATATGATTATAACCATGCCGAGTAAGTATTAGTCAGCAATGTATATATTCTCGACCTTGCCAACCATATGACCAGAACCATCTTTTAGTGTGTAAAAATTTCATATATTTTATTTGTGCATGGTTTAGGTTCCCAGAGGAAAAAAAAAGAAGATCTACCTTGTACGGTAACTGCAGAAGAGCTATTAAAATTTATTGACGGAATTTATCCCAATTTAGAAGATCCTAAAGATGAAACTGAAGAGAATTGCCCCGTAAGAAAGTTACTTCTAATGGGTAAGAAAGATCCTGAAGAATTCCTAAGGTTTATGCACAGTCCTAGCAATCCCTCAACTATGTTGAATGCACATCATCGAGGAGGTTGATCCAATAACATTTTTCGGGGCATGTGACTTTCCTCGGAGTGAACCCCTATTACAATGAGGAGGTAACTACATAGGTCCAGGATAAGGGAAAAGCAAAAGTCGATCTTTGGTGCAAAAGCTAGGGATGGTGAAAAAGCTAGTGATGGGGAGGAAAATAACAACAATGAGAAGGATCCATGAAATTCTCAAACTTTATTATGTTTCACTTGATTTAGAAACTTAGATTGTGGTTTGAACTCTTAAATTATGTTTGTTTTGAACTCTTAGATTGTGGTTTTAGACTTGTTAAACTTATGTTAATTTTTAGTTTCAGTTGCTTTAGAACTTATTCTTTTTTGTGCAGTTTTAGACAATATTAGAGTTTTACTGAGTCGACATGGTGTCTCCTCATAAACCTTGCCGACTTAATGCATGATAACATCCAGGAACAATTTTTTTTGTCTGTTTTGGTCGGCATTGTTAACCTCAACAACCATGCCGACCAGATAAAAGTCGGCAACCTGACGAAACCAAGACCCTGCCGACCCTGGGACAGTCGGCACTGTAACAGGAAAAAACCTTGCCGACCGTTCCAGGCCTATTTTCTTGTGCTTTCATGCAGTGCAGCCGGCAGCCTAACGAATTAATAACATGCCGACCCTAGGAGGGCCGGCAGGTAGTCTGACAAATACAATGCCGACTAAAGGAGTATACAAAAAAAACCACATCCATTTTATTCATTTGTAGTACGCCAAAGTACATTACACAAAACACGAATGCGATTACAAAAGTACTCCAAAAGGATTCCTTAGTTCCTACCATAATCAATCATCACTCAAATCTATTGAGGGAGTTTAGTCAAATCTATGGGACATTCCCTAGACTCATCTAAAACATTCCAAAGGTACATGTTGTCCTCATAAAGTTTCATCCATTTCTTGCTCTTGTTGTTTGTGAACTTCTCCAAAAAACTAAACCTACAAAGAGGAGGTAATGGACATTCCTTGTTAAGTTGTAGACCAATTAAATGATTTTTATCCACCAAAGCCATGACAATTCTTTTATGCTTGAGTTTTTCCATGCAAACCGCATGTTTCGGTGCAAATGCTATAGATAGTCCCTTACTAAAAAAATGTACCACGCAATTCCACGTATCCGCCAATAGATGGCCACATTATGGCATTCTCAACCAATGCTCCCATTTGATCGGTGCATTACCCTCCAGGGCCTTTAGCAAATCTTTAAAATTTGCTTCTTTGTCCTCCATGGAACCTTCTAGCATCATTGAGATATAAAACTCCTTGTTGTTTTCTAGTCGGGCGGCCATCTTCTTTCTTATGTATTGGCATTGGGTGAGATTCCCTCAACCGCTCCACTTAGGTGTCCCAATTGTTGCGAGACAACGTGAAATCCACTTGAATAATTGGAGGGAGTTGTACGCGATACTCTTTGCAACACCGGTTATACTACCTTCCTTGGACGACCTCTTTTCTTTGCAACATCTCCTTGGCTTGCTTGACTCTCAAGAGGTAGAGTGTCATTTGGATTCAAGTTTGAGACCGTTGGTGTAGTTGAATCCTTCCTTGGCCGACCCCTTTTCTTTCCAACAAATTCCACACTTGCTTGACTCTCAAGAAGTGGAGTGTCATTTGGATTCAAGTTTGAAACCGTTGGTGTAGTTGTTTCTTTCCGCAGACGACCTCTTTTCTTTTTAGGCAGATCCTCCTTGTATTGCGCCTCGGTATAAACATGTCTGGATGGATCGCACTTTGTACTCAAATGCTCTTTAATTTGTTCCCTTTCGGATTTATCGCAGTTTGTACTCAAATACTCTTTAATTTGTTCCCTTTCGGATTGATCGCATTTTGTACTCAAATACTCTTTAATTTGTTCTCTTTCTTCCGCCCTCGTCTTTGTGGTAGGTGATCTACCCGTTGGATCTTGTTTCGCCGGTTCTTGAAGTTCTTCCATAAAAGGGTAAACAATCGGCATCAACTTGTGCTTCATAGTTTGTTTGTCCAACCTATTCAACTTGGGGTACTTTTCGAGGATTATTCTCCCAAGTTCCATGTCGCCAAACCGTTCACCGGGATCTTCTCTTGGAGCCGGTTTGAAAGATAATTGCTTCCAATAAGGATCGATATCATCAAGAGGAATGGGAGTTTTATACCTACCAAGCATATGACGACATGGAAGTCCGATAGCCTTCATTATCCTACACTTACAAGGAGTGCTCGGGCCGTCATACTTTTTATACTTTTTAAACGAAGCGAGATGTTTCATCATAAAACGTATTGCCCAATGCGAGACGTTGCAATGTATACCAACAAGCATCCAATTATCCTCCTTAAACTCCCTCAACTTCCGGAAGCTACTTTCTTGGAATTGCTTTTTTATCTTGTTGATATTATTATTAGTGTACTCATGGATAGCATGTTGCACCGTCACAATCCCATTTTGACTTGTGAAAAGTAGACATTTTAGTCTCCCATGAGATTGCTCTACCATACTTGTGGATTCAAGTTTGAAATGTTTATAGTCGTAAGTAAAAGCATACACAAACCTCTCTTTGTGTGGCTTCAACCATTGTTTCTTGCAATATTCCACTACTTTGGGTTAATTAGTCCCCCAATCTTCCTCGAACTCCTTCAAGTTTATCTCATATCTTGCAACACTCATTGACCAAATCACCTTATCCCACGCTTTCATGAATAACCCAAACTTGATCTCACCTTCTTTCCATTATTCGTCTTCTTTCTCTCTTTCTCCTTCTCTCTCTCTCCTCTTTAGTTAGTTTGCCGAGACGTTCATCTTGCTCTTTGACACGTTTAGTTCCTTTCTTTGCCTTCGGTTTTTGGATATGACTTCTACAATTTTTTCAAGATTGCATTGTATATGCCAAGTGCAAAGGAAATTTTGTGCATTGGGAAAGACTATCCTCACGGCGTTCATTATTGCTTGCTCATTATCGGTGACTATAACCCTGGGAGTCTCGTCTTCGTGGTAGAGAAGCTTCAAAGTTTCCAATGCCCAAATATAGCTATCATCCTTCTCATGATCCATAAAACACCATGCCACCGTGAATGATTGCTTATCCGAGGTTTGTCCAACAAGTGTTCAACAAAGGCATGTTGTACCTATTCGTCTTATAAGTACAATCCATGAAAAAAACTTGGTAAAAGCAACGTGCCAATTGAATCATATCGGGATGCGCAAGAAAAATACGATCCACCTTCCCCTCCGATGACTCATGGTGTCTCACCGTGTAGTTGTATTTGTGTATTAACCATTGTGATTCTTCCATCCCATTCAATTCTTTTAGTAGTTGCCTTGGCCGCATAAATTGTAGACAATGAAGAAAGGTTACGCGGGTCATCCCTCTTGAACTTACTTAGGAGCTTACTTGGTTTAATTCCCCAACTTGTTCTTACTTGTTCGAACTCGTGCGGTTTCAACTTGGAAACTTGACAATTCCCAACAAGAGTTTCAGGATCTTTATGGTTATGCCAACCAACATCAACTCTACTCATTCTCCACACGTTGTCGGTTTCTTTGTTCCTCCAAAAAATAATCTTGAATGGGCATCCACACTTCTTTGACTTCCTCTTGTACACCCTAGTCGTCTTCTTATCATACACATAACCCTTTCTCTTGTGACTTTCCTCCGGAAACCCATAACACTCGCATACCATTTCAAACCGCGTATCTTTTTGTTGGGTGTTTTTCACTAGAACGCACATCTTCTCTTTGGCTTTCTCAACAATCCAATTGACCTGTCAAGGCTGTCTTTTTCCTTCCATTCCAAATTATTAGCGTAATGTGCTAAGTATCAGGACCCCTAATTTTCTCGAGCTTGAGGTCGATCCGTCATCGGTACCAATGCAACAATCTACAAAACATCAAAAGTTAGTTGATATGTATTACCAAATTCGGCAAGGTCTACATATAAAACCCTGCCGACAACAAAACAGCCGGCACGTAAGAAAAATTTAACAGGGCCGACCAGACAAGAGTCGACAAGGTTCGAAAACTTGAAAATGTCGGCTTAAGCATTTTCAAGTAACGACTCCTGTGTTGTAAAACTTAAAGTCGGCATGGTGTCGATTTTCTACCCTGCCGACACGAATACTGCTCATGAAAAGTCGGCACGTTGTTCAATTACAAACCACGCCGGCGTGGTTTGTCGGCATGATCGACAAGCGTCGACCTTGCCGACCCTGGGAAGCAAAACTGAAGAAAAAAAAAACCAAAATCCATCATTTGCATGGAAAAATCACAATCTTCACCACGTAGGTTGTCTACCTAATTACTTGCGACTCCATTCTCTTCTTCTTTCTCATTGGATTCTACGTTTGGATCAACATATTCATCACTTCCATACCCATCATGAGTTTGAGGAAAATAAAAGTGAGGGTCATGCATGTAATCCATTTGATCATGGTCTGGTAGATCATCATACAAGTGCTCATATGTAGGAGGAAAGTTAGAAGACTCCCCCACTTCAAAATCAGGATTTGAATCACTCATATCACAAATTTCTCAAAAACCATAACTTTTCCCCCCAAAACTTCCTCTACTAATTCATTCTACTTCTCTCTCTAAATTAAATCAACTAACTAATCTAACTAATTTAACTAATCTAATCATTTTAATTAAATTAGTGCTAATCATCGTGGCGCATTTTAGCCATTTAGAAAATACAAGGTTAAGGGGTGGCTTGGTTTTACTTCATAATGACCAGATATTTTGTCTTATTGGGTATACCCCAATTAGTTTGAGTATACCCCAATCTCGCCAAAGTTGATATTACTAGTATGTAGTAACATACTACTAGTAACATTTCCATGTGTTGATACTAATTAGACCTGGAAGGGTGTTTTAGACATTTAGAAAATACACTTTATAATCTCCACGAAGTTTTTGGACTAGAGAGTAAATAATCTAGTAGGGAGTAAATATTTTTCATAGGTGGACTAACCATTAACTGGGTCATGAAAAAGTGGACTAAACAATAACTACTCCCGAACTAAGTTAACTTTTCAACACCTTGTTGGTTCGCCTACAGCCGGGCTTACCCAAACTGAAGCCACCCCCGGGTATCCTACATTTGTAGTTCTGCCATCGCGCCTCGCTGTACCATCAAACCAAGATTTGGTACTCGAAGATGAGATTTACACTTTTACAGTATGCCAATTATATGCAGTTGGAAACATATTTTTACCGTTCGGGCCCGGAATCTTATAAACCGTTGTAATTTATGAGGTTGACCTTAATAATCCTTCTATTGCAGAATTTTGCAGGATAAATAGTCAAACACCACATGGTATTCAATGCCGGAAGGACACATGTAAGGGAATGATTAGCCAATAACGTTTTTACTGTACGTATAACGTGCCTTTTCTCTTTGAATCTTTGACTGCTTAAATTCTGGACCCACTGCCTCTAGATTTCTTACTGTTTTGACTTTTTTTTTTTTTTTTTTTTTTTTTTTTTTTTTTTTTTTTTTTTTTTTTTGCATCACTTCGATCTTCGCTTCATACTATGGCCTTCGAGAAGAGTGATGACTTCAAGTTCTAAATGACAAGGTTAGGAAGGTTTTGTCATCCTCAGGCATTACTTTTGTCAGACTGATCAGGTTTCTATTTTGGGGAACGAATGCTTAATTAGTTGAGTAAGATCTAAAGATGTTGGTTACCCATTTTCTATTACTCCCTCCGTCCCTATTATATAGGCGGAGTTTAGAATAGGCGGAGTTCCAATTCCAATGATGTTTTTTCCACATATACCCTTATTTATAATGCATGGATATCATAACAAATAATTTAATGTCTCTTGTCTTGAAAATGAGATAAAGGGCAAAATAAAAAAAGTAATGGAAGTTTATGAAATCCATATTTTTTCTTATTCTAAGAGAAATGGCAAATTCCGCCTATATATTGGGGACGGAGGGAGTACTAGTTAGATTAGATCATTATTCAAGATATAAATTACAGTACGATACAGATGATGTTACTACACAAGTCAACATTCTAGCTAATTCATTTGTTAAAATAATTACAAAATTAAGTAAGTACAACCACCTTAACAACCTCCATTATTAATACTATTAGTTTCCACAAACCACAGTAACCATATATGGTGATTTCATTTATTTGGGTGATTATTGAGTGTGTTCTTAAAAAATATTTCAACTTCTCTGTTAAAACAATGGGTAAATACATGCACCAAGTACCAACTCCCAAGTCTTTACATGAATACCTGATACACTATTACACGCCAAACATGTCAGAATAGCGATTTTAATTTGGTAGGGATATCCCTGAAACTGCCATGATTGCCTGAAACCCATTGATATGCTCACCAAAATGGCCGTACAAGATCTGGTTTTTCCTTTGGTTGTATCTCTTCCAACTCTTGATATGCTAGGGAGGAATGGTCTTCTTATAACCTATGCCTGCTACCTTTGTGCTAAGCACAATGTACTAAAAACCCCCCATCTTATTATCTTCCACTACAAAGACACCATGCAAAAAATAACCGAGCAAAAAAAAAAAAAAAAGACACCATGCAAATATGGCAGCATTTTCCTCCCAACTAGAAGTTCGTTGGGTATTGCCAAATTGCATTGATACAATTCTTGTAAACTGGTAATGCAGATCATTAACATCTGGCAGGTAAACAGCTTTGGGCTAGATCCCGGCAGCGCGATTGCTTGGACTGCATGAAAAGTTCGCAATGACATAGCCTTTAACAACAAATTTAAGGGCTTTCAGTTGAGCAAGCTATAGTTCAAGCAACACTGCAGGCCTACTGCTGCACTAATGAAGAAGCTTTTAGAGGTCTTAATTACTCAGTCAATTAGTTGTTAACTGGCAATTCTCTAAGTTTTTGCTCCTGTATCTCTTTGGGCAATGTTGTTAGGTCCAACCTTTGGGTGGTCCTTTTTCCGATCTTGTAACTCTTTGTCACCCCTGGTGGCTTTTCATTAGTCTGTTTATTTTGCTGATCAATAAAAATAGCAATAGCTAGATAATATACACTTCCACTTAATTTTCTTGACAAATAAATTCACTTGATACAAGAACCCATTATGTATATATAGTGAGACACAGATTCTCAAATTTACACTTGTTTTTTTTTTTTTACTACATTAACAAGTTGATGAAACGATCCATATATTTGATCGATTTTCATCACTCAGGCCAAACTTGACTTCCACTAATTATAGTATATCTGTTCCAAGGCCTTAATATTAAAGTCAAAAAAAAAAAGATTAATTAACAAAGAAAAACAACAGCAAAACATTCTACATAATTAACTATGATGACAAGAACAAATCAGCAGTGTCAGCTAGAGTGAGAAAACCAGCTTGATGATGATTATGTTGATGTTGATGATCTTCTTGAAGAGTATTAATACCTTCATCAAACAACCATTTCTCAAGCATTGAGAATGGAACTTGTGCTGTTGTATTATCGCTACTACTCTGCGAACCTTGTTTACTGGTCTCGTAAATGAAAAAGTTCTTTTCAAGTAATTCACATTTCGGAACATCTGGAGTAGGAGTGGTGGTAATGGTTGATGACGAAGAATTATCAAAACTCAAAAATGATTCCAAAGCTGCTTCAGGGGATAAAATATCATCGCTATTATTGTGTTGATGATGAACAAAACCTTGATGATGATTATGCGGAGTTCCTTCACTGGTAGCTGTAGTATTTGATGAATAATTGATGAAAGAATTCTGTGTACTTTCTGATGAAGATCTAACGTGTTTATTATCTTTTGTCGACGATGTTGTTGATGATGTTGAGTTGTTATTATTGTTCTTCCATCCTTGTAGCCATCTTGAGATGTTTTCGGTGTTTGAAACATAAGGAGTTGTAGAAGTCGTTGCTAGAGGAGCTAAGATTTGTTGTTGTTTCATGTTCATCATACTATTGAATGAAGAGTTGTCATGAATTGAAGCAGTGGAAGTTGAAGAAGGAACCGACAAGTTATTTGGTGTGGGTTTATGATGAGTATGATCGATAGATAAGGCTTCATAAAGAGCTTGTCTTGCCATATCTACATTAGTTTGAAGCCTTCTTTCCCATTGCCCTTTAGATCCTACTGTTGTTCTTTTTGATCTAAATTTGACGATGTTGATGGTGATGATGGCCCCCCATCTCTATTTAAATCATGCTCATCACTACAGCCTGTTTGAGTTTTTCTTAGCTTCTTCTTCAAATGGGTATTCCAATAATTCTTTATGTCATTGTCTGTTCTTTGCGGAAGGTATGAAGCTATCGCTGCCCATCTGCACATTAACACCACCAATATACATTAAAACCAAAATCTAAACGTATCAAAAATCGACAGCCCCAAGTCGAAGCTTGCCAGGCAGTAAAAGATAGACTAAACAAGTGAGAGATGATAACACATACCTATTGCCAAGAAGAGCTTGAGATGTATGATCATGGATTCTTCATGATCAGTAAATTCACCTCTTTTGATACCAGGCCTTAAGTAATTAGTCCATCGAAGTCTACAGCTTTTACTGCATCTAAGCAAACCTGTCATGCATAAAATGAAGAAGATGAGTACTGAAAGCGTAGAATGCAATATTTTAGTCTTAAAACTATAAACAAAACCAACTTTGGTGGTATATTTTATGGGAATGAAGAAAGACTTGATTAATCAATCAGAACCGTAATAATCTTACTTACCAGTACTAGTAGGAACGGATCTCCAATTGCCAGGACCATGTTCTTGAATATAAGTAACTAAAAGTATGTCTTCTTCAGGTGTCCATGGCCCTTTCTTCATTCCAATTTTATCACAGCAAGGTGGCCTGCCCATTTTGATCTCTTAAATTTTTTTACTTCTAAAAAACACTTCTCACTTTAGATTCTCTATCACCACTTCTTCTCTTTAAATTGTTTATATTGAGGTACAAAAACAAAACACAAGTCTTCACTTTTCTATAACGTTTTCTCCAAAAAGGAAACCTTATGATCACTAGAGAGTAGTAGAAGAGATAGAGAGGTGATGAGATGCACAAGAGTCCAATACAAGAAAGTATACTAGTCTATGTTATTTATAGAAAGAGGAGAGACTGTGTGATAGAAGTGTATACTACGCTGACCACCAAAGAGACAAATGGATACCAAAGAGTCAAAAGAGGACAGCAAACGCATTTACTCTGCGAAGATGACCTTAACAAAAGTCAGCTCTGCCAAAACTCCTCTCTCTTCTCTGCCACACAAAACCGCGTGGCATTCAATGTCTTTTTTCTCTTTTTTTTTTTTTTTTTTAATTTTTAATTTTTAATTTTTGATTTTTGATTTTTGATTTTTGATTTTTGATTTTTGATCTTTGATCTATCATTCAATGTGAATGCCCCTCAATCAGTCCCCATATACATATCTACAAATTTTGTTTTTTAGGAAAAAGGTAATTTATCTTTCTTTGAATGAACTAACAAACTACTTTGAAGTTTTAGAACCAAAAACAACACAACCCTGCGTTTTGTAATCTGGTGTAGGTACACTTATTTATCTCCATTGCCACGTGTACTAGCAGAGTCCACGTGGAGGCCATTCCTCAAAGAAGGATGACACATAGGGGCATCCGTGGCACTTGGACAACGTGCCATCTGTCGAGACCAACGGTCAGAGATGAAGGAGCACCCGAGATGGGGGATCCCGCGTAACACCAAAGGATGGCTTTAACCCATCACGAGGTAAGATATAATCAACGGTCAGGGGTAGTCCAACTGACACAGACGTGACAAGAGGACTGACACCACTCGGCACGGACTGGACCACCCCAACCACCCGCATTTAATGCGCTCTCAGAACACGTGTCGGACGACCAACGGAGGAAACGAGGGTTGGTCGGCGTGATGAACCGGATACGGTAGAAGCCGCGGGGTGACATAGAAGCCCGCGGACCATGGCTGTAACACAAGAAGATAAGATCGGATACGTAGAAGCCGCGGGTGACATAGAAGTCCGCGGATCACGACAAAACACAAGAAGATAAGATCTCAATGGCCTCATTGTCATGTGGACCCACCCAATTTAGCTATAAATATGTATACCCTCCACCGAGAGGGGGATCGAAAGGAGGGGAGAGAATAGTGAGAAGTAAGTGAGAGTTTCAATTTAAGTGGTCGATGAACACAAGATCTTGGGATCATCTTTGTAACCGTTTATCTTATAGTAAATCTCCTCAGATCCGTGGACGTAGGCCTTAGTGCTGAACCACGTAAACCTTCGTCTCTTTTACCTTTAGTACTGATAGTTTCTTTTACATACCCGAATCTCAGACCTATCACCTTGGGGATGATGACGAGATCATGACAAACTAAAGGGGTTTGGAATCTATGAATCATCATCTACCTAGGTATATAATATTTTTCTCACACCTCAATGCACGTATTCAATTCATATTAAGATTGTTTGTGATCACGCACACCATGCACGATTTCCGTGTTCACAATTTGGCGCTAGAAATGGTGGACCTTGTCCCGAAAAGATTTATCTTTTCCCCGTGACTTCACAAACCTCAACCTCAAAAATTTTACTTAAAAACGCAAAAGATCTGTTCTTGGACTCGTTTTTCGCATATATTTATGTCTATTGTGTTTTCTACCAACAGATCTGGGCATTATATAACCTTTAAAACCAACAGATCGGGTTTTAGCAAACAGAGATCTGTTCTTAGACTCGTTTTTCGCACATATTTATGTCTATTGTGTTTTCTACCAACAGATCTGGGCATTATATAAACCTTTAAACCAACAGATCTGGGTTTTAACTAGAATTTCAAACACAATTTCCACCAAAAGATTTGGGCTTTTTGCAAACAACGACCCATGGACTTTATCCCGGTTAAATCCGCATCCGTCTATGTCTTTCGTACTATTCGCCAAACTAACAACCCGAGTATACTCATTACCACTAGAAATCGAGTTTATAAAATCAAAATTGAACTAACAGCCAACCCGTGGACTTTTGGGTCTCGGATTACCTCCCATGTTCTTTGCGCAGATTATTGCAATGGAAAGAAACAAAGATCTTTGGGAAGACAAAGATAACTTCAAGAGATGCTCCCGGGACCACACCAAAGAATAAGGAGTAGACAAAAGGGCGAAGGACGCACACCATGCGGACAATATGCGGCCCAAGGCGGAAAGCACATGGCTCTTAGATGCGGGCATCATTGCAATGGAAGCAAAGAAGGCTGCGGCCGCAAGAGCTGCTGCGCCAAACGAGGGGGTTTCCCAAGTGGTCGCTTCCAAAGTAACAGCTCTGCAACCAGGCCGTAGGAGCCTCGGAAGCTATAGCCGAATCGGTAATCCAGAACCATCCTACGGGATGCCACTAGGACAATGAACAAGACGAACAACTACGGCGGGATCCAACGGAATAATCGAGTAGGACATACCATTAATGGGGAAATCAATACCACGATCCCCGAGGGACAAGCTCAACTACAGGAAGGAATCCCCAATCAAGCGTCAAACCAAACAGCGCAAATATTGGCGCAACTGGAGGAGCTAAAGAGGAATCGGCTAACGTACGCGGATGCGGGTGGCCTTGTTAGCTCAGGAAAACCAGCAACTAAGAGAGAAGATCCTCCGAAGCTCCGAACTAGAGAATCAGCACGACGAAGCTAACTCAGCGGACGGAAACGGGACCGAGGGACGATCTTCGAAAATATCCCTGCAACAACTAACCGAAGAAGAATACCCCAAAGAGAAACGCGGAACAGTAGAAGGTCGACCCGGACCACCGGCCCGAAATTCCGGACTACTACGACACGGAGGAGGCCACAACATCACAACCCACAAGAAAGACACGGTCTTCCATTCAGACGAGCACCTTGTTTGGCAATGGAGAACCTCGCACGGAGATGCTAGCAGAGATCAATCAACTCAAGGCCAGGCAAGGAGGTGGAAGACTAGAATGCATTATGAAGGAAGCCAACACTACCCCCTTGCACGACACGGTTGGCTACGGCTACCATTCCGCGTAGAAATGTCCTGGTCCGACCTTTGAATGTTACGACGGTCCGCGGACCCCTCAGCTCATCTACGATATTACAACAGGGTAATGGCCAGGTGGGACTACGACGAGGCTATACTATGCAGATATTTCCCTTCAAGCCTGAAAGGGTCCGCGTTATCTTGGTTTGATAACCTCAAGCCAGGATGCATTGATTCATATGATCAGCTCACCGAAAAGTTCTTGGCCACCTACATGTATAACAAAGTTGTGAACACAGGGATGGACAAGCTCTTCTCACTCGCAATTAAGTACAGGGAGTCTGTTCGAGAATACACGGATAGATGGCACAAGGTATGTCAGGCCATTGGACATGTGGATCCCGTGGTGAGTATTAACACATTTACAAATGGGGGCTTGTGGGATAAGCCCGTTGTTTGTTGAAATCCACGGTACCTCCCCAACCACCGAGGGAGATTTGAGGATAATCATTGAAAAACATGCGAGGTTGGAAGAAATTCAAAAAGATAACCCCCGAGCGCAGGCACAACGAACCCCACGGACAAATTCCGCGGAACTAGTAGACAGGCCCAGCCAACACCAAAAGGATCGAAAAGACGATCACAAAAGGAGTGGCAGAAAGTTTGAAGACCGGGTCTATACGAAGCTCAATATCAGCTATCCGCGCATACTAAAGGAGATCAAGGATCGCGAAGACTTAGACTGGCCCTGGTCTAAAGGGAAACAACCACCGACCTCGAGAATCCAAAGAGTCTTGCGATTTCCATCGCTTCTACGGACACACAACAGAGAAATGCAAAAATCTCAAGATAGCAATACAAAAGCTGATAGATGCAGGGGATCTTAAAAAATATGTGGAAAAGGCTGGAATGGAAGATAGAGCCAAACGCAGCAAACAGGTCCAACTACCTGAGGGAAATCGCACATTGAACGCTATATCACGCTCGAAAGCAAAGAGCCAACCCTAACGGCCCAAATAGGGAAAGCTTGAGAAAGCAATTTGAAGATTCTTTGTGAGCTTTACAGTGTAAATGGGAAGGAAGTGGAAGAGCACGAGGAGTGGATGAACGCACCTCTGACTTTTGAAGCCGAGGATATTGAGGACGACATGGAAGATCACAACGACCCATTAATCCTCACGTTGCCAATCGCGGGGTGCAACATAAGGAAAATCCTCATCGATGGAGGAAGCTCCGTAAATGTCTTGTTTTACGATACATTCAAACGCATGGAGCTTAACGATGAGCAACTCCTGACTTCACACTACACCATCTACGGGTTCAATGGCACGGCTACGAAGCCCCTGGGGGATATTATCTTACAGGTGGATGCAGGCCCCATGAAGGTCGACACTCGCTTTAGTGTGGTGAACACGCCTTCGCCCTACAATGCCATTATTGGACGAAGATGGGTCCACAAGCTTAAGAGAGTCGCAGCTACCTATCATCAATACCTTAGGTTTCCCACTCCCCTAGGAGTAATGGAGATAAAGGGTGATCAAGCTTCCGTAAAAGAATGCCACGCGATGCAAATACAACTCAACAACGAAGAAGATGAGAAAAGGAAAACCCGCAAGGCTCGGAGCAAGGCGATATCCAAAGACAAAGCCATCGATGAATATTTGGAGGGGATCTCGGGGAAAAGCTTGCCTAAAGGGAACTCGGTAAGAAACGCGGAGGCCTCAACATCAAAGGTTAACCAGGGCGTCCTCACAAACAAAGAATCTGAGACTACCAAATAGCAATTAAAGAAAATCCCCCACCTTGGGGAACCAAATCCCACTTTCACATCCTTGGAGGCAGTGAAAGAAATCAACATAGGGACGGAGCAGAATCCAAGAAAGATCAAGATAGGAACTCTAATGGACGGAGAACGCGAAGCTTCGCTAATAAAACTACTAAAGGAATACGCGGACATCTTCGCATGGAAACTATCTGATATGCCGGGAATAGACCCAAAGACAAGACAGACATGAGCTGCGCATTAAACCTGGCACACCCCGGTACGACAAAAGATACGAAAGGTGGCCACAGAAAGCATCACAAAGAAAAGAGAAACGGAGTTACGAAAGCTATTGGAAGCCGATTTTATAAAAGAAGTCAAATACCCCACTTGGATCTCCAACATGGTAATAGTACCAAAGAAAAATGGAGGGGTCAGAATCTGCATCGACTTCACCAACCTGAACAAAGCATGCCCCAAGGATAGTTATCCATTACCCAGCATTGACCAGCTAGTCGACGCAGTAGAAGGATATGAAGAGTTGTCGTTCATGGATGGATATTCCGGATACAACCAACTATTTTTGGCAGAAGAAGACCAGCAACATACTGCATTTTACACACCCCATGGTCTTTATTGTTACGTAAGAATGCCTTTCGGGCTCCGAAACGCGGGAGCGACGTACCAAAGGATGGTCGACGCTATTTTCAAGCCATGGATCGGCAGGACTTTAGAGGTCTATGTCGACGATATGCTCGTAAAAAGCAGACTAAGGAAGAACCACCACCAGGATCTGAAGGACATCTTCGGAGCTATGAGAGAGCACAACATGAAGGTAAACCCGGAAAAATGCACTTTCGGGGTGACCTCAGGAAAATTCCTTGGATACCTGGTGACAAAAAGAGGCATTGAGGTAGATCCCGCAAAAATCCGAGCTATAGCAAACATGCCATCTCCGAAGAACCTAAAAGAGGTACAAAAGCTCAATGGATCCCTAGCAGCTCTGGGAAGATTCATCTCAAGATCCTCGGATAGGTGCAAACTCTTCTTCAACATACTAAAAAAGGGACTAAATTTGAATGGACGATTTAATGCGAAGAAGCTTTTTGGGCATTAAACAATACCTAGCGTAAATCCCCATCCTTGAAACTTAGGACCCGATGAGGTTTTGGCACTCTACATTGCGGCAACGAGACGATGCGGTAAAGCGCGGTGCTCGTCGGAACCCATACAAAGGAGGAGCAACCGATCTATTATGTCGCAACAAGATTCGAATTCCGTAACGAAACTACACGAGAATTGAACAGACTAATCCTAGCCGTCGTATGGTCTACTTTAAAGCCGAGGACGTACTTCTTAACGCATGACATACGTATCCCATGTCGGGCACCCTTAGAGACCATCCTCAAAGGGGCGGGGAAAGGTAGGACGTATAGCAAAATGGAGCACATACCTCGACCAATTCAACATCCACTATGAGCTCCAACACTCCCGAAATCGCAGGTATTAGCGGACTTTCTAGCGGACACCTGCCTTCGGACAACGAAGAAGAAGTACGCATACAAGGATGGGAGGCGATGGGCGCCCCCAAATAGAAAAACCAGAGCCAAACAATATTCTTGAACCAGTGAACCCACGGCAATGGGAGGTCTTTGTTGATGGCTCCAAAAATAGAGAGGGCGCGGGGATAGGCATCGTCATCACCACCCCCACAGGGGACAGAATCGTGCACGCATTCAGATTGGAATTCGAAGGCCATACTAATAACATCGTAGAATATGAAGGAGTGGTCCATGCTCTCCGCCTGATAATTGAATTAGGGATACAAGAAGTGCGGTTAACAAGCGACTCACAACTGATCATACGGAAGATAGGCTACGAATACAATGTGTATGACGAAACACTAATGGCATACATGACTCTAGTACAAACATTGGCCTCCCAAGTACCAAAAATCAATTTCCGACATCTGCGCAGAAAGGAGCTTAGACACGCAGATGCCCTGGCATATATATCGTCTATGCTTAAAAACGAGGATGTCAAAGCAATCAAGGTAACAAGAGTGTACGAACCATCCATCAAACTCAAGAAACATGCGCGGCTAACCAACGCAAACCTAAGGAGAAAGATATCTCGATGAGGATGTCGGAGAATACATATTCGACGATTTCCCAACGATGACATTACACGACAAGCGGAGGAAGACGACGATTATAGTCAGGAAACAGATTGGAGAGCAGAAATCCACTCCTTCCTCAAAGAAGGAAACTCCCCCAGGACACCAAACAGGCTAGGAAAGTGCAGTCCAGAGCAGGGATGTACGAGCTAAGAGACCAAACCTTATACGAGAAAATCATTCCTCGGACCACTTCGTCGTGCCTGTCCGATCGTGAGGGACATATCATTCTAAAAGATATACACAGAGGAGACGAGGGAATCACGGTGGAATGAGATCCCTAGCAGATAAGGCAAAGACGCGGGGCTATTACTGGCCGACCATGACCGAGATGCGACGAGAATGGCGAAAAGATGCGAAGAATGTCAAAGATTTGGTAAACGAATCCACGCCCGGCCTACAAAGTTGAACTCGGTTGATAGTCCGTGGCCCTTTGGGAAATGGGGTATCGACATAGTAGGCCCATTCGTATCGGGGACGGGGGAAAAGAAGATTCCTAATAGTGGCAACGGATTATTTCGCAAGTGGGTAGAAGCAAAGGATTCACTTTTATTTTTCAAAATATCATCTCGCAGTTTGGCATCCCCATGAGAGATAGTCTCAGACAACGGTAAACAGCTACAAGGAAAGAATATTGACTTCTTTGTTCGACACCTTCAAAATTCGAAAAAACAAATCCACCCCATATACCCACAAAGCAATGGACAAGCGAAGCCACGAACAAAACTTTGGCACTCATTCTTAAAAACGGCTAGATGAGTACAAGGGACGATGGTGTGAATAAAATGCATAACGTTCTATGGGCATATAGGACGACTCGAAGATCGGCTACTGGAGAATCCCCATTTCTACTCACCTACGGAGCAGAGCAGTAATCCTGCAGAAATTCTACTTCCAACTACAAAGACGAAGCATGGGAAAAGAATCTCACCACGGACATGATGTTGGAAAAGCTCGACGACCTCGAAGAAAGGAGAGAAGCGGCACCGCAAAGAATGGAAAACTACCAACGCAGCTGGCCGAGAGAATATAACAAAAAGTGAAATTTAGGAATTTTGTAGAAGGGCGGTATGTGTTGAGGACCATTCCCAAATACCGGCGAGAGAAAAGAAGTGGGGAAAATTAGCACCAACTTGGGGAGGACCCTACATAATACACGACATCGCAGGAAATGGCTCTTACTATCTGCGCAATATGAAAGGGGAAATCCTCATGCATCCGTGGAATGCCAAATACCTCAAGCCATACTACCCATGACCAACCACTGCGTGTGCATTTCAGGAAGAAGAAAATGGACTTGCTAGTCCACATGTTTCTATCTCTGACAAAGGAGTAACGCACCTTAACTTTTCAATCAATCCAAGTTTTCATTTTCAAGTATCATATCCCATCCATTACCCACGCACATTTCAATTTATTCAAAACCCACAACCTATATGAAACACATACCATATGAACCACATGTATATACTACTTACACAATGTACATTGAAAACCATGTCACACCTTAATAAAATATCGATGCTATTGTTACCCCGTGGATGTAGGCCTTAAGGCCGAACCACGTAAATCGGTGTACAATTACTATTGTTGAGAATTGACATTATACTTAGTAAGAGGGATATCCTGCACAAAGCGTGGATCATACCTACTACAATATACCGGGTAATATCCCGTGCAAAGCACACACACGCAATATATCGGAGCATACACATGCAATCTCTCAGAACTCCTCCGTAAGTGTCTATAAGTGTATGACCGGGAGGCGACTTCTTACGAGAATGAGATATCCGTGCAATATTACAAGCCGCGAACTTAATGGAGTACATCCTTGAACGTCGGCGGACTTCCCCCACCGTCCGAGAGATCCTCGGCCAAGGAGTTAGGTTTGGACGGGGTGCAAGGTCACAAGACAACTCGGGGACACCAACCTACGGAGTTGCACGAACAATACACTTTATCAAATTCAAAGATTGATACCCGCGCAATACAAGTACTGCGGAATTTTTCATTAGGTTTAATGTGTAAAGATGATAGATGTAAATTCAACAAAATTCAAAATCAGATTTGAACACCAAAGTTTGATCTAATACATGGCAGTTGATTACAAGCCCAGCAGGCAAAATAACAAAAACGCCAAAAAAAAGGATAAGCAACCGAGATCAATCCCTAGCATCCTAGCTACGGTCTACTGAGTAGGAGCGTTATCCAGTTTATCCTTCAAACGATGAAGGAACACTACCACCCCGAGGAGGGTCCAAGAACTTGATGGGAGCGCAGGCACGGGACGCCGAGTATAATTCTTGGTTAGCCCATGGTTTTTCTTGAGATCCAGCTCAATCTCACCAAGAATCTTATTAATCTCTTCGGCCAGTTGTTTACGGGCCATGAAACCTATGGCTACGTTCCTCATCTCGGCTGATTTAAGGAAGAAGAAAGGTGGTCTATCCTTTGATTAGCTTCTTTCAACATTTCCTCCGAGACGAGGCTAGACCGCGATGATAGTTAGCTTGACCCTCCGGTTGAACTACCTTAGCCCTCGAGCTTCGGAAAACTTTTCATCTCAGACTTTAAGTCGTACTTGGAGCTCGGATGTAGAAAAGAAGACAGTGAGTTATGACAGATACAATACAAAGCACACTCGATGACGAAAACGTATACCTTCACAATGATCAACCGCGGAATCCCTCGCTTCGGCGGCATAATCATATTCATTTGATAACTTATCGTAATCTACCTGCAGAAGATTATGAGCATACTGACTCGCGCTTAGGTCATTTCGAAGCATCGAGCCCGAATGACGATGTCGATTAACCTCATCATTCTTCGATTCCAACCCCTTGTTAAGACGATACATAGTCACCTCTAAGTCTCTCTCACGCTCAACCTGACGAGCCACATCAGCTCGAGACGCGGATAAAGCACTACTGAGAGCACTACATTCTGCCCTAGCATCGTCTCTTTCCTTGGCAAGACGCTGCATATAGGTCCGCACATCCGAGGGATGAGAAGACCGCGCTCGCCGCAGCTCGTCTTCCATAACATTAAGCTTAATTTCTAAAGAGGAAATCTGCCCACGGGCTTGCTCAAGATTATCCCGCGTCCATAAAAGAGCCCCGTTGAACAAGTGGCGGTCATGGTTATTTCGATTTTGCAAATCTACCAAACAATGCTTTTTCTTACGCCATTCTTCGGCCATAGCGTTATGCACATCCGCGCGGGCATTCCACTTCGCCGACTCACTCTTAAGTTTTTCAACTAACTCAGCAATGCGACCCTTTTGACGAGCCCTCTCACTCCGAAGCCACAACAATTCAGGGACTCCGCCCACTGAAGACAGTACAGCGGGAGGAGGGAAGAAAGAGAAAACTCAGAACAAATAAGGAGCAGGAAACTACCAAAGAAGAGGAAGCGCAAACCTGAAATAGACGAGGAGTTCTTCTCAGCAACAGCTAACTTGGCCTTAACCAGAGCCAGCTCAGAACGTAGCTGGGCCTCTTCCGTGCCTTGCTGCTCCTTACGCTTAAGCAGACTCTTTAACTCGGTTATTTCTTCATCCTTAGCAGAGACCGAAGCCTCAACACTCGTAAGCGTCTCTTCGCAATGTCGAAGCTTCCCTTCTAGCTTGAGAGATTTAGCCTTGAAGAGCCGATAAAGATGGTGGTTACAATACTCACTTCTCATCATCTATCAGCAAAACAAGGGAAATTAGCTCACATCATAGTTGAACGAAATCAGGGATAAAAAGAACAGGACAAACCTCCAATAACCGCTGCTGGGGGTAACTGTACTGATACCCATCAGCAATAGCCATCATGTCAGCAACGGTAGGGGGAGGATCCACCACAAGGTCAAGCCCGCTGGCTACGAGATTCTTGCCCCACCCTAGATCTACCGCCTCCTCGGGGGTTAACTCCATGTGCCTACGAGTAAAAGCATCCGGACTCTTTTCCCCTTCAATCACGGGGGCGGGATGAGGTACAACCAAGCAAGTTTTTCTTTCATGACCACGCGAAAACAAAGATCATCGCCATCCGCGGCTAAGGATCGCGAGAAATCATCTAAGGGAGAGTCCGAGGTATTCCCACCATGAGAAGCACCAACATTACTCTGCACCAAAGCCCCACCAGCAAAACCCTCGGAAGGCACTACCAAAACCCCAGCCTCAGACCCGCGGGATGGGTCACCAATGCAGCTATCCTCGAGAACACTCCAGTCATCATCAGCTGGAAGCAGAGTGAAGTCCGAAACAAGCCCCATAACTGTGGACATGTCAAGTGATGGTTCCCCAGATAAAACCTTACCAAAGGAGAACTCATAACAAGCATCCCCATCCTTGTCACCACTACTAAGAACAATTCCCTTACCTTTGTCTATAACATCCCCATTTGGACTTAGTAGCCCCCGGGCCCGATCTCCACCACCACCAATAGACGAGTTGCCACCACCAATATCACCAGCGTCGAATCACCTTCACCACCACCGTGTAGTGGCCGGATCACCTTCACCACCACCGAGTGGTAGTGGCCGGATCACCTTGACCACCACTTGGTGGCTGGATCACCACGACCACCACCGGTGGCGGGATCACCCCGACCACCACCAATGGTGGGATCACCTTGACCACCACCGGTGGCCGGATCACCACGACCACCACCCGGTGGCCGGATCACCCCGACCACCACCAGTGGCCGGATCATCACCTCCACCACCAACGGCCGATCACCATCACCTTCTTGAACAGGCGGAGAAGTCTCGGTCGCTCTTCCCTATCGGAAAAGTCCTCATCACCATTCACGGGACTATTCACATCCTCGAAGTGTGAGGAACCCTCGGTGGGAGAATTCGACGATTGCTTGGGATTAATCTTCTTACTTCTACGCACCTACAACACGTAATGATAAAAGAACCATTGGCATCACCTTTCCTTGGCATAATCAACATTATTTAAGAAAACGTAGGGGCATATATACGTAGAAAACAAACAACACACCTTAACAACGTCGGTATTCCGCGGAAGAAGGTTAGCATCGGGATATCTTCGTCTTCTGCGCCATCAACATCGCGACTATAAGCAAAGTCCATACCGGTAAAACTCATCCGCCGGGGGCAATAATGAGCGTAACGAGTGGGAGAAGCCGCGAGGAAGACTATCAACAGTGGTTGCCAACCATGGGGGCCAGGGACCAACTATAGGCCCACGGACCAACGACTTTAATAAATGGCAGACCACTCATAGTCATGATCACGTTTGATTCTTTCATCGCCAGGAATAGGAAGACCTTCGGCACCGGGAACCTCGCCATCTTGGAATCACTTACCTCGCTCGAAAAGGCGAACTTCCCCCTTAACAGAGCAATGTTCCGCAGACATGCGAGACCACGGCTTACGAGTATTCCTGTTAACGTAATCTCCAAAGGATTTATTGAAATTTTAGGAGTATACCACCCTTGCTCTTTTTCTAATTTAGGAGCATAGCAGGTCATCATCGTTCGTCCCTTTCTACGAAGATAGCATTCTCGGAGATGGCGAAGATAGTTTCTGTCACAACTGTTGCACCCGCGATTATGACTTTTCTTGGCAGTATCGCGGCTAGACAAGACCCGATAGTAGAAATCATCACCGGCTTTATACAAAGGCAACATCAAACCAGCCTCGAAAGCACCCACGGTCGTCAGCAAATGAAAGGCATCATACTGATAATTGTTAACCATCTCATAAGTGATATCTTTGTCGGAGGCATAAAAACGCACTTGGAAGTGCTGAAGACCGTGTTTTAACTTGAAGGCCTCAAGATCAATGTGCCTGAAAGTAAACTTCTTATTACCCAAAGGTAAAGGACGAAAAGTAACAGCATAATCATCCTCCAAAGCATCTCCCGTAGTATCCTCCACGGAACCCATTTGTCTTCCTCTTAGGAGGAATTACATCCCCGAGGATTCTATCTCCACAGCCTTTCTCTTGAAGTAAGAGTTTTAGTTGATTTACTTGAACTAGGCACGGTGGGTCAGTCGCGGTGGAGGCTTAGTGCGGAGGGGCTGCACATCCAAAGGTTCATTGCGCGGATTCTCGTCTGCTTCTTAGGAGACCCACCTCTAGGACGATTCACGGCATATCTAGATCCTGCGGAGGATCACCCCTTTTAAGCGAGGCCTCGACCTGTGGATGAGGATGTTCGTCCATCCCGAGGATTACCCTGGGTAAGTGGAGGCGAAGTTCCACCCCTAACATTGGGATCACTCCGGGGAGATCGGTGAGGACTTGACGGGGGAGTTTGGTAAGGAACCCGCGGATGATCGGACATGTCTACGAGCACAAACACGAATAGGAATTCAAATCAGAGGCAGGGAAGATCAAAAATCAAGAAAATCTCAAGAACAAGAAAGACAAAAGAAGAAAACCCTAGATTTCATCTAACAGTTGCTTAAACTCTCAGACTATTATCCAAACTCAAAAGAAGAAATAAAATCAAAGCATGGCCGATGAAGCGATGAAGCACCCGACTCAGTGGCATCAACTCTCAAATCCCAGGATATATTTAAATTTAAACTCATCATCAACGCATCACCAGAAGATCAGAAACTCGACAGGCCTAGGCATGGTGATTAAACGGAATGAAAGATCATACCTGAACCACGAAGAATAAATCAACAGCAGCAACGAAGGTGTCAGCAACAAAAGCGACCACAGTAGTAGCAACAGCGGCGACCACAACAGCAGCAACAATGGTGTCAGAGGAAGTTAAGAAGATGAAGACAAGAGAACAGAGAATAAAACAGAGAATGTGAATTAAAGTCACATTCTCTCACTCTTCTCTTTTTTATATATAGAACCAGAAAAAACCGTCCACTACCCAAAGGGCAGTTATGGCCGGACATGGGAAACGTGCACAATAAATGCAGTAGCACCTTTTAGGAGAAGTTATGAGGGAGATAAAAACGTACCGCACGGTTCTTCTTCCAACAAAGGCCAAACGCCCAGTCGCAAGAAGAGGGGCAAATTGTAGGTACACTTATTTATCTCCATTGCCACGTGTACTAGCAGAGTCCACGTGGAGGCCATTCCTCAAAGAAGGATGACACATAGGGGCATCCGTGGCACTTGGACAACGTGCCATCTGTCGAGACCAACGGTCAGAGATGAAGGAGCACCCGAGATGGGGGATCCCGCGTAACACCAAAGGATGGCTTTAACCCATCACGAGGTAAGATATAATCAACGGTCAGGGGTAGTCCAACTGACACAGACGTGACAAGAGGACTGACACCACTCGGCACGGACTGTACCACCCCAACCACCCGCATTTAATGCGGCTCAGAGAACACGTGTCGGACGACCAACGGAGGAAACGAGGGTTGGTCAGCGTGATGAACCGGGATACAGTAGAAGCCGCGGGGTGACATAGAAGCCCGCGGACCATGCACAGAGTACAAGAAGATAAGAAGCCGCGGGGTGACATAGAAGCCCGCGGACCATGCACAGAGTACAAGAAGATAAGATCTCAACAACTCATTGTCAGTGGACCCACCCCATCTAGCTATAAATATGTATACCCTCCATTTGAGAGGGGGATCGAAAGGAGGAGAGAGAATAGTGAGAAGTAAGTGAGAGTTTCAATTTAAGTGGTCGATGAACACAAGATCTTGGGATCATCTTTGTAACCGTTTATCTTATAGTAAATCTCCTCCATCCGTGGACGTAGGCCTTAGTCTTTGAACCACGTAAACCTTCGTCTCTTTTACCTTTAGTACTGATAGTTTCTTTTACATACCCGAATCTCAGACCTATCACCTTGGGGATGATGACGAGATCATGACAAACTAAAGGGGTTTGGAATCTATGAATCATCATCTACCTAGGCATATAATATTTTTCTCACACCTCAATGCACGTATTCAATTCATATTAAGATTGTTTGTGATCACGCACACCATGCACGATTTCCGTGTTCACATCTGGTGTTCTCATGAATGATCAGTCGTGTCCTGGAAACTAATCACTGTACGTGCCATGGTCTCGTACATACGTCTACCCGAAATCACTGAGTGAAATATACTCCAGTCTCCAGCAAGACGCAAGCGTCATGCATGTTTGATGTTTCCATAGATGACCAATAGTTAGGATCAATGTGCAGTGGTCTTTTGATCAAAGCTATATAAACATTTTTTGTTTAGTCTGTTGGGTTTTTGGGTTTCCAGGGGTGCTTTGCCTCTCTGCTTGGTTTGTAAGCACTTTCAAGCGCATTTGCGCTCATCTCGCGCACTAGCTTGGCAATAAGGGGTGATCCTGACCAGTTAATAAGTTTGATGACTATACACAGTAATGATGCAGACAAACGAACCGCCTGTCTACTAGAGTAGAAGTGTCACTGTTCCAGCCCTTAACTAAAAGCTTCTCAATTGGTAAGTAAATTGAGTTTAAACTGTATACATGTCGTTATAGTTTACGTTGTGTGTATGTAACGCTAGACGAGACAAAAATGTTGTACACATATACTAAAGGCAAAAGAGTCGGCAGAGCTAGTTTGGTTGTTAGTAGCATATGATGGACGGCCAACTGCTTAGTTTGTATGTCCATCAGAAAAGCTTGATTAGACTCACAAAAAGATGAAAAATATCTTTATACAATTAAGTTAGATGGTGAGAGATGTAACAATGAGAACGTAAATATAAATCAATCACAGCCACTTAAGAAGAAATAGTAATAGGCATGAATGACTGATCGCAGACCAATCAGGAAAGCAATTTTTGGACCCCAATTTTAACTTTAGGTAACTACTAGATATGAAGTTTATAACACTGGGTCTTATGGGCATGCCCAAGGTCTTCCCAAACAAAAAAGCCGTCACCTAAAGCCCCTCTTCCCGCAAGTCTTTCCTGGTGCGCGGGAAGATTCCGGATACGGCTAACCATTAGCCGTTTTTAAAAAGGTGAAAACAGATAATGATTGTCCGTTGTATTCTTAAAACTCTTGTAACTTGGTGGGGCCAAGAGAGATTTTAGCATAAAAATCTAACAACTTGTATATACAGGTCAATCATTATCCGTTTTTGGTAAAATTTAGTGGGACCAATAGAGAATTAAGTGGGGTTTCTGTAATTGGTGGACCCAACAAATAAAAAGCCGGACAACCATCATCCATTTTTCTCTTAAAACCGGGAACAACCACAAGAGCTAGGCTCTTCCCAGGCTGATGTGTAAAGGTATTTGGGAAGAGCTTGGGCATCCCCATAAGACCCGGTCTAACCAAAATAGAAGTTTATAACGAAATCATTAAACTGAAAATAGAAGTCCTAACTAAATAGAATTGCCTCGGATCAATCCTACTCGAGTATTGTCCTTGTAGCTGTTGAAATAAACCCATCCATGATTTGCAAGCACTTAATATTGCGTCTTAGCATGATATAACAAATCTTAATGAATATAACTACAAATCTGCAATCAATAAACATAAACTGATGCCTATGTATATTTTCAGTAGTACAATAATACTGATGGAATTCGGATCTTCTTTACACAGTCTTGGTTTGACGTTTTTGTTGCGACTGATTTTCATAGACGTGAATTGCGATAATCTTAAGAAATTGCAGAAAAAAAAAAAAAAAAAAAAAATAATAAATAAATTACTGGCCTTTTGGATTTCATTCGCTTTCACGAATATGCAGAGAAGTACATATTTGAAAATTGAGTCAATCATTAAATATTTTTGAAACATGGTTCTAATAGACGAGTAAAAATTAGTATGGGTGAAATGGACACCAAAAAATAAAGCAAGAATGAATCTGGATTCATCCCGCTTAAATTTAAAAAAAAAAAAAATAGCGAGGGTGAAATTGGATGCATCCTGATGTAAATTAAAAATAAGAAAAAATATTTAAAAAATGGGTAGGATGAAATTGTTTACATGCTGTCTATTTTTACATTCTCAAACAGTATCAAATTTTACATATCTTTTTCACCCAAAAATTATCATTATTGGGTTAATTGACCAATTTTGTGTACATTTTTAACGGTGACTATAATTTTTGTATGAGACACCATTGAATAATTACACATGTTTGAAGTTTCTTTTGATTTTGTGCTTATCACGAATTCTCAAGGACAAGAATGTGCAAACCCATTGGCCATAATTGAACAGTGACCTCACTGCTGACATATATAACCCCAAGAATTTATCCAGTTGTTTTGACAAGGTCGTGAGTAAGGTCGGTTCCTATGGGAGCTAATATAAAAGTTGTTTTGCCATGGCATGGCAAACTAGTTTCCCTACTATGGTAAAACTTGCAAATTTTATTAAAAAAGTATATTATATCGTGTTTTGTGGGACCCTTATCAATAAAAAAATTAGTTATTTGTATTTGGTGGAATTTTATTAAATTTTAGGGATTATATAATATTTTGTGGGGTCCTCTTGTAATAAAATCTGTTATAATAACTAAAAAGTAGGAGAGGAGAAAAAAAAGCGACTAAACAATTAATAAGCGGTGTAAACTACACCCTTCGGTGTAGTGTTGACCGAGCGGTCGAGACTCAACCGCTCGGTGGAAACTTGACATGGCCTGGCTAAGTGGCAAATTTGCCAGTTAGCCAGCTCTATAGTGGGTGCTTAACTGGCAAACATGAATGTTTGCCACACACCTAGGAAGGGGCCTAAGGATCAAGGGAGTCCAATTGCCCAACCCCAAACAAAAGACCTGGTTACTAATAACAAAGTACTATTCCACTGTATCCAAATGAAGTTCATCATTCTTGAACTTTGTTTTGTTATTACATATACATGAATTTGATGATCTTATATAGTTTTGGATTTACTTGTATATGAGTTGAACTGTTGAAGGTAAAAAGTTGAAACACCATGCAATTTGACTTATATATCATCATCATCACATGATGATTGTGTAATCATGGCTGATAAAAATAACAAAATCTCCATTTCATACTGTGTTTATTATCCATTTTGCTTCACTTTGTTAGATTTTTTCAACTCTTTTTCAAAGTTTTAGGGAAAAAATGATTTTCTTATATGAAAAAGTCTTAGTGATTACCATTGTTTTCTCTTAAGTGGCAAAATGCGCAAACAAAGCTGAATTCAACGTCAAGATGGGAAGAATGTGGATGATTTGTTTAGTGTTAGATTTAGATATATATCCGGACATTATACATACATCATAACATATGCTACAAAAGAGTGATACTTTCTGCGAGGATATGATAAGAAAATGTAATTGAATTAGTCATATGAATTAATAATGTTCCTCAAGGATAATACGGGGTTATTTTATCGTTATCAATCTTTAACTAGATTTGATTCTATAGTTTTTTATATACTCCGTATGAACAATCTCATTTACGTATAGATAACGACAATTTAATTAAACACCGGCATATCCCAAAGTGTACCAACTCTTGATTTGTTAGAGGAAGTTTAATTTTTACATTTTTAAAGAGGTAGAGCAAAAAGTGATTCGAGAAGCGTAAAAAATCGTAATCAACTCGCTAATTAGGCTCAATCCTACGTTTTTTTCTAACTCGGTCAAAATTAGGGATATTTTGACTTTGGGTCACATAAAAGTGACCAGAGTTGCGTTTGGGTCACGACGAAATTTTAATTAGAGTTTGGGTCATATGACCGTCGTTGACCGTCTTGACCGTTATAAAAGTTAGTTAAATACTGAAAAGACCAACTAAACCATATTTTACATGGTATTTACTAACTTTACCACTATGACTGTTAACTTAGTTTTCCCTAGATGCTAAAAGATAGAGAAGTCGACTGCATCTTCCTCTCCACAATCAACCTAATCTCACAATCGTTTCAATGCATGTTCAATTATTTCTTGCAAAAAAAACAAAACAAAATCAACCCAATTCATAATCGTTCAGTTCCACTGTATGTTCAAGATCCCAAAATTACAAATTAAATTAAACGAGTTTAAATTGAACAACCCAGATTGAAATCAATAACAACCATAAATTAATCGAGATCCATAAGTAACACTAGCAAAAATAGTGCACCATTAGGTTTCTGTACATCTGATATTTTGTTTAGTCCGATTTGAATGCCTTTAATTCAAATATTATCCATCATTATCCGTGCCATCTTTCTATAATTACAGAAGTACACTGTTGGTGAATTTTGGCGATCTCTTCTCTATGGAAAATTGTCAAACATGTAAGGTGCAGTTGAAGGTTTAGGTATATCAGAGGCTATACCTTTCTTATAGCTTTTTCTTTTCCATGAAATTTGCACTCACAACTCATAAGAAACCCATACTCCTGAAACAATAAAATACCAATTGATCTCTTCCATTCATTCCCAAATCAATGGTAACACTACAACCCAACAACACATGTTCTCCACAAAATTTGCGCTTGAGAATTTGAATCAGAGCAAACCCCAATCATGCTAGAATTCTCACGGCTTTAAAAACATGAAAGAATCTTCATCTTTTACTACCAGTTGACGACAGCAGTTCAATTTCAGTTCCTAAAAACCACTCAATATTCAACTATCTCATCGTAAACTTCTCTCGCTTTCTCTTATTTGATTTTCTCAAAATGATGGATGTTTTATTTTGGGATTTAACGGCGTTATAAAAATATAAAATAAATTAATTTAGATAACGGTCAAGATGGTCAACAACGGTCATGTGACCCAAACTCTAATTAAAATTTCGTCGTGACCCAAATGCAACTCTGGTCACTTTTTTGTGACCCAAAGTCAAAATATCCCTCAAAATTATCCTTACTAGCCGCACACATTTCTCACACATGCCCAAAAACAAAAACAAAACAAAAAAAACTAAAACTTCAAGCGGCATAAAAAATCGACAGACACTACAATCGATTCAGAAGTTAGGGATTTTTTTCCCAGAAGAGAAGATGATAAGAAAAAAAAAAGATTTCTTTAACATGTGAATCAGCGAATGTTTTGAAGAGACTAATTCGACCGCAGCTACAATGAGGCTAATTATCGATGTTTACATAGACTTTAGTGTCCAAAGGATTTCGAAACTGTAAGCTACGTAGATGTAATAGTTAATTGGCCAAGTACTTATTTTAAATTTTTGAGATTCTCCATAATTGCGAGTTGCAGCCAGTTTGTTGGAACTATTAGCCACTTCTTATAACCTCTAAGTTAATAGTCCCACATTGCCTAATACCACTTGCATCTATACACATATATAACTTTATGAGCCACTCCACTCATTGTCAATTGGTTTTGAGTTGGTAGCCCAGAAATATTTCACAGTTACCATCTTGTTTTCTTTTGTTTCTTTGTTTCTTTGCGTATAGGATTAGAGCGGCACAAGCCTTTTACGCGATTTTAATTAATATATAATTACTGATCATATACGATCTTTGTTTCTACGAAAGTGTTAATAGCCCTTTTTCAATTTAATTTAGCCTAAAAATATAAAAAGCGATACTAACACTTTTGTATATACTCCAAAAGAAAAAGAAAAAACAACTTCTATAAAATCTAAGGAGTAGAAAATAGTACATATGCAATATTTTTCAGAACAAATAATATTATGGGGTATTTTGCGTTTCCTCCCCTGAAAATATTGATAATTAGCGTTTCCTCCCCAAAAAGATTGAAATTAGTATTTCCTCCCATCGTTAGGTATTCCATCCACTACTCGCTAGTCGAGTCATCATCTCAGGCACGCGTGGATAAAATTGTACGCGTGTCGCATATATTACCCAAAATACCCCTCAATCTTCGAGTGATTACACCAAAATCTCAGTTCATCCGCTTTTCACATCACCGGCACCTTTCTTCCATTCTCAGTATCTTGTTCTCTCATTCTCCATCTCAGAAACACCATCAGTTCCTTCTCTTGTCCCTGAATCAATCTTAATAGCCATTTTCAGCGGCACTACAATCAAACCTAAAACCCCCATCTCAGTCACCAATCTCAAATTCACATCAAACCCTAACTTCTCAACTACCATCATTGCTAACCATTCAATTACCAGATAACCCATTCATCCTTATACCATGAATCTTCAATCGAGCCACAAAGAAACCTAAATCTAAAATACCAACAAACATCCATTGAATTAGAGATCAACCCTTTCTTCCATCTTTCGAGCTCCTTCTTTCCTATGAATTTCATAGATTTCACTTCTTCATCTTTCGTAATCTTCACTCGAGCATCGGTGATAAGCAATTAAGCGATTCAAACCCATAATTCTCTACGCAACAATCCCTCTCGCATCTCTCGTGTTATCCAGATGCAATCTCGGCAACAAACCAAATTTGAACTCGAAACATCTTAACTGCGCATCTCAATCTCTGCACTGGTTTTAGTTGAATCAAACATCTCAATCTCGAGAAAAAAAATCCTAATTTCTTACTTCTTCCGTCAATCGGAATTTAATTTCATAAATCAGTAAAAAAAAAACCAAATATTTAGGTTCCTCTCAAATTTCAATTTGTTTGTATTTTGAAATGGTATGTACGTAATCATTGAGATGAGTTGTAAGAAATTGATTAGAGAAAGAGGGGATCTCATCTGTTGAATTAATGGATTTCGATTGGAAGAAACTCGAATGATGATGCCATGGAATCGAAGGGGGTCTTCGTTTCTTTAGTGATTTGGTGTTACATGATGGATGAAGGATGATGATTGAATGAATTAGAAGATGGGTCTGTTGGTGTTATCTCGATTGGTTTGAGATGTAGAAACGAGGTTGGAATCATGAAGGTCGTGTTGTTGATTCTGGCAGATGGTTGAGCTTTTAAGACCTGAATCGCGACAGAAATTGGTTTTGGTAGGGATAGTATTCGATGTTGTGTATGCTGGAAAAAGGGAGATGTGGTTTTGGTTGTTTCTTAGATTGAAAATTTAGATGTTGCCGAGTGAAACCCGATGATGAATTGTGAGAATCGGGGAAGAAAACGGTGATGAAGTTGTTGCTATGATACGATATAGAGTCGAGGGTATTTTGGGAAGATCATAAACTACGTGTACAATTTTATCCACGCGCGTGCCGGATGATGACTCGGCTGGCGAAAGCAAAGTGGATGGAATACCTAACGATGGGAGACACTAATTACAATCGTTTTGGGGAGGAAACGCTAATTAACGATCTTTTCAGGGGAGGACACGCAAAATACCCCTAATATTATTTAGTGCTTTCACTGCTCTTTAAAACACTAGCTTATACAGTACTAGCCACCGTCTGACCGCCATTTATATGATGTTTATTTCTATTTGCTGCAGGTCGCTTATACGAGTGTGACAGACCTCCCTTTTAGCTATTGCCGTTATCATTCCAAGCACCAAAAGGATAATAGACATTGGTTTCTCTTTGTGGACATGTTATATTACTTGATACGGACACATGTCACCTCATTAATCAAACTCATGTTGATATGCTCCCTCCCATTGTGGAGGTAGGATTCGACCCTATAATTGCAGAAATCCACTCCAATTTTAAGGAGTTTGGATGTAGTCTAGAAACCACTAGTCTAGGGCATAAAAAAAATCGATCCATCTACCTTTGCGATACTGTTTAGTATGACTCGTCATTCTATTACACAATCAAATGTTTTAAGATATGCATCCATGATCTATCTGTGATTAGAATAACCCCTACTTAGCTAGCTTTTTCATAATATCCAGTTGTAAAATCACATGGGAGCCCACAAGCTCCATGGCCCACAGACTACCTAATCAGAACACCTGTCAAGTTCCTTGTGGTTTCCAGCAACCCACGTGTCAGATGTTTTGAGACGAGAGATAAAACGGTTCCATGTGAAATTCGAAGAGTAGCTTAAAAAAGTCAGCTGTGATTAGGGGGTTTGGTGTGGGTGTCTGTATGGTCCCCCCCCCCAGCTACGAGAACAAAAGGTTGCTTAATTGTTTGGGCTTGGGCCTACTAAAATCTTAAAACGTCCTCAGTTGTACATAAGAACCGTTTTTGTTTTTTTTGGGACTACTCAAAAAATGGTGGGGACTACTCTTCATTTTTTTAGGTGGATATTAGAAGTAATAATGAGTCACCCCTTATCTAAGTTTTTTTTAATACTAAACTTGTCCTTGGTAATTAAATTAGTGTAATAATTAGTGAGTTAATTAATGATTAGTGGGATTAAATTGCTTATTGAGGGATTAGTGAGAGGGAGTAGATGGCGGTGGTGGTGATTTGAGGTGGTGGTGGTGGTGGTGGTGATTTTGTTTAACCGCCACCTCTATATATAACTCCCTCTTATCTATTCCCATCACCACCGACCACCACCACCACCGACCACTTCAAAGAAGAATTATTGAGAGGGAGTAGATGAAGATGAAGGTGATAATGAAAATAAGGGTTTTGGAAGAAAAAAAGTTAAGATCTTTTTCTTTAAGAGCCACAACAAGAGTATGATGTTTTGGGTACTCATGGAAATTTCAAATTTAGTTAACGGTGCTTGAATTGGCCAAAACATTCCTAAAAATGAACAATTCACAAATTAATTTTGGTTTGTTTAAAAAAGTTCGGCTACGAAATCTGAAGAACAGGTAGCCGAATTCATCTGCAAGTGTAGAACTCAGCTTTAATAGAGTTTTTTCTTTCAGAAAAAAGTTCGGTTAGGAGAAGAAAATCGCGACGTAACCGAACCAGGAGTTAAATCTAGGAAAAAATTGCGACGTAACCGAACTCAATATGCAGGTTTTTCAGAGAAAAGTTCTGTTAGGAGAAAAAATTTGCAATGTAACCGAACTTTTTGCGACGTAACCGAACTATGAGTTCGGCTTTAGACCTTTTTTCGACGTAACCGAATTTTCTCTCAATAAAACAAAAACCTCCATTAAAGTTGAGTTCGACTAGTTCGACAAAATTTTTCACATAATTCCTAGCCGAACTTCTCTTTGTAACTTCCAATTTCAACTCATTTTGATGATTACTTCTCATTTTTTCAACGGAAAACGAATGAAAAGTAATGGGTTTGTTATAATTTTGATTTTGATTTTGTTTTGTTAATGATTTAAATTAAGCTAAATTTAGATGTGGCGGTGGTGGTGATTTGAGGTGGTTGGTGGTGGTGGTAGGTGGTGGTGAGCGGCGGTGGTGATGGGAGGAGGTGGTTATATATATATATATATATAGGTGGTGGTGATGGTGATGGGAGGTGACTATATATATATGTGAAGGGTAGGTTAGTCATTTCCACACTTTAGGACACCCCTTATAAGTATAGGGTAGACATTTCTATCACAAAGTAATCCCCCACCATTTTTGAGTAGTCGGCCAAAAACGGTTCGTACATAAAATCATGGAGGTCATGGTGACCCACGGGAATTAAAGTACGACTTTTGATTGCTTAGAACGTGTCCAGAAATGAGAGGCTTGCATCTTCAACATTTTGATTAGCCCCGTGAGTATATGCAGTCGACACGTGTATTTTAAAGACCCTATCTTTCCGACAGATTATTTAAGTTATTGTGACCTACGTATCATGTATGCATGGAGGGACCATTTTCTTTCTATTTTCTTCTCTTTAAAGTTTAGTGCTTTTTTAGTCCAATTAGAATTCAACGCTACGCAATCAAGGGATTCCAAAAGAGGAGTAGAGATTTTCCGTGGGAAATGAACTTCTTTTTAGCTGAGTCCGACGGTGCCTCCGCAGCCCATAGCCACACCAGTAGGAAGTGAGACTAGCTATTACCTAGGGCGGAGCCGAGATTTGTGAACTGAGGTGTAAAAACTTGATTTGGGGTACAATTCTTATTTAGGGGTGTAAAATAGCAAAATCAAAGCTTTCAAATAGCCTTATCTCTTCAATTGGGCCTAAAATAGGCTTTGAACCCACCAGAGGTGCAAAGTGCATAGTAGAAATTGACGTTTAATCCCATTTTTGTTGGGCTTTAGACTATTTAGTCCAGCGTCTCAAAGCCTAGCACTAGGAGGTCCAATTTCACAAAATTTAGAACGGGTTAATCCTAACCTGGACGATTTAGTCCAAAATGGTTATTTGTGATGATAAAAAATGATCTTAAGATATAAACGTGAAGTTCTAATCTATTCCAACTTCATTTCTTCGGTTCCTTCTAGCGACACATTTCTGAAACGAAAAAGAAGAGTTTCTAGGTTTTAGTTGTTATTCTCAATTTAGCTTCACAAGCGGCGGAATAAAATGATAAGATCTACAATTCCCCATCTCTATGTATAGGAATCAATTTATTTTTTCTCTTGATTTTGTTCGATTACCCTTCCATCGTTCCACGATTGTTTCATAATGGTAATAATGAAATGGATTTCCACAAATTCCACTTCTCGTATTATGCTTTTGATTTTGTTTTACAGTAATTTTGATTTTGGTTTTTGTTTTATCAAAGGGATGTGATGCATTTGTTCTGTTAAACTCAATGAACGGAGTTAAAACTGAGAAAGCCATCTTCTCGAATCAATCGTTGAAATGATTTATTGTAATCGAGCATATTAAATCTTACAATTTTGGTATGTTAAATCTTTGTTACATTTTGTTTTTCTAGATCTTAATTTTAGGATTTGTTAGATTTTGTTTTCTAGATCTTAATTTTAGGATTTATTTCATGGATCTATATTCTTTTGGCATCGAGAATTCCTTTAATATCTTGATTTTTTAAGTTCTAAACGGAATGATTTTGTTGCAGACGATGTATTTTGCAATAAATCAGGAAAATATCCTGATTGGCCTGCTACTATGATTGATCAAGCATTAGAAGCTCTTTAAAAGGTTCCGAGCATTCGGTAAATGGAACTACTTGTGCTATTTTTTTTGGGTAACCTGGAAAATGAAAGAGATAGGTAATTACTTGACAATATATTTTGATTTTCATTTCAATCTGAGTTTTCGGCAGCTTCGAGCGCCATATTTTTTCAATTATTTAGAGAAATTCCTTTTCCGGAACTTGTTTACAATTACAAATATTTAGGTGAGATTTGTTTCATTTATAAATATCATTAGTGTTTGATGATAGTTCCCTTGCGTACATATTTTGGTGCTCAATAGATCTTTGGTAAAATAAGCCTAGTGATGATAATACTTGTTTGCGTTAGTGAGGATAGTGTTTAATTTTGAAAATCTTCTCTATCTCAAGGCTATTTATGCTTGAATTCATATCTTTGTGTATTATTCTTGTTGAATGTGTTCTGCTTCCTATCAACCTTATGATTCAAATACTGTTATGTTCATAGTTTGTTGCACTTGATATCAGAGCCTAATCTAGGCTTTAAAAGAATTATAGTAAGACAAGTCTTATGTAACCTTTCGTTTTTTACTTGGAAGTTATGTGTGTATGCGTACCTTACTCCGAGGCTCCACAATCTAAAAAGAACATGAACCTTACTGCTCCCAAAGCCAACATACCTAGGTTATTGCTTCTATTTTTGATATTGTATTTTCTCTTTCAGATTATGTTCCAGAAGGAAGTGAAGACACACCATTTACAGGTATATTAAGTGTTTCCTACTGTCTAATAACAAGATACATTTCAATTTTCAACTATACTTAAGTATCCTTGTTTGTCACTAGTTGGGATATCAATTTTCATTTTGCCGTTTGAAAACCATGTGCTCCACTGACTATGCTTACACCTTTCCTTGTATTCTTCCGGTAGTGTTAATAAGACAAAAACTTGCTAAGTTCTAAATCTTACTTAGGTCGGAAAAATAATGAGCACAACACTGTTTTCAATTTTTTAATTTGATGAGTTTATGGATAGTGCCTGGTGCAAATTCTTAACTTATCCAGTAGAAACTTGGACATGTGATGGCCATTAGAGTCTAAAAAAATATTTTGAATAGTGGTTTTGTTTTGAGTACACATATATTTGAGTACATGTTAAATGTTTACAAATTTGGTTGTTTATTATTCTATACATGATTCTAGTTGCTTTGTTTGGTAACAATGAACTAGAGATGGTAGTGATTGTACGTATTGGTGCACCTGTGTGTAATGTAAGTGTACATATTGCTGCACTTGTACGTAGTGCAAGTGTACATATTTGTGCACCTGTACGTATTCCAAGATTACATTTTTGCATCTTAGTTCGATAAGATAATATTACTTTGTTGGTTTACAGTCCATTTGATTTAGTGGAATTTAGTTCTGCTATACGATGACAAAGTTAGGGTGCAAATTTGGGTTCAATTTTTATAAGGGATTCACATCTACCTAACGATATATAGTTAAAGATTAATTTTTCTGTGTATATTAATTTATCATTTATTGTATTTAGCATTTTTAATTGAATGATATCATAGTGGAAACTAAGGTAAAGACAAAAATGAACTTCGGTTGCAATGCGAGCCCTGCATCAATGCCTCACATGCATGTCCACAGAATAGCATTGTGGTTGAGCTGTGATTATTTTATGGTTCCGTTTCAGTATAGAATGTAGAAAAGGTGGGTTGACTAAACTTGATTTTTTATGCTTTCTTTTAATTCACATTCTCTTACGATTTAAAACTTCACATGAAGGAGAATTCTGCGACCATGAAGAAGGGAAAGTAAGCTTATAGGAGCAGTGGTATAGTTAGACCTTAGTTTGAGTCTAACTTTACCTCTAAAGTCATGGTAATCACTGTTGTGTGATTGTACATAATTGCACACATGTTGATTTTTGGTGTGCACATAGTTGTACACCTATTTTTTTAATGTGTACATAGTTGTACACTTATTTTCTTAATGTGTACATAGTTGTACACATGTTGATTTCCAGTGTTCACATAGTTATACATCTCATGATGCTGCCTTTTGAAGCGTCATTTGTTAGTTATAACCCAAGAATGTAACGGGTACGCGCTACTGTATGGAAGTTGGCTGCCATTGCATTCCTGAATATGCATTTGCACCGCATAGACATGTGAATCATTCAGCTTCTTATGTGTGTTGATTTGAATGCATACATCAAGGTCAGAGTATAATCAAATCCTTGTGAAGATTCCTGGGTAGTGACTTCTGGGGAAATTAGGTAAAAACATCCTCATTAAACAATTTTTCATTTATGTGCAGATATGTGATATTTTACATGTTTATATTGATGTGTTGTTGAATTTTAACCAACCAGACGTCGGTCTCCTCCAAGATTTGAATGAAGTCTTATCTTCTTCTTTTTCATGCCATAGCTTTTTGAGTATTGTATAAAGGTTTAATTATTTACTAAAATTGACCAAGGAGTGGAAGTTTTAGCTTAAGTTGCATAACCAACCTATAACTACTATCGAGTGTCCAGTATTGCTCTTAGTCAAGGTATTTAAACTCAAAAAGTTTTCCTAAGTGTTGATTAATGAAAGTAAATAACTTAAAGTACTGCCAAAAGTAGTCGTCTACTGGTAATGATTTGAGACCATGTAGGAAAGAAATAATCATTAGACATGGTTCAGAGAATTATCTGGAGTTTGAGTAAAATAGTAAGCTAGCTTTCCCAAATAACAAGACTGTGCTAATGTTGTAGATAAGTCTATATTGGAAAATATCCAGAGCCTAAATTAGGCGATAGATAGCGATTGGCATTCTTTTGAATATGACAAAACTTGAAGCCTAAATTTGGCAATAACTAGTTACATGAGTTTCCAAAATCTGATCAAGCCCACTCTAGGATTCTTAATCAAATTTTAGTGAATAATATTTTTTCATTTATTGGACGTCGAATCAATGATGGTAGAGTCACTAAATGTTGGTTATGACAGAAATTACATGTGTAAATATTGGTGCACCTATAATATGAGGATATATTGTGGTAAACATGTGACATGAAATTACATGTGTACATAATAGCCACTCTAGGACTCTTAATCAAATTTTAGTGAACAATTTTTTTTCATTTCTTGGATGTCGAATCAGTGATGATATGAGCCAGTGCCTTTTGGTTACAACAGGAATTACATGTGTACATATTGGTACACCTATAATATATGTACATATGTGACAGAAGTTACATGTGTACATAATAGCACACATGTAATACAAGTTTACATTGTTGTGCATTTTAGTAGACATGTACATTGTTGTGCAGATGCGACAAAAATCACAATATGTGGACATATATCGCATAAGCTATGTTGATTACGTAATTCTTCCCAAATAAAAATGAGATTTAGCCTTATGTTGTACTCTTTTATTTTTCTTGGCACTCTTGGTAACTTCACCTCATGTGTGTGGGTTTATAATTCTCTTGATATGAATGTATGGTTATCATTACATTGCATGGTTGTAATAACTTGTATGTTCTCTGGTTTTACATCTTAATGTCATGTTTCCTTATTTTGTATTTCAGGTTGCATTTAGGACGAAATTATTTCACCCGAATATAAATAGAAATGGAAGTATTTGCCTAGACATCCTTGAAGAGCAAAAGAGTTCTGCTCTTACCTTCTCTCTCCCCCCATAAGTTTCCTTGCCTAAATTTTATGCTGTCATGGGAGATATTGTCTGGTTTGCATTCTTCCATCAATCTTCTTTATTATCATTGCTTACCAAGACATTTTACTTTCTACTATTTGATGTTTTGTGTTCGCTTATATTTTGTTCGCTTTTGGTTTCCCCACCTTTACTTGGTAGTACTTCCATCAACGGATGCAACCCAAATTGGCAACAACCTCTCGAATATGGTCAGATATACAACAGAAAATATCATTCAACAAAAATATTTGTAAGCATATATTCTTAAAAGTACCTAAGAATTAACCGGTGTATTTTCTTGTACACCAGTTATACGGGTGCATATAAAAGTGCACCTTTTTTTTGGGCTTGTTATAGGTGTATATGCTTGTACACCTTGCTCTTGCTCTTAGAGATTCAATGGAGGAAGAGAGGGCAAGAAAGGACGCTGTTGCAAGGGCTGTAGAAGAAAAAGGAGGTGGATAGGCTTCAAGTTCACATGATACAACTATGACTGAAAACAGTGGCATTATATCTGATGGATGTAATACAGGCGATTTGATGGCAGGTCTCATGCTTGTTTCTGGTTGTCCTGGGGTTGAATCTGTGGTGAGAAACATGATGCAGTTTATGATTGTACATGAATTAGAAGATGTGGTTTTCTCTAGTGAAGGAAAGATGTGTTTGGCTTGATTAGAGTTTATGCATGCTCGAGTCTGAAAGAAGATAGTGTTACTGAGATTTCAAGGGTATTAGAACTATTGATTTGATGAATATGAGATGGAGACAGTACTGTTATTTTGTGTGATTTAGAGTTTGCAGTGAGTAAGCTGATAACAAAATGAAGAAGCGTTGTGTATTGTTGCTGGCTGAGCAATTACATGATATGGATGAGCTGCAGTTGGCTATGAAGCAATTGCAAGTGATGCTATGTGAAATTTGGAAGAATGGGTTTGCTTCTATGTTGCAGTACAAGGAATGGTGCAGCTGAGTAACTGATGGTAGAACTTTTAAGTGGTGATCTGGTGAATAAATATGAAATGCCAATGGAATTGCAAAGATGAAATCTGAAATGTGTGATGTTGGTGGTATGGAGGAGCAGGAATTTATGTTGTTGTTGGATGGGTAGTGTTGCTGCAGAGAAGTGCAGCTAAGATTGGAAAGTTACAGAAACGGATAAAAAATTTGAGTTGAATGGTTGAGGTGTTGTAATTGTTTGCAGCAGCAGGGTTAAGAGTGCTTGAGCGTTGGAGCTGGTGTTGGTAATGAGTTTGGGTTGTAAACAGGTTGTATTTTTGTAGATGTGTACAGGTTTGTACACCAATGTAAACTAAGTTTTTTTTTTAAATGAGAATTATATAGTCATATGGGTATTTTTTTTGTAGCTCTCGGAAAGAGATTTCCGAATATATAAAGTTTGCGAATTTTGGACAAACGGTTTGAAAGATAAATTGATTTTAATTTTTTTATATATTATTTAAAACTCATGACATCATCATGAGTCACTTTGGACTAAATTGCAAATATCTGGACTAAATTATAAACCACGAAAGTTATTTATGTACTTTCCATAAAAATGACTAATTTGTACCTAGTTGAATGAGTTATGACTAACTAATATATTTGGATGGGATTTTGGACTAAACCGTATTTTTCTCACTGTTCAACGCACACGAGGACGAGGACTGCATGGCCAAGAATGTCCACAAAATTGGCTCCATGAGTCCATGTAATAATATTCCCACCTCATATTGTACAATACACCATATCAGGCGCACTACCACGTACCAACAACACACACTGATACACATAGGTGTGCATCTAAAAACACACATAGGGCCTACATACCCCGTGGGCAGAATTATCATCCAGAGTCCTCGTCCCACATCCGAAAACCTCTTCCCTATTTAAACCGGTACTCCGTCTTCTTTCCCTCCCACAACCATTATACTTCCACTTCTACTACACACACTCTCTCCCTCTATCTCCTTCCTCTGTATACTCTTTTTTCTCTCTAAAAACATCCATCATGAGGATGATAGACTTGGGAAACCAAAGAGGACCTCTATATATTATCGATACCCCAACAGACATAGATTGTGGACGTGAAGTTAGATTCAGAAGATCATTTCGTTCGTTAGTTGAATGTATGGTTCCATGTTGTGGTTTTCAACCATCATCAACAACCGACTCATCTTCTTCGGATTCTGAATCATCATCTCATCACGGATCAACCGTAACCGGAACATTCTTTGGTTATCGGAAAGGACGAGTCAATTTCTGTCTCCAAGATGATTCTAAGAGTTCACCACTGTTACTACTTGAATTTGCTGTTCCAACTTCTTATCTCGCGAAAGAAATGCAACATGGGTTACTTAGAATCACACTCGAGTGTGACCGAGTTAGAAGCAACTCGCAATCTAATAACTCTGGTAACTCAGCTCGTTCTTTGTTTTCAGTTCCGGCTTGGTCTATGTATTGTAACGGTCGTAAAGTCGGATTTGCTGTTAGACGACATATGACCGAGAGTGACGCAGCAGTGTTCAAACTCATGCAGTCTGTATCTGTTGGTGCCGGGGTGTTACCGGTCTCGCCGAAATCAGAAGATGGTGAACTTATGTACCTCAGGGCGAGTTTTGAACGAGTTAGTGGGTCGGTTGACTCGGAATCATTTCATATGATTAATCCCGGTGGGAGTTCTGGACAAGAACTGAGTATATTCTTTCTTAGATCATGATTTACCAAGGATTTAAGTCTTAATGGACGGTTTGTATTATAACTTTGGGCCACAAGTAGTATGAAAGGATGTAAAGACCTCGTGTGATACTCCCTCTGTTTTTGGAAAATAGATATTTTCATTTTTTTCATTTTTTTATTTTTTTATTTTTTAGAAAATAGGTTAAAATGAAAAAGTGAAAATATCTTTTTTCCAGAAACGGAGGGAGTATATTAGTATAGATTTGAAAGTAGTTTATTGCCTTGTAGGATGCTTTTAACTGTCTGTAGTAATGTTGAATGTATATATATTATGAGAAATTCATGTTGATGATGGACAATAGAATGCAGCACCAAAACAAACCTAAAAATTTATTGCAATCGCATCTGCATATACGATGAACGATGTGCCTAAAGTACCTAAAACAATTCGAAAAATTCTTGAAAGTTTAAACCATATTAGTAAAACAAAGTTACGAAACTAGTGATCTTCATCCTACCGTAAAAAGTAAGAAAAACTAAATAACCCAATTTAAGTTTTTTTTTCTTTTTCTTTTTCCCCCTTGAAACAATATATATATATAGAGGGAGAAAAGACTAGCTCCTCAGATTAAGATTGTGAGGAGCATTCTTTACATGCTTACTAATACCCGGAAAATTAACATGGTCACTGCATTCTTTACCGCCCATAATGCTCAGTAAATACTTAGTTTGAGAATCTCCTATGTTGGCCATGATAGACTTAATTTGGCCATATAGTAAAAATGGTCGGTTTTCTGTAAAATCGGCTTACGAGGTCATCTCTGGTCAGACTGCATTCATGCATATTCCTAACTCTAATATCGCTATCTATAAAGCTTTGTGGGAGTTAGTATTCTTCATAAAGTACAGATTTTTGTATGAAAGTGTCATGAAAATATTCTAATGTGAGGATTTTTGTGGGAGTTTTGCGAATGTGAGGAAGCCTAGGGAATGCCCAATACGGAGGGGCGACATAATATATCACATTGCTAATATCTCAAATCTGACGGTAAATATTATAATATGGAAATACCACTTTTCTCATTGTAATTGGTTTTGAGTTGGGTACCCATGCACTTTAACATCCAAGACTTAGGAATGACTCTGATCACACGCTTAATTTATAAAAACGATAATTACTTATGCGACGACCGACTTGCGTCATGTTTCCATTCATGTATCTTAGGCAAAGGAAATAGTTTTGTCAAATCTGTAAAGAGAGCATAATATCCCCATTTCTTTTCCCTTAAATGATAAAAGGCTTGTTATGAATTTTGAACCGTTGGAATAAAATATTTTTGTTGTGATCAAACAACAACTAGACAAGCAGATGGATAAACACCTCCCAAATATGTGCTAAGAATAGCGCAACCAAAGGTTAAGTTTCTCATTAATTTTCAGATAGATAGAGAAGAAGACTCTTCTTACATATTTAAGGCAATCATTAACCCTAATGCAGACTTATGGATTGCCGATACGCGTCACAGATCTGACGGACTCAACTAACAAGATAACTACCAATAGAAATTAGATGAGGCACCCTAATTAACTACTACTGGCAACCTGAATAGCCCTCAGTTCACAACATTGCTTTCCCCTGAAAAAATATTCTTGTCCTCAAGGATAAATCGAGGGTAGTAAGTTTTGATATTTGAGACATCTTCCCATGTTGCCTCTTCCGGTGCAGAGTGTGTCTATTGGATTAAAACCTGACGTACCAACTTGTTACCTCTAAGTAAAGTTCGTGTCTGCAAAACCTTTTCTGGAAGCATGATGATCTCACCATGAAGATCAACAACTGGTAGTTTGGTATTATAGGAGATGGAATGTGTTTAACTCCGATGTGTTGCTTCAATTGTGAGACATGGAAAACTGGGTGGATACGAGAGTGAGAAGGTAAGAGTAACTTGTATGCCACCTTACCAATCCACTGTAGAACTTGAAAAGTGCCATAGAATTTGGCTGAAAGTTTGAAAATCTTTCTCAAGGATACAGATGTTTTCATGTAGGGTTGGAGCTTGAGGTATACTACAATCCTCCTCATAGGATCTGTCAATCCTTGTCTTATCAGCATATAACTTCATTCTTTCTTGAGCTTTCCTTGAGAATGTCCAGCATGGAATGTATTTCCTTGAGATAAGTTTCTACAGCAGCAACAGAAGTAGTGACAGATAATGGGAAGGCCATGTGAGGACGTAAATATTAATAAAGAGCTTGGAAGGGCGACAACTTTGAGCTGGTGTGATAACTTTTATTGTACCACCATTCTGCAAGAGCTAACCAATTACTCCAATTACTTTGTTTGTGTCCAGTGACACATCTGATATAATTCTCCAAGCAAGCATTGACTCTTCCAGTCTGGCCATCTGTTTGAGGATGATATGATGTGCTCAGGTTCAAGCTAGTACCAAGAGCTTTGAACAAATCTTGCCAAAAGTTGCTGGTAAATACTTTGTCCCTATCAGAGACAATGGAAGCTGGTAAGCCATGTAGTTTGAATACCTGATTGAGAAAGACTTGAGCTACTGTTGCAGCAGTGTAAGGATGTTGTAAGGCTATGAAATGTGCATACTTGGTCAATCCATCTACAATGACCAAGATGACATTCTTTCTATTGCTGACAGGCAGTCCTTTAATAAAGTCCATACTGATATGTTTCCAAGCATAATCAGGGATGGGTAAAGGTTGCAGTAAGCCAGCAATATTTGTGTGATCACTCTTATTTCTCTGGCAAATATCACACTGCGCAACAAATTGCAAGATATCTTTTTTCATGCCTTGCCAATAAAAATGGCTCTTAGCTCTGACATAAGTAGCTTGTATACCAGAATGCCCTCCTGTTAGAGCACTGCTCGGTCGAACTCGCATGTGTTGTTATCTCAAGCATGTTTGTCAATGTTAGTGATCAAAACTATAAGTCTTGATTTCTAGCATATTTATAGATGTCCCTGACTAGGACATAGATTCTGTAGTTGAGCTTAGATTTCACGGCGTTCATCATTTGAAGACGAAGAACTACTAAGGGGAGCTTGTGGAACTTCATCGATAAAACGTATGTGGAGACTGAAACTCATCTATCACTTGGAAAGTCTATTTCTACTCTATCTCCTATATTGAGACATAAGTCGTATCACGATATAGTTTTCTATATACACATTTGAGATTTCGAGCTGAGTTTATCTCGCTTACATATTTCTCGAAATATGTGTTGGCAAGCTTTCGCTTCGACCAAGTTCATCTTATATCATTTTAAAATTTCCAAGTAACATCTTACATGGTTTGTGTGATACAATCATTTGGTGTAGTCTTGGAATGTTTCGTTATGATTATTTCAATATCTTGAAAATTGCTTTGATGCTAATAGTGTGTGAAAACAGCTATTGTCATCCTCTAAGAAAGTTCCAATGATTGAAATAAGAGTTTAGAACACTTAACCATTATTGGATATGTCATGTTATGTACTCTTGCACATATGTAATCCATGTCCGGGAACCATAGTATGCGCACCCGTTTGCGCACTGTTGGTTTGAGAAATCCGGGAACCTAAGTATGCGTACTGCTTTTGCATCTTTTTGGCGTACGGGGTTCATGTCCGAGAATTTCTGCTGGGATTGAAAGTTCGCGTACCCGTTTGCGTACTGGTGAAACCCAATCTTGGTCCGGATATTTCATGTATGCATACCCGTTTGCATACTTGAAGGTTAAAGTTCTAAAATCGGTTATGAACATGAACATAAACATTTATATAATAAGGAATGCAATCTTTGCAAACCGTGGCTATAATGTTCATGATTGATTCGAGTGAATCAAACCGATTTTGCTTCAATTGTGTTCTTGTATACTTCTATGAGAATATAGCAATTGAACGGCTCTTTAACTAGTTTCATTTGAGTCATTTGAACTAGTTATGGTTAATATGAATAAGGTTGATATGAGAGCAATCATATGGCTAACCTCAAGTTAACTATTTGTGAGCCAACATGGTGTACACATTTGGGTACGGTTACATAAACCTAAATGAGGGTACATTTCATTTGTGTGTAACAAGCTAAGTTCGATCTAACGGTTGAAAGATATTAGCTTGGTTGAATCAGGTTTTTCATCTAACGGTGAATATAAAATGCTTTTTTACCAAGGTAACTTGGATTGCAAACCTTGATTTGAAAACTATATAAAGGATAACTCTAGCAACTGGGAAACCTAATCCCCATACCTCCTGTGTGTGTTACTAGTTGCATAAACTAGAGTCGATTCTCCTTTAACCTTAGGTTTCTTCGAGACCATGTAGGTTAACAACTTCAAAGACTTTATTGAGATTGTGAAGACAGACCTAATTATTTTCTTTGTAGTTGCGTGTTTTGATCTTGCCCGATTCTATCGTATTGAGTACAATAGAAATAATTAACGCGAGATTAATTTCTCCGATAGGCAAGTTAAAAGTAATCACAAACATCTTCGTCTCGTCGTTTGTGATTCCACAATATCTTGTTTCGCTAGTCGATTAAGATTATTGTGAGGTGATTGATAATACTAGGTTGTTCTTCGGGAATATAAGTCCGGTTTATCAATTGGTTCCTGTTCACCTTGATTTATCAAAAGAAGTAACAAAAACTCTTGGGTATTTCTGTGGGAGACAAATTTATTCAATCTATAGACTTTTCTGTGTGAGACAGATTTATTTATCAAGTCTTCTACTTTGGGTCGTAGGAACTCTTGGTTGTGGGTGAGATCAACTGAGGGAATCAAGTGTGTAGTATCCTGCTGGGATCAGAGATGTAAGGAACACAACTGTACCTTGAATCAGTGTGAGATTGATTAGGGTTCAACTACAGTCCAGTCCGAAGTTAATTGGTAGTAGGATAGAGTCTGTAGCGGCTTAATACAGTGTGGTGTTCAAACTGGACTAGGTCCCGGGGTTTTTCTGCATTTGCGGTTTTCCTCGTTAACAAAATTATGGTGTCTGTGTTATTTCTTTTCCGCATTATATTTTGTTATATAATTGAAATATCATAGGTTGTGCGTTAAGATCAATCAATTAGAATATCCAACCTTTGGTTGTTGATTAAAATTGATTGACACTTGAACATTGGTCTTTGGTACCGTTCAAGTTACTCCTCTTATATTCAATCGGGCTCATGATTTCTATTTGCTGATTGCATATTGAATTAAGAGTTAGAGATATTTAACTCTTTGATATACTTTACTCTAGATTGAGTCTGACTGTCTTTTTGATTCTCTAGAAAGTATATTGAAGTAAGTCCTCTCAGATTGCCAAACGAATTGTTAGGTGTGGTTGTTAGACCCCCGCATTTTCACCTCCAATAGGAGAAGTATGTAAGGACTCAAAAGTTTTCTCCGACATTACTCCAATACCAATATAAAGTCTGTTTTTGTATATGAGGACTCCTTTTTTAAGAACAAAATATTGAACATTGGCAGTATTCAGAAGTACTTAAGAAATAAGTTGGTGGGCTTTGTCATCATTGATATAACTGTCCAGAACATCCTTCACCCAAGTTGGTGTAGAAGTAATCAAAGAGTGGCAACTAAGAGAGGATGATAGTCTTCTAGAGAGTGCATCATCTACCACATTCTCAGCTCCATTCTTGTATTTGATGTCATAATCAAATCCTAAAAGCTTCATCAACCACTTTTGCTGAAGTGCAGTAGTGATCTTTTTCTCAAGAAAATATTTGATGCTCTGGTGATCAGTTTGAATGGTAAATTTGGCACCTTGTAAGTAGCGTCTCCATATATGTACTTCCATGACAATGGCCAGAAACTCTTTTTCATAAGTAGACAGGGCTCTAGCTCTTGGTCAGGTGGTTTGTCAAGTAAGCAATTGGTTGGCCCTCCCGAAGTAACATACTCCAATGCATGAGTCACTAGCATCACTTTCAACCGTAAATAGTTTAATAAAATCGGCAATGCTAATATGGGTGTGTTTGACATTGCATCCTTAAGATATTGAAAAATCAGTAGTGGCAAAATGGAGTCCACCGAAAAAGAGTTCTTCTTGAGTAAACAAATGGGAGTGGTTTGCTAATGGCTCCATATTTGTGAACAAACTTTACAGTAGTAAAGTAAAAAGTCCAAGAAATCCTCTCATATCCTTGATGGTTATAGGTTGAGGCCAAGTTTGCATACAAGCAATTTTATTCGGATCGGACAAATAACTTTAGTTATGATGAGATGACCAGATATTCCAAAGATGATTAATCAAAACAACATTTAGATAGTTTAGCATAAATGTGATGTTGTCTGAGTAAAGAGAAAGTGAATCTGAGATGCTCCAAATGCTCAGTCATATTCTTGTTGTAGATAAAAATATCATCAAAAAAGATCAATATAAACTTTCTCAAGGCTGGTTGAAAGATATCATTCATTAGGGCTTGAAATGTGGCTGGAACATTGGTAAGTCCAAATGGCATGACCTTGAACTTATAACACCCATGATGAGTTCTAAAAGCAGTCTTGAAAATGTCTGAGATATTAACTCTAATTTGGTGGAATCCATCTCTAAGATCAATCCTTGTGAAGATTGTAGCTCCATATAATTCATCTAATAATTTATCAATAATATGTATTGGAAATTTGTCTTTGATGATAATATTGTTCAGATTTTTATAGTCTACACAGAATCTCCAAGTGTTGTCTTTCTTTTTGACCAAGAGGATAGGTGAAGCAAAAGGACTACAACTAGGTTGAATGATTTTAGTATCAAGCATGTCCTTGACCAGCTTCTCTACTACTCCTTTTTGGATATATGGGCATTTATAGGCTCTCTGATTCGCAGGTGTATAGTTAGGTGATGAGTGCCAAATATTGCATATTTCTACACCTTTTTATTGGCATTTAACTCATCTTTTGTGCTTTAAAATCATATATTATCCAAAATTCTGTATTTTCTCTGTTCTCAAGAATAAATACTTGTACTAATTAATTTTGTTTTTTTAGGTAGTAAATAAAAGCTGGAGAAATTAAGGAGCCAAAAGAGCGAGTAAGTGGAGACGAGCGTCTATGGAGCGAAAGCCACGGCCCGCGTGCGCATCGGTTGCAACCCGACAAGCAACCCATTTACAAAGATATGGGCTTGAGCAATCAAGGCAGGACCCATAACCCGAATCCAAGCCCGATCCATCCCGAGCCGTGAGATTTGATCCATCCGCATCCAACGGTCGCTTCATCCCGTACATCATCTTTCGATGCATCCGCCTAACACCATGACCACCTTTCCTTCACCCATCGACCACATCGACCAAACATCCCCCCATCCTCACTTTCTCTTCTATCTTCTCCCAGCGAAACACCAGAGCACCTTCCCCTTTCCCTTCCCCAGACCAGTTCTGAGAACCACGGTGCTTCCTTCTTCTCCAGACAACGGCGGCAAAGACACGGCCGCCTTCTCCGCCTCCCAGTTTCCATCTATCTCCATCATAGCTTCTCTCTCATAACCCTAGAAGCTAGGTTTGAGATAAATGGAGCTAGGGTTTCAACAGAACAATTAATGGCTTGCGAGCCGGGTGGAGAGGGAACACGATCGGGTATGCATTTAATGTCAAATTTGAGTGTTAGAGAAGATGGGGAGGTATAAATTTGAATTGTTCCTCATCTGAGAAGGAGGTCGGAATTTTTTAGGGTTTTAATTGTTAGTTGAATTAAGTTGTGCTTTATCATGCTCAGTATGTTCTAATTCCATTTGCTAGGATTTAAATGAAGCCTTAATTTGTTGTGGTATTCATATTTGGTTTGTGTTATTCTTGAATGCTTAATCATTAAGATAGTTTCAATTTCGGTATTTCAATGCTTTGCTCTCACAATGAATGCCATGTATCCATTGTAGTTAGGATAACACTGTGTTGAGTATACTTCAGCTCTTGCTTTGAAAAAATTATTGTCCATTCCTTGACTAATTGTGCTTAACTAGACAATTAGTACTGAGTTGATACTTTATTGATAATTGAACTATCTCTGGTGAAACTCCCTAGATAAGTGATATAATTGACACACCTTCCTTATCTCGTCACAGAACAAGAATACTCAAGTTAGTTGAATACATAACAAGAATTAGTGGTGGATTTGACAATCCTAGTATCTTTATTCTCATTGCTCATTAGTTCATCTTTATTTCACTGCTATAACCTCCACTTTTGTCGTAAAGACACCAAACAAACCCCCTTGTGTAACTCCTTGTTGAAAATCAGTTTAGAAAGACCTTAGAATGGGTCCCTAGCACTCCCAAATCTCTGTGGGTTCGACCTGTGCTTGCCCTGTGTTGCAAAACAACACTGTGCACTTGCAGTTTACATTTGTAGGCACCTTTTCCAAGCCTACCAAGTTTTTGGCGCCGTTGCCTGGGATTTGGTAGTGTTGTGTTGTTAATCATTTGCTTCATCTTACTGATTTTCAGCTTGGTCTTGTACATATTAGCTTGTACTCTGTATATTTACAATCATTGTTAGTGTAACTTAGTTGTAACTTTTACATTTTGCATCTTTTATTGCATTCTCGTTATTGCATTTTAGTTAGCCTATTTTAGTTACCATCAATCCTGCCATCTGTTATATAATCTGCACTCGTGTTAGCATTAGTTGTAGCTTTTAACCTCAATCATAATCAATTGTATCATAAACCTGTAGAGTTTCATTGTTACATTTGCTAGTTTTTCTTTTGTTCTTGTTTTAGCTCATTGTCTCTTACAATCTGTAGCCTTGCTTGTGAATTTGTTTCTCTCTCAGTTCATTGGTTTGCACATGGAAGCTTAATAGTTCACTATAATTCTCGTAGCTTAGATTGTAAGTTGTTAGTTTGTCCATTATCATAACTCGTAAACTTTTAGATAATCTGTGGAATGTGCATTTGTTAATGCATCATTGCCCCGTAGTGTAATTTAGTGTAGGCATCATCCCTTTCCAAGTAGTCATTGTCACCTTTGATATTACTACCGCTATTCAAAATATTTCATCACCTTGTAAAATTGGCTTTCATTCCTAAGACTCATTTTGCAAGTTAAAATAAACAATGCTAGAACTCTCTTATTTTCTTCAATCGTATCATTCGGGAGCCGAGCTTGTCGTTGAGTTACAGTACACTAAAAACTGGAGCAAAAGCTAAGGAAAAGCTAAAAAGAGAAGGAGCGCAGGACAATTTGTGGAAGTGCCTAAACCCGATTTATATCGGCAGTATCATCCTCTAACTCTCTTGTGTTTGATGAATGTGTGTGTGATATTCCATGTATGCATGCTAAACAAGTGCTACACATAGCCCTTATCACTCCCTGCAATATATAGTATTCATCTCTGTGTGATTCTCTTATATCTCCCAATACATATTTTATTAAATAAATTGCTATGTATTTGAGTGAACTATATAAGTATATGCATATGTGTGAATCTGCTACCACTTCCATGAGCTTTGCCTCTTTTGCTTTGCGCATTGCTACTTTGCTGATCCATACATCATCTCGAATCTGTGTGCACAACTTTAAAAGCTAGTTTTGAATCATGTGAACCATGTCTCGCATGCTAAACTAGCTACACATTGCCGAGCAATCATCCATCCGAATCGATTAGCTCTCACAAGCATTACTCAATTGTGTACATTGAACTAGTTGCCTAAGTATCTCTCGTGACACTTGAGTGAATTTGTAAAGTTGAAACTTGTGCTTTGTGTGTTCTGCCTTCCGAAATTTGGCCAATCCTTAGTTTACATTTCCACCGTGACCTTTTGCCTTCAACAAAGCTTTGTGCTTGGCTCCATTTTTATGATTTGTTTGAGTTGTATTGCAACTTGGTTAGCCAAGTTTCTGAGCCCGATTTGATACAGTGAGGTTGTTGAACCATCAGCCCTTGCATCTTTGTACATGCTCTATTCTGTTAACTACATTGAGCAATGCCCTTTGCATCTTTGTCATGTCTGGCAAAGTGGGAGTTCGCCGAGACACTGTGATACTCTGTGTCATGTCAAGTTTGT
>JAJJWW010014494.1:0-15650 GCA_023531295.1 Papaver armeniacum
CATGTGGTTCGTGATTTGGATGTAGCCATAATCGTAAGCCAAATAGGTTCCACAACCTACCGATTATAGGTTGCCCCAAAATGAGTTTTTCTAAAATCCTTATTTGCTTTAATTTGCAATCTGACATAATCGGTAGATAATAAAACTTATACACTACCGATTATAAGTGGTCAGGGATTCAACCTTTGACAAAAACTATAATATTCGGTAGCCAAAACAATAATCGGTAGTTTCACTCAATAATCGGAAGCAAAACGTGAATCGGTAGGCTGGGGTCTATATATTAGTGTTTGGAAAAAAATTTTGACTCATCGTGAGGTAATTCCCGATTGAGTGAGAGAAGAAGAAGAAAAAAAGAAGAAGAAGCGGGTATATGTTGCCAACTTCCCATTTTTGCCAACTTCCATAAACATGGATGGGTACGAAGAAGGAGGACGTGAAGTTGTTGAATTTCAAGGTTCACTACCGTTTAGAGATGACGATTTGGGGTATATGTTGAATGATCCAAACTTTGATGGAGATGAAACCCTAGACGACGCTTTCATGGAAGAAAATGGAGAATCACCCGAGATCGAAGCTAACGATTCATCAAACATACTGGTATGTTGTTAACAAACTCTAATACCCATGTTATCCATGTTACGTGCGTTTGTGTGTGTTTTCGAACGTGAAAATTGATTTCTCGCATGCATTGAATGACATGAACGACATATATTCGGTAGTTAATTTAGTAACATATCTACCGATTATCAATAATCGGTATATTTTGATGTATTAATATGCCGAATATGAAAAAATCCCCAAATTGAAAGCTTCAATTTCTCATAATCTAAGTTCTCTACATGAATAAACGTCCGATTATTGGTATATAATAATCGGTTGGTTCATGAATTTATAGTCCCTCCGATTATTGAAGGTTTTTACACGTAAGAATTGTTCATTTCTCGTATGTCGTTAATCGGTAGACTATATGCGTACATGACTACCGATTTATTATAATCGGGTTACGTTTTATAGTATTAAATCACCGATTGTGTTACAATCGTTTACTTATTATCTAAACTTCCTTCCGATTTCTAATGCATAACTTGTTGTTGTTGTGCGTAGGCTGTTGTAGCGGTTGATGACGATTATTATTTGAGGCCTGATACTTCCCTACACTATGCAAACGATTTGGTATGGTCATGAATTATCTTTTCTTTTTTCCAATCGTGTATGTTAGATGGTTATGCTTATTATTTTTGTTTTGTAATATGCCCATTTAGATATTTGGAAGTAAGAAGGAGGCCAAGGAATGGCTTATGAACAAGGCAAAAGAGAAGATGTGCGTGGTAGTTCGTAACCGTTGCGTTAAGAATATTCGGTTTGAAATGGTATGTGAGCGAGGTGGGGAGAAGAAGAGTCACGAGGGAAAGAATAATAAGTATGTAAGGAAGACGGAGAGGAAGAAGTACCGAACTCATACGAAGAAGATTGGATGCCCATTTAAGATTGTCTTCTATAAGCCCGATGGTAAGGAAAGTAAAGATTGGAAAATGTCTAAAGTTGTTAATGGTTGTCACAACCACGATGATCCGGATACTCTTATTGGACATGTAATGGTTGCGAAGTTAAAACCACATGAAATGGAGACGGTGAGGTCTATGCGTATCCAAAAGGCGAAAAGCGATCTTAAGTAAAATAAAGGCGGACGACCCGACAACTTGTCTTCTTTATCTACAATTAAGTCGGCCCTAGCTACGATCAAAAGGACGGAATGGGATGGTAGAACGGTCATGCAACAATCGCAGTGGTTAGCTGAGTTACACGACTACACGTTGAGAACGGAAGAAAAGGATGGTAAAGTGGTACGTATTTTCTTGGCACATCCCGAAATGATAAAATTGGCTCAGTGTTTTCATCAAATTGTGTTGATAGATGCCACTTACAAGACAAACAAATATAACATGCCGTTGTTGAACATTGCTTGTCACACTTCGGACAAAAACACGTTTACGATTGCATGGGGTTTAATGGATCATGAGAACAACGTGAGTTTCATTTGGATGCTGGAGACGCTGAGGTCCATTTACAATGGGGATGATTTTCCAAGGGTTATTGTAACGGATAACGATCAAGCCTTAATGCATGCAATAGCGGTAGTGTTTCCTGAAGCCCGAAACTTGCAGTGTACGTGGCACATTCAATGCAACCTCGGACACAATTGCCATCGCCATTTCCAAGCTAAAAAACCAAGGAAGGGTACCAAGAGGTCGAAGGAAGAGGATGAGCGCATTAGTAAATTAACCGAGGAAGAACGAGAGGAAGAGAAGAGGTTATTTGATGAAAAATGGAAGGAGGATGGGATAATTTGGAGATCGTTCATGAAAGCATGGGACAAGATCGTTTGGTCAATGACCGAGGAAATTTACGAAAGGAACTTGAAGAAATTTGAGGAAGAATATTACAAGGACTACCCAAAACCCGTTGAGTATTGTAAAACACAATGGTTACCGATTAAGGAGAGGTTTGTGTATGCATGGACATATGAATATCATAACTTCAAGAACGAGGCGACAAGCATTGCGGAGGGGTCTCATGGCCGATTAAAGAAAATACTTCTAGGTAGTCAAAATGGAGTTGTGTCGATCCAAGAAGCAATCCATGAATTCACCAATCGTGATCTCATAAAGATTAAGGCTTCTATGCAATTTAGTGTACATAAATTCCCTACGGAACACGAAGGGGAAAGATTGCTTCTAAGGGGCATTGTTCATAAAGTTTCACGTTGGGCAATAAATCACATGATAGAACAATTGAAGTTGTATAAAGCTAACGATGACGAGAATACGGTTTGTGTTTGCAAGGATATGATAGGTATTGGTCTCCCATGTCGTCATAAAATGGGTAGGTACGTCGATGTGATTGACATCAATGATATTCATCCATTTTGGAAGCAATTAAATTTCACTCCAAGCACACCCGTGGTCAATGGTCCGTCGTTCATGGAGTCGGAATTGTGTGCAAGAATAGCCGAGCGTTATGCTACAACAAATGGCGCCAAGAAGCAAATATTGATGCATGATTTGGAACAAGCTCTTCACCCTCGTTTAAAAGAGGTTGATGAACCTATTAAGCAAAAGGGGGCGGGTAGGCCAAACACCGAAGTGTCGAGGACCATTGAAAGAAAAGAATTAAAGGATCATTTGTCTAATAAAAGAATATTATGTCGGCATGAGCGTTCGGAAGCCGAATTTGAAGATGAGCCGCAACCCAAGAAAAGAGGTCGTCCAAGAAAAGATCAAAATGGAAGTCTAAGGGTCTCTAAGAAGCCTTTTCAAGTAAGTCAAGTCGATGCTGTGGAACAAGTTGTGTTAGTGGAGACCCAAACTAGCTCCGTAGTTATTGATCAAATGAGCGACTCGCCACAAACACATTCAACGGAAATGGTGACTATAAGAGAGAAGTATGGTACTCTTCGTTGTCCTAGGGATTTTCATGGAAGACCAACACGATCAAGGTATACGATTATAGAAGAGTATATGAAACAACTCCCTCCACTCATTGTTCCATTTGTTTTGTCCACCGACGAGGTTGATGGGGATGGCAATTGCGGGTTTCACGTCGCCTCGGAACAAATTGGTTACTTTGGAGAGGCGGTGAACGAAGATGTCACCCAATGGCAAAATTTAAGAACTAAGATGGCGGTACAACTAATAAAGGACAAGGATTTCTATATGGAGATGATGAAGGAAGGAGATAGGCACGACAAAGAACTAGAGTTCAAAGACTTTGTTGCGCGTGTAAAGTGCCGAAAGGGATTGAAGACAATTGGATCCAAGTATTGGATGACAATGCCTAAATGTGGATATCTCTTAGCGGACGCTTTGAATTGCGTGGTACATTTCTTTGTTCCTCCTAGGTATGGACATTCTTATACGTTTACACCTACAAGGACGGTTTGCGAAGAATCGGTTAAAGATAGATGAATTGTTATGGCATTTGTGAATGAGATGCATTTTATCGGTTTAAGAGTAAAGAGGGATTGCCCATTACCTCCGTTGGATGGTTAGAACGATTACTTCCCAGCGAATCATTGTAACGATTGGTTGAAACAATATGAGACCAACATGTTGGATTGGGATCGCGTCATGAAGGTGGATTTTAAGGCGACTGGAATTGGTTTCCTCGGATGATGAAGATCAATGATTGTTATGTTTGAAAGATGTATTTTGGAAAGCCCTATTTGTACATGTTTTTTTTTTGGAATTTTGTGGAAAATACTGTGAAGTCTAAAGCTATAATCGGTAGTTATATTTTTAATATATCAACCGATTATACAAGCTTTTGTAAACAGACTCAATCAATATTATAATCGGTTATTAACTTTTTGAATTTATCTTCCGATTAAAAGGTCGATAAAACAATCGAAATTTTTTCCCAGAATCGGTAGATTACATATTATATAAACATCCGATTGACACCAAACTCTGACAAAAAATAAACTGTAAATTTTCCCCAGAATCGGTAGACAACATATTGAATAAACTTCCGATTGTCACCATAGTCTGACAAAAAGCTGAAAATCTTCCTTAATCGGTAGACAACATATCGCATAAACTTCCGATTGTCACCAAATTCTCGACAAAATAGGTGAAAATCTTCCTTAGAATCGGTAGACAATATAAAATAATAACTTCCGATTGTAACCATCAATCAACATTTATACTGTTACGACAGACTTCAGGAATTCATAACTTCCATCATAAGTGAATTCTTCACCCTTTTCCACTAAGTACTGTCTTTTTGCGAGTGTCTCCTATATAAACAAACATAAAATAATGTCAACTTCGTTTTAGTAAGAAAGATTAAACACCCGAGCGTTATACTTACAAATTGTTGGATCGACAAGCTTAAGTGGCTAGTGTTAAACATCCTCTTTTGTATCGTTATGTAATCATTTACCCCCTTTTGGACAAGTCGGAGACGATCATGAACTTGTTGGAGTGATCTTGCTTTGGATTTCCATACTCTCGCACAAATTGGCTATATACCCTCGCCCAAAAGACTTCGGGTGTTAACCTTCCTGCTATGACATCTTCACGTCTTGTTTCACGATACCATGTTTTCACAATGACCAAATCTTCATCTGCGTCAAACGTTGCCATGCTTGTAAGTTGAGATATACAATGAATTCACAAGAGTAGACGATGGAAAATATATTTGTAGAATACACAATGCTATATATGTGTTGTTTGGTGCATACATAAGAAGAGTTTACCCTCCTTATATAGATGAGAGTCCCAACGTCTTTTTTTTTTGAAAATATGGCCGTTGATGCGTACATTTTTACAAGACTGCATCGAAATTGCGTACAATTATTACACACAATCGGTAGTAAATGTTTGAACAAAGAATCCGATTATTTGTAATCGGTAAATATGTATTGTTATATGCTACCGATTATAGGATGTTTTGTCAACCGTAGTTCCTGGTTTCATTAGAGTAGTATAATCGGAGGTTTATAAATATGTATTATCAACCGATTGTGTTTGGTTTTCGAGGCACGGCTAGTTTCTTTTGAACGAACTAGCCGTTGGAGTATAATCGGTAGTTACATCAACAATTAAAACTTCCGATTTTCATAAATATTTTGAAATTCATAACAATATCACCTACACATCATCATAATTTTACATTGAACTCCCTCAATTCTATTACAAGGTATCGTGATTAGCGTCGTGGACGTGTTGGACGATTCCTAAACGGATTAAATCTTTCCATCGCCCTAAGGATTCTAAAATGAGCTTCATAACGGAAGCTTGATCTTTCCATCTCCGCCATTCCCCGAGAGATCGTTCTATAACCTCATCATTGGTTTCACCCCTCAATCGATATTGATTCACAAGATAAGTTAAATGGACGAATTCTTGGACGTGTCCATTTATTGAACCAACTCGGCAGAAAAGATCAGCGGAGTGACGGTTGTTTGGGTTCACGGTGTCGTCGCGAGAATTTTTCGTGAATTTTCCCCAAATAACTCATACTCATTATGCCTCCTTGCCTGCGTTCTTCTCCTCGTCTCGGATAGAATTGAACATAGCGCCTACATAAAGATAAATCTTCTTCGATCGTGAACTCCGTAGGATTAATGAATGGTTGGGCCATTATGTTGAAGATGATGTTGGAGCGAGTTTAAAGGTATTTGTGTTCCATAGAGAGTAAAAGGATACAATCCTTATATAGAGTTTAGAGTTCCAACGGCTTTATTTTGTTGGGGCATATGTATAATCGGAAGTCAAATGAAGTATTATGACTTCCGATTATACAGTTGCCCCAAATTTTGTTTTTGCAGAAATGTCATTTTTTTCGAATTTGGGAACTATATTAATCGGTAGCGAATAACCTACCGATTATACAGTTGCCCCAAATTTTGTTTTTGCAGAAATGTCATTTTGTTCGAATTTGGGAACTAGAATAATCGGTAGTTAATAAAGCTTCCGATTATACAGTTGCCCCAAATTTCTTTCTTGGCGAAATCACCAATTTTGGGTATTTAGGAGCTACTATAATCGGTAGTCTAGTGAGGTTATTTTTCCTACCGATTAATAAAGAAGCAAGATACGCGCTTGGCACAAAATCGATATAATCGGTAGTATAACATAGTTACTAAGCTTCCGATTGCGTTGTTATAATCGGGAACAAAATAGCTTCCGATTGTGTAAGGGCATTAACGTATTCTCCGCGTTTTTGGACATCCCTTAACGATGTATATGGGTTGGGAATAAAAAAGTCGCCCCTAATTCTTTTGGGGTCGCCCCTAAAAATGCCAGGTTCTTTTAATCTAATATAATCGATAACCCTAAATAAACTAACTATAATTGGTAACCAAATCTAACTAATTATTTAATTAATAATTAACTATTCTTTTTGTCTTTTTTTATCTGTCCTAATTTCTACTTTGGTCTGTCCGTTTTTATCTGTCCGCTCTGTTTATAGACATACTTTTCCCTTAAACTATCAAATATACCCTTTCTTTTTAATAATCATAAAATTATTTATATATATCAAAATCGGCTTCGGATCACCTGTCCCTTATTTCAGTGTCTCTTCGTGTCCCACCACTAAACATTCGACATGTGTACAATTTATATTTACTGTAAATAAATAATCCGTGAAACAATTAGGAAATTGAGTAATTAAAGGAAAATATCTAGACATACCATTTTTAGTTAAATATAGTCTCCTCCTCGGTTATGCTCAAGGAAAAACTGAATTTGATACTGTTATCCCTCATGTGCAGTTCATGATCTAGAATGTTCAAGGCCAGTTACTCATTTTCAAACTCGAACTTTCAGAAATGTCTAGAGGTATCTTTAATTAATTAGTTCAATTCAAGAACAAGTTACTCATTTTTAAACTTTGGAACTCCCTGTTTCCGTCAGATCTGTCATTACCATGATCGCAATTTTAAGTTAAATCATGCTGACATGCTTCAAAAAAAAAAAAAAATCATCCCATACTGATGGGTCAGTTTTGGTAGTAATGCTCTATAATTTTGTAGATTATGATATTAAGATAGAATGCTACAAATATTAATACTCCCTTTGATCAGAAATTCAGAACTCATTTGTATTTCAAAGCTAAAAAATGGATCAATTCCTTGTTCTTTATACATGAACCCATCATTCGGTGTATTCAGATCGATTCCTTGTTCTTTATACGTGAAATGCAAAAGCAGGGTTATACACAAATAACCAAACAAAATTATGTTTTGGTTTGAAAATATTAATGAAAATGGTAAGTCTAAATACTCTTAATTTTCTTCCTACATTTACTCAATTTTCTAAGTGTTCACGATTTTTATATTTAAAGCAAATATTAATTGGACACATGTCAAATTTTAAGTAGAGGGACACGAAGAGACACCTAAATAGGAGATAGGGGATCCGAAGCCATCAAAATCTCAAATATTATCACCATATATAAGGAAAAAAACTTACTCAATATCTTTGTATTAATTGTCATTCATTTTTAAAATAAAAACATTTATGGATAGTTATAAAATTCCTAATAAAACTTCTACTTATTCTTACATAACATTTTCATCTTTTTTTTTTTTTTGAAACACCATGGAAGAACATGATCTACAATTTCAATTTTCAATTTTTATGATTACGACAAAATCTCAAATTTCCATGGTCGAGTATATCTAAAGAGGAATAATCTACGTTTTCAATTTTCAATTTTTTTCCCTCTCAAATAAAAATTCCAAAGACTCTAAAGTTTTAGTGCGGGAAACCAAAATTAAATGGAGTAACAAATATTTCTTAAGTTGTGGATTCCATAATAAAAGCAAAATAATTTGCTTTTTTTTTTTTTTAAATATTTCTTAAAATAATAATACTATCAAATTTAAGCTAATAATTTAGTTTTGGTAATAATATAACATTATATAAGGATTTTTGTTAAAGGGAGAGCAAAAACGGATCCGAGGAATACAAAAATCGTTGTTGACTCACTAGGTTGGACCGATCTGATAAATTTGTATGAGTCAGACAAAATTAACCTCGTCCTAGCACTTACCGGTTACCAGCTTCGCCAAATTTAAACTTGATGCAATCGAACAAATCTAAATATAATTATAAAAACAGATTCTAATAATGGTTTTGTTCAATCAATCAAAGATTCTTGGTTTTTTGTTGGATTTTTGTTTTTGGTGATTTTGGTCAACACCAAATCTATTTCAATGGATCTTCTAAAACACAGTATCAGAAGAGTTTCAATTTAAAAAAGGGTAATAAAAATAATCAGAAAATATTGGATGTGGTTGATCAAATCAAGTCGGAAAAATTAAAATGATGAAAAGGAAGTAAGCATCATAAAACCAAAACGTACGTAACAATAGTTTGAATTAACATGTGGGTACCGATGAAGCTCTGAACTTTACTCTTGAAGAAAAATCCGGATCCCCTTCTTCTTCTTTTTTTTGTTCAGTAAAGCTCTTTCAAATGTTTGTCCAAAAGGAACGTAATTCATCGTCATCTACAAACTATGTCTCTGATACATTATTGGATCAAGAAATACAAAGCCACCAAATCATACTAATGAAAAAGAGAACTAAAAAACAAAAAAGAGACGGTAGTCTTTTCCCTTTTCGACTTATATATTTTATAATTCTCTTATTAACACCATCAGTTCCTACCAAAATCGGAGAAGAAAACGAAACTGTGGTTAATAACGGTGGATAGAGGATTAAGTTTATGGGTAGTTTTGTCCGACTCAGACAAATGATTTAAATCAGTCCTAGCTAGCGAGTCATATACGATTTTCGCTCTCCACGGATCTGTTTTTGCTCTCCCTTTAACAAAAATCTTATATAAGTTAGTCAAGAACTAGTCATGATATTTTATAGAATTTCCTTAATATCTTGACAAAGTCAAAGCGGACTCTTAATTTAGGACGGAGGGAGTACTAAGTAATAAAGGCAATCTAGCCATAATAGGAAATGTATGAAAAAGGACTGTGGAATGTAGTTCGAAATAATCCCGTGGTTTTATCTAACAACAACTTTGAAGTACGCCAGGTTAAAATAAGATCTACTGATCAATCATATGTTTTTTTTCTTTGCCAAATTTATTTAACTTTTTAGTCGAACAACCCTGTAATAACATAAAGACTTGACTTGTCCTACGTATATATAATTTTAGAAATCACTGTTCTACCTCAGCAAAAAGAAAAAAACAACAACAAAACATTTGTTTTTATTTGTCAAATTTATTGACCTTTAATCGAAAAAAAAACAGTAGTTTATTTAACTTTAATCGAAAAAAAATAGTAGTTTATAAAATAGGAAACAAATTATATATAGATAGTCTAATTATGAGGAAACTGAATCCATAGCATCTTTAAAAATTCTCTCAAATGCCTTCTCTAAACAAGCGTTGAACAATTTATGATTAATTAACTCTTTCTCAGATCCAACAGCGATCCTCATCTTTCCCATGTAGCTCACCATTGTTACCATGAGACTCTGCACATGACCAATTTATACATCTTCAAGAAGAAAAAAAAGTCGGATAATATTAAAAGAGAAATATGTTTCGACTTTCAAGTATATATATAAATGAAAGCCAAACCCATTGTTACCATGAGACTCTGCATATGTCAATGTAAGCGAAACCAATATCAAATCTTGACTAATACTCATATGCAAGTCATGCTAACACACGCCAGTACCCACACACTATACCTACAACTTATGTTTTATTTAAAAAAATAAATAAGTCAAAACCTAGCTACATCTTATGATAAAATAAAATTAGTAAATCCCTACATTACCTGAGGAACATTTACCACCATAAAGTAGATGCCCTTAACCGGATGGTTTGCTAGAGATATTTTCTCCACCGGTCCTATCAAATTTGATATGGCCATGCTTGACTTCCATATGACATCACGTATGTATTTGGAGGTTTCCTGCATTTTAAAGATTAATATGTATGAATTAATAGATTTTGAGTCATCACATGATTACAATATTCTGAAAACTGATTGCAATACTTACCTCTGGACCTCTCAATTTTCTCATCAGATCGATTAATTTTCCAGTTAGGTAAACGACTAAGGAGTTCTTCTTCTTGGTAAGCATTTTTGTAGCTTCAAATACAAATTCTAGTGGGTTGGAAGTATCAAGATTGGTTGCATCAGGGATGGAGACATGGATAAAGCCGAAGTTGTTACCCCATGGACCTTTGGTTTCTGATTTCCCCATTTCCTCGACTGATTGATAAGTGGTTATTTCCCTAGTGTTGAGTAAAACTAGAGCCGTTGAACGTGCACTTCCAGCACCCTTGCTTGCGGTCTCCATATATAGTCTTATTCCATAAAATACTATACCAACGATCACATCATTAAGTGTCTGTTCCAGGAAGAAAAACATAATACTCTTTATTCATTTAATTTATACACAAAATTGGTTAAAAAGACCAAAATAAAAAATTCATGGGTAGAAAGGACGGTTAGATTTTGATACTGTTTAAATTGACAAAAATATAAAAATAGCCAGGATGTAACCAGTTTCATCCTACTCATTTTCAAATATTTTCTCTTATTTTTAATTTACATCATGATGCATCCAGTTTCATCCTTGCTATTTTTTAAGTTTAAGTCAGGATGAATCCAGTTTCATCCTTGCTATTTTTTTTGTGTCCATTTCACCCAAACTATTTTTTACTTGTCCATTTGAACCGTGTTTTAAAAATATTTGGACAAATGACCCATTTTCCGTAATTTATATTAGATTTGAGGGTACCATAAACGTAAAACGAATTCCAAATAAGAACATATGGTAAAACTTCTATAATATAACACCCATGGGACCACCTAATCCTATTATTTTAAAGAGATTATATAATTGGCCAGCCATGACGTTAATGTTTGGGTCGGGAGTTTTCCTTTTCATAGGATTGGAATAGTTATTCAAAACCGGGTTGGAGCTCAGCTTGTAGCGAGACTTCCAACCAATTTCTTGAAGGAACCGGATTTTGATGATATGTAAATCAATATCTCGTTTAATTAAAAAATAAATTAATAATCTATTATTCTATAGTAATAATTTTTTTTTTTTTTTTTTTTTTTTTTTTTTTTTAAGAATAATTTGATTTTTAATGTAACCTAGCAAAAGTGGGCTAATACCTTTTTGAATAGCAATGCCTAATCTATGAAAAATAAAACTACCAAACCCCCTACCAAACCCCCTACCAAACTACCAAACACCTTTTTGAATAGCAACACCTTTTTGAATAGTAATAATGATGATTTGATAATGATAATAATAGATATATTAATGATATATTTTTTTTCTTACAATAGTTAAGTTATTAAGGTAATACAATATTTTTTTTTTATATAAAAATGACAAAAATATTACTATATTAAAAAAATATATATATATATTAATTAAAAAAATAATTTCTATTTTTTTGAACTTCAACAATTGTGGTTTGATACAAAGCACCTAAGATGTACCCCATTGACTAATTTGATAGAAATTTCTAGATAATAAACCATTGGGAGTTGTAGAAACATTAATATTATACTAATCACAAACCATAATAAGATGCAAATAGTATTTAACTCATAATTTACAACTCAATTTAACATATTATGAAAATTATTTTTTATTTTTCTAATAGAATTATCATTTTATATACTAATATTTGGAATATTTTTCAAACATAATTATTATTCCAACTTTATATAATATTTGAGACCTATTAATGTTTAAGAAGAACTTTTGGAATATATTAGTACATTATAATATCGGACCGTTATAATATTATCAAATTTATTATTTTATCATTAAGAGCCCAAATCGGGAGCATAAAATTTTATTATTTTAACGCAAATATTATATTAAAAAAGTTTTATTGTATACGGCATTTTGGTTATGTCTAGAACTTGATAAAAACGAAGGAAAGAAGAGAAAGACTATTAAATCTTACCCCACCAAGCTTTGATTTGATATCTTTGATTTGATCAAGAGAAAAGGTGACAGTAGAGATTGAAACTGGCCCAAACTCAACTCCCTCTTTAGCTGACCTGATAGGGCTAGCATGATCCTCCAACATACCCTTCCAAAGACTCCAAGTGAAATCCGTTATAGTGTTCTTGAACATGGACACAATCTCAAGAACACTCTTTTTCTTGTTCATGTAGTCATCGGATCGAATCTTTGGAAAAGTTAAAGGAAGAGAAGGATTATCAGATCTTTGTAAACAGCTAAAGAGAGCACCCATGAGTGAATATCCATCACCCAGGGCATGATGAAGTTTAAGCACAACTGTCCCAGCTGCATTACTTGTAGGGTACTTGAATATGTAAATCTCCCATAACGGTCTACTCTGTGGTAGCCGCTCCATAGCTATCTTTGATAAATATTCTTGGAGGTACTCATCGTAGCATTTCACCGGTAACCCTTCTTCAAACAATGGAACCTTGACGTGGTCATCCAGATTAACCGTAACCTTCTTCCAATGTTTTTCTCCATTTTCTCCTGAAACCTGCATGACAAATTAAACCTTTTTAAAATCTTTGTACAATATAAAGCTCAAACTGTCGCACTAAGACTAGAGCATGTAGGTAGAGTACCAGGAGGGAGGAGAAACGCGGGTTGATGGGGAGGAAAACATTCTTAAGCAATGACATAGTTTGAGAGTCATCGATTGGAATTTCTATTTCCAAAACTGCAAGAATGCTCACGGAGAGCGAAGAACTGCTATAATATTGTCCGGTTGGAGTTGATGGTTCCAGTTCTTCCTCTTCTTCGATGGATGAGGACCTAACTTGTACTTTAGAGTACTCCATTTCTATTCTTCACTAGGTTTCCCTGTCCTTCAATTTCTGCTTTGTGAAATTATTTTTATGGTACTGCAGTGCACCTACATTACTATTCCATTTTTTACTATAAATAAATGTATTAATCGTATTGCACGCAGTACTATGTACTACTGCTATTGATAAATTTGGTCGGTCCAATTGATGTTGCATAAACCGGTATGATGAGACTTGAGAGACAACTAAAACTCTGCTGTCCATACGTACATTATAATTGAGTGATGGACCCTACCGCGTAGTGTTTGTAGCTGTATGACTGTATCAATTTCATATATGTATGACTGTATCATTTTCATATATGTATGGTTGGACTTCATGTTAAAATACAATATTGCGGCAAGAGAGTGTGCAATAAGTTGGACTTCATCTTCATATACTAGCGGCAAGAGAGTGTGCAATAAGAGAAGAGTCGTACACACACGCATTTTTACTGACTTTTTCAACCGATTTTTCTTCATCCACGAGCGTAATAAATTTACAATTAAGAGGCCAAAGTACAATTAAGAGGCCAAAGTACAATAAAAGAATATTAAGAGGCCATACCGCCATAGTGCGAATGTATCGAGGTGTAGATTGCGATGAATCCATACATTTATATGCCAATTATGCTAAAATTTAAACACAACGCACAATTTAACAGATAAATTTTACTGGTTGTGTTGTGCCGAGCTAATAGGAACATTTATCACAACACAACAACAGAGCCAGCTTAGAGTGTGGTTGCACATCCACGTCAACTGGCTCTGAATTCCAATAATAATTGTTTTTGTCATATTTTTTTTAGTATAAGTTGGTCTTCAAAGTCCATTTTGCATACTTTATCTCTCTCTCATGTGTACGACTTCTTCTTTCTCTTTGAGTCTATGGATTTCTAGCCGTTTTTCTTGTATTCTTCTTCCCTCAACGGCTCTTTCTTACCGGATTCTGCTTTTCTTTATCGCCATGTCTATCCCTTCTTATTTCTATGATCTTAATCTTCAAGCCTGTTACTATCTATGTTGTTTGATCTCAACAATCTCATTCTTCTCCATCTCTGAGAATTCATAGATCACAACAATCACAAACCTCATTGTCACTGCAACTATTTCGCCAGAAATTACAGCTTAAACATACTCTAATCCACCAGAGTATGGAAACTAAGCAAACACCTACACCCGGCCCCACATCTAGAATTTCCAAATAAATTTGGGAAACCGAACTTTGATCGTAAAAAGTTTTGATTTTTTTTGTAACCGAACTATATAGTTCGGTTTGATCGGAAGGAAATTTTTCAATATTTTATAACCGAACTTCTTACTGGTAACTAATCATTAATAATCATACTAATGATTACTAATCATTAAGTTCAGTTCTTGGTAATAAATTTGGGCAACCGAACTTTAAGTTCGGGTTTGATCGTAAAAAGTTTTTTTTGTAACCAAACTATTTAGTTCGGTTTGATCGCAAGGAAAATTTTCAATTTTTTGTAACCGAACTTCTTACTGGTAACTAATCATTAATAATCATTAAGTTTGGTTGTTGGTAATAAATTTGGGAAACCGAACTTTATATATAAAAAGTTTTGATTTTTTTTTTTTTGTAACCGAACTATATATAGTTCGGTTTGATCGGAAGGAAATTTTTCAATATTTTGTAACCGAACTTCTTACTGGTAACTAATTATTAATAATCATACTAATGATTACTAATCATTAAGTTCGGTTGGTAATAAATTTGGGTAACCGACCTTTAAGTTCTTAAAAAAAATTTTGTAACCAAACTATTTAGTTCGGTTTGATCGCAAGGAAAATTTTCAATTTTTGAAACCGAACTTCTTACTGGTAACTAATCATTACTAATCATTAAGTTCGATTCTTTGTAATAAATTTGGCAACTAGAGGAATTAATCATTACTAATCATACTAATCATTAACTAATTTTTTTGTAATAGAATAACTAATTATTACTAATCATAGTCATTAACTAATTTTTTTTGTAATAGATTAACTAATTATTACTAATCATACTAATCACTAATCATACTAATCATTAACTAATTTTTTATAATAGAGTAACTAATTATTACTAATCATACTAATCACTAATCATTACTAATCATACTAATCATTAACTAATAACTAATTAATCATTAAATAAAACATTTAATAAAGGAGGGTAAGTTTGGTATTAAGAAAAACATTTAGATAAGGGGTGACTTAGGATTACTTGTAATGTCTTGCCAAAAATAGAATCATGGTCCCCCACAAAAAAACTATGGTCCCCAAAAAATGGTT
>JAJJWW010014494.1:15673-170927 GCA_023531295.1 Papaver armeniacum
ATCTGCCAACTGAAATCTGCCAATTAACACCTTGTTGACTTCTCAAGTATATAATTGAGGAAATATGGTTCAGTATTTTATAGTGCCAGTGCTGGTATGTTATCGACAGACAAGTAAGTATACCTGCTTTATACCTTCTGTCACATCAAATTCAACATAATTGGTTGCATAAGTTTTCCTCCTTGCAGCTAAGCGTGCAATTTGGATGACTGGAAGAGAACTAAAGCAGTCAAAGGAAGGAGGGATCGATAGTCTTACCATCTTCTTTTGCAGTTTCAATTGCAAACTTCAGCATGCTGCTTTCAACACCTTGTTGACTTGCAATTTTGGTTACAGTTACGTTTGAGATTATGCCTTATTTCTGTAGCCTTGCTTTCTTTGTCCTGTGTTTCTTATGTCCTTCATAATACAAGGTTCCTTTAGTAAATGAAAAACTGGAAACAAAGTGAAGAAGTTTTATATGTGATCAGAAGGATCAGATCCTGATTGTATTTCTTCTTAATCATTTCTTGTGATTTACATCAAATTTTATGTACAAGTTTATCAGTAATCAAATAAACACTACTAGAATTCTAATGTTGTTTCCTGTATTGAGTTGTGTTTGGCACATATAATTGATAATTCTGTATCCTAGATTAACATGAAGTTTATTCGATGTTTGATCCAGAAATTAGGATCTTTGTTGTATCCATGTTCAATGATGTGATTGTCAATGCTTAAAATTTACCACTAGTACTATTTGGATATGCAGAGAGGTCTTTTTTTTTTTTTTTAAATCTAGTCTTTTAGTTGAGTGTCAATGCTTGAAATTATTTGTACTGCATCCAAACCTCTAAGACGCCTTTATATTTACAAAGTTTGTGTACTGACCCGTCATAGATCGAAGCATAATCTAGCGCTTAAAAGGAGCAATGAAGAAAAACATCCTCCTAAAAGGAAAATAAAGTTGATTATAACCGAATTAAATCTCCTCCCCACATGGTACATGACATTATACAACAACTACAAAAAATTAATTGCCAATGTTTAGCAAGGTCTAGAACGGAAGTTGGTGGCTGGAACAAACAATTTGTTTGCAGCTTGACCATGCCAGTTTGACGAAGGATAAAAGATTGTATATGTTGTTCCGAATTGTATGCCTTTAAACTCCTCCACAAAATACGACCATCCGTTAGATCAAATAACAAGTGAACCCTAAACCAAATGGTAGATCTATAAACCTTATAAATAGTGTAGTTTTCTTTTGCATCCCCTTATTTCCGCCCCATCTTCTAAAACAAACCCTAACACAAAGAACATAAACAACTCTTTGTTCATCTCAGCAGCAGCAGCAACAGAATCATGGCAGCAGATGTGTTAATAGAGCGATCATCATCAACAACAAAATATCTTCGCCCTATGATTTTTCCTCGCAAATATCTTAAATTTGCCAATCTATCTCCTCCAATAGAAGCAGATTGAGTTTCTTTATAAGGATCCTCTTTACTTGCCTATCATCAGGACGTTTGAAAGGAAAACAGAAAGGCAAACAAAGCTGAAGAAAATAAAGAAGTTTTATAATTATTTGTTTTACAATAATGTAACCGTAGAAAAGACCCATTGGAGTATTTCGTTTGTAAAAAAATAATCCATTAGCAATTGAAGAGAATAAAAAAGATCCACGCACAATTGTATTTCTTAATCATTTATGGTGATCTATTAGTACGTTAAATTTCTATGTATAAGTTTGAACAGAAAATAAAAATCGATGTGTTCATTTCTGAATTCACTCCCAAGTTCTTGCATTTCCACTGTCGTAATTCTATTCTAAATTCATGAATCTTGCTATATAATCGATGTGTTCTTAGATGCTTAATTTTTTATATGCTATAGGAAATTTGGTTCAGTACTATCTGACAATGAAGAAGAATCCTGCTTTAAATTTGTGTTTTCGAATTAGATTTTGAAGGTGGGTTGTTTTTGGGTTGTTTTTTGAGCAGGCATCAGCATGGTTGAAAGCAGGACTTTATGAAGATCCATCAGTAAAGCAATACGCCGAGCAGGTAAAACTACACTTACACTACTGAAAATTAGTAAATGCATCACATGAGAATGGTACAATTGTTTATTGGCTTACTGTAGATGCATGCGGTTTAATGTGATAATAAGACGATCTACAACGCGTTATTTAGGACCATTCATGTGCATTCTGTAAGAAAGGAAGGCGAGAATGTGCTCAATGCCATGCTTAAAAATGTCATTGCAACTCTGGATTTTCGTGTCAAGTACTTATCCTGAGGTGCATTTTACGTACTTGGATAATTTTCTAATTTGAGTTAGCAATTTGATGTTTTTGTTCGCATTCCAAAACTGCATTGATGCAAACCATTTTTCTTGGGAATCATCTGTAACCTCAAATAGATTAACTACAACATGTTGGCTGGATATTTCCTGGATTGGTACTTGTTTCATCTTGCTTTCTGCCGATTAGTAATTAGGATTTGAGAGATTGTGCATGCTGCATATGTGGAAGGATATCAATTTCAAGTATCCAGCATGATAGCCACTCATACTCAACCCATGTGTCTGCTCTATTGTATCATTTTTCAAGAGCAAAGATGAACATGAAATCTCATGCAATGATTTAGAAACTTTGTGATGGAAAGACACAAACAATTTAGATTTCAAGAGCAAAGATGAACATGAACATGAATCACTGGATGGTTTCTTAGCTGGAAGAGGTTATCATGATTTTAAACTTAGTGTGAAATGGCCCATTTAGAGATTTGGGCAGTTCTCATTAAATGGGTCTCTAGTTGAAGTAGATAATCATGATTCCTCTAGCAATTAAGTTAAAATGCAGACTCTTAGGGACATAAAACTCTTCCTTGACAGACCAGCTGATGCAAAGAGCAAAAAAGTATGACCCGTCTAGATATTTTTATTATCCATTTATGCTTCTTTCAGAGACTTACAGGTTTAGACATTCGTAAGACTTGCTTTTCTGTTTTTTTGATGTGGTGCGGGGTACATCTCGATTGTCAGGTATCCCACCATCCTGTCCTTTTTTTTTCTTAAAAAATGCACCTTGATTTGCATGTAATCCAGCATGCCACCATGAGTTGCCGCTTGATTTTGTTTGTTAAAGTTGAGTGCGTGCATATGGGGTTTTGGAGCGATTTTCGGCAAATCTCAATTGCTTTGATTACCCACTACTACCCTTGAATTGTTCTTTCTTAGCTTTTTATCTATGCAGTAAATAGTAAAAAACAATGACATTTCATTGGAATTGCTTTCTACGCGGGATATGTTTTGTTATGGTAAAGACACGCTATAAACTACTCTCTCCCTCTCAGTTACATGACTAAACTACTCCATCCCTCTCAATTACATGACTGAACTACCACTAGAGTTTAGGCTATATAAACAAAGACATTTCACTTTGCTACCAGTACCCTAACTCGTTTTCTGAGTAATTACATCACCTTCAAAACAATGTCTCTTACATTTCCGTCAATGTTTTCTCTTTTATTTTCAGTTGCAAGCAACAGTTTAATGTGTGAAGAACCCACGGTGCTGGCCTTCATTCCTACTTGCAACCAGGTAACATAAAGAATAAGGAACGAAGGCCAGCACTGCTGTTGTTTACACATGAAGCTGTTTGAGCTTGAGAGAGAGGATGGACGGGAAAGATTGTGAAACTCATGGATGGGAAAAACTGTTGTGATATGTTATAAGTAGAGAAATCAAGATCCCTGAGTTTAGAAAGATAAAATATGGATTCAGTAAAATTCTTTCCAGAAGATGCAGCCCTCACCTAGATCGATACCACTGAACCCTTAGACGTAATCATGATTATGAGTCTTAGCTGGAAGACATAATCATGATTACGAATCTCATAGTGAAATGGCTCATTTAGAGAGGTTGGAAGAGGTAAGACATACGTTGACATCTTATGATTCATTAGATAATCACGATTCGTCTAGGGAAGAAATTAGAAATGCATTTTTAGGGATGTAAAACTCTTGCACTTGAAGATGTAGACCTGCATAAAACTTGATTTTGTGTTTTTGAGGTGGTGCTGGGTAATTCTCTATTGTTAGGTATCCAACCAAGCTGCCAATTTTAAGAAATGCGCTTTGATTTATATGTGCTCCAGCATGCCATCAAGATTTGCCGAGGATCTAAAAGTTGGCTTGATATTATTAATTAAATTTGAGTGTATGCATTTGGGTTTTGGAGCAGTAGCTTGTTGTTCTCTTTTTTAAAACTTGGATCAACTCTGAGTCCTTGTGTTCTTTGTGCGAGTTGTTTCAATATAAATGTGCTTGTTACAGGGAAATTGCTAGCACCTGGATATCAAAAGGGCATGCGATTGATCCATTTGGAGGATGAACGAAGGCTTCTATATTAGTAGTGCAGTGGTCTTATAAGCCGGAGGTGTTCGAAGACGATTTTTGTTGAAATACTAGTTGGGTACTTTCATGTTTCAAACGGCACCCTGATTGGCGTAGCCTTAATTTTACCAACTTCAGTCTAGTTTCGCTTTAATTCATTTATCAAGTGAACCCCAAATGTTAGGTATGACATGACTCTTGTTCAGTTAAATGGTTATGAACATTTTAAAACAACACATTCCCATTTCAGATTAACCCAGAAACAACACAAAACAAATGATCACAGCACCCTAATCAAAAACTCGGCGTATTTTCAGTGACATTTCACTGATCATAAAAAACAACCTTCATGAATTTGATTAGCTACAGTCTTCTTCGGCATCTCCTGACTAGCTAGTGATGACGGGCAGGATCCTTGACAACAGTCACCGGGCAAGACGCACTAGTTATCACATGATTTGTCACACTCCCCATTATAATCCTACAATATTAACAATAAATCATTTTCGTAAATCAAAGAGCCAAGAAGATCCCTAAAGACAATTTTTAAACTAAGCTTCATTGTTAAAAAATTGTAAATTACCTGTGGAATGTACCAAGTCCACGACTGCCCATGACTAAAGAATCAAGTTTCAAATCCTCAACTGCTTGACATATCTTGTCCCTTGCATCACCCCAATATATCTTTGCAACTATGGTCACCTTATTATCTTTCTGTCTGGATGTAGTATCGAGTGTGTCAAGAAGTTCCGCATCGCTCTGCATACCATACTTTTTCATCACTTCCGAGTCTCTAAATTCCGTCAATGGAATCAAAGCTATAATATACCCGAAACAAAGAACATAGAGAAATGTTTAGATCAGCTCATCAGCAGGATATATAGACCGAAAAAAGAAATTGAGAGATGCTTACGAGAACCGGATTTGGCCCAGAGAAGATTTCCGGTCTCAAGACTGTCCTCATGTTTGCAATGAATGATGTAGATGGTGTCACCTTTGTCAAGCAAGTTATCAATTGCCCATTGTAGAGCGATCTTACTACTCGTTGAGAAATCCATTGCTACTCCAATCTTTCTATCTTTCGTCATCTTTCTTTGAATCTAGAAAATGTATGTAAACTCTAAAATATGCAAGTGCTTTATAACGTAGAATGTCTTTGTGTGTAACGCCTTGAAATACACGCGTGAATCTAGCAATGAGCATGTACAAAACGCGTTCATCTCTTATTGGCTAAGATTTTTTTCTCACGCGGTTTCACGTGAGTGCATCTGCTAAATAGCACTGCAGAATCAGTTTAGGAAGGTGATGTATTCATAAAAAGAAAAAGATGATCATTGTTCTGTTTTTTCAGTGGGGACGCCCACCGTTTTTGTTAGGCTTAGTCCTATGGGCTAGACATCTAGCCGTTAGATTGGCCATCCACGTCAGATAGGGCAACCTCCTAACTCCTATGGGATGGCCAATCTAGCAGCGAAACGCATAATCATTCGGCTTTAAACGCCTAACCGTTCGGCATTTCTCTCTCTTTCTTTTCCTCTCTCTCCTTCTTTTCCTCCGTCTCTTTTTCTTCACTCTTTCCTTCTTTTTTCTATTTCACACGTCCCTCTCTCTCTCTCTCTCTCCCCCTCTCTCTCTCACACATCCATCTTATCACACGTCCCTCTCTCTCTTTCTCCCTCTCTCTCTCTCTCTCACTTTCTCTTTCTACCAAAACGTAACTAGATTCAACAGATTAACGCCAAACCGTTCAGCGTAGAGTCAGTTTTTAAGCGCGCACCATTCGGCGTTTCAATCTGTAGATAGTTGATCATGGAAGAATCGCTAGGAGAGAAGTAGCAAGATTGAGTGTTAACTTTTTCCCACACTTTTTTCATGATTTGCAACACTTTTTGGTCAATCTAGCACTCCCAATCTAGCCCATAGGACTTAGCCTTATGGGACGTGGGGGATATATGGTATTGGTTTGAAGGTGAAATGGGATGTGATAGGGTGGATGATAGAGACACAGCATGAAGGTGCTAGGTTGATTCCGATGTCATTGTCCGCTAGTAAATAACAAACCGGCACAATCTTCATTGCTAAGATTAAGAATGCTGCTATTAGTGCACAGATACTAGTGCATTTATTTATGAGCATGTTCATTATAGAGTGCAACTTTGTGCACCTGTGGGTGCACATTCCTCCCATCCTTATTGGTTGGGTTTAATAACTCTAGATAAATTTTATTTTCCCACAAGTTTCAAAACAGTATTCTCTTTTTCTTCTCTTTTATTCTCTACCATCTTCTCTGTATCTCTCTCCATGAACTTAACTTTATTCATTCTAAAATGACGAAAATTTTCTCTGTTTCTTTCTTTCCTTCATAAGTCTAAAAATTGGAATAGTAATTCAGGTATAAACAACAAAATCTTAGGAAATCTAAATATATAAATATTAGGTCAAGTATCAAATACAAACAAATTTGGAATAACAGCTGTTTATGGGTGAAAACTATTCCTGCCGGATTTGGTAATTTGGGGTGTGTGGATGAGGAATGAATCTAAACCCTAAACAAATGCACTGCGCGGTGAGTGCTTATAGATTCAGGAAATCAATGCAGGCAAGTCCGGCCTAAACCAAGAAATGGCCGTTCAGGACTTGTTTCGGTCACAAAGTGAAGGAGATGGGGTTGATCTTAGGGAGGGAAGCGAAGAAGGTGTTGAGATTGTGAAGGTGTTGGCTTGCTTATGACTTGTAGCAGAAAGGCTGAAAAGCTACAGGATGCAGCTATCGATTCCGGTGTTTTGTATTAACACTTGGTTTTGTTTTTGTTTGGGCTTGCTCTGTTGGTGGAAATAGGGAGGAAAACCTATTTATACAAGTCATTGAGCCTTATTCACGTCTCTCGCGGGAAGTGGAGGAAGTGGTGTGATGGAGTAGTGGAGTTGTGTGCGGGTGCTACACGATCAGTCTTGCCCACTTCTCCTATCATCGCTAACTTTCCATAACTTCCTAACACGTTCTTGTGATGGGCGCGTTGCACTGTATGAAACCAGACCAATACCCCCGATATGTATCCCCGAGTTTGTGACATGATTGATGTTTGGAATGTGTGGATCGTGGATCCACGAAAAGTAGCATGTAATCTTTGAATTGAATAATCTGCGTTATTACGGAAGTTGATACTTGTGAAGTATCATGTGTATTTTATGCGGAGTGCGCATCCCAGTGTGTGGTAGAGTGATGGGTGGTGATTACATGACGCCTCACTGACCGGTTAACTCGACCGGGGTTGTATAACCAAGACGGTGAAGTTGGACGGACAAGATGATCTTTGAGACACTCATCTGCGGCCGTTGGTGGAATTAGGGTTTTAGAAGAGGTGCGCAAGCATCCTCTTCAACTCCGGTCGAATCCCGACTTGGGATATGACTTTGTGGCCGACCATACATGCGTGTAGACGGCATGACGGTGTAGGCGCCTATACCCATTACCTCACGAAAGTATGATCTGGGCCACTCAATTCGTCCGGTGAAGTTGAATGGTCGAGATCAATTTGTGACATAAAACCGATCCGCAATAGTAGCGCGTCATGCCCACTTCGGGCGCACGTTCCAAGGTGACCAATCTTGGTCGGTCTTGGCCGATCGGTCTGGTGTGAAGGTGGTAGGCTGGTGTTCACGCCTATACCGAATATCCCATGAAAACGTGATTCGAGCCATCCAAATCGTCCAGGCGAAGTTGAGCGATCGAGATCGGTTGCGGTTTGGGAGATGTGACCACGCTAGTTTGGGGCGCGTCTTGGAATAACCGGGCATGATATGCCTTGGCCGATCGGGTGAGGGGATAGGTGGGTCCACGGTGGTCATGCTGGTATGACCGGACCTGCTTAATCTAATGTTGGACCCTCCATTCGTGCCGGAGAAGATGGACGCTCGTGATGCTCAAAGCCCTAATTTTGGGTTTCAAGGACGTGCGTCAATGCTTGATTCGGGGTACGAATCGGGATGACCAACCATGGTTGGTCCTGACCGATTGGTCAGGTATGTAGGCAGGCCCACGGTGATTGTGTTGATATGCTCTGGGCCCTTTGAATCTACATCTACACCCTCCATCTATACCTGCGAAGATGGATGGTTGAGACCGTGTTTTCCCAAGCACATGTAATATGCCGCAAACCCTAATTTAGGGTTTTCCGCCCATACGCTCGGTTTTTGGACGTTTTGGAAATCTAGGCCAATCTCTGGGGAGGCCGACCATGCGGGGTCCGCATTGGTTCGGCAGTGGATATTCCATACCTGCTTGGGGGTGATGGAATTGATCCGGGTCATCAATCATGCTTGTGGAGTTGGATGATCGTGATCATATCCCGACCGATACGGTCGGTCACGGATGCTCAATCCGGGCTAGTATAACACACCGAGAGGGGCTCAATCGGGCTAGTATAACACACCGAGAGGGTCTCAATCGGGCTAGTATAACATACCGAGAGTCAGCCTGTACGGGTATTTCGTACATGGTTTCATTATAATGCTTGGAGGTTCGTGTTGCTTTGTAAGAGTAACACTCAGTCGTCATGCCACACTGATAATGAGTACAGGAAATACAAGGCTAACTGTGCATTAATTAATAATGCTAGAAATTCACAGGTGTATGGGATTGTTGCTACATGCTCCAACTGGATGAATTTCATGTATTCACGAGAATGGGATTGTTGCCACATGCTCCATTCTAGGTGAATTAAGTGAGGTAGTATCAACACTTATTAATGGCTTTATCTTTTACAAGATGTCGGTAGCATAGTTTTTCGGCTTTTACAATTTTAACCTTAAATGAAAATCCACCATCAACAACGGCGAATGCCGTTTATGATTATCATCCCTGTAATCACTAGGATGTTTTTTATATCGATTTGATTCAGTACTTTCTCCTTTGCTTGTACTGATTTTTTTTTTTTTTTTTTTTTTTATCTGTGAGTATGTATTAACAATTTATATTTTTATATTGCTTGTATGTTGCATCCAATTAAAAGTGAGTTAGCTTGTGTTAACAATGATATTGATTACTTGATAGCACTTGATATTTAAAGATAAAAGATCCCCTGATTAGAAATAGTATTAGAGAGAAGAGAAATTATATACCAAAATCCAGAAAGGAAGATCAGTAACCCATTTTCGGAATCCACCGAGAACATAAAGGTTTTTTTCACTTTTCAACTTACTTGATCAATTATTCTTTGCAAATAAATTAACCATCCCAAATGGTTATCCAACAAGAGAGAATACAGAAATATCCTCCAATTCAGATCTTCAAGAAAGAGAAAATGATGATGGAGGTTCGCTAAGAAATTATTTGACAATAGGATAAATACAACAAGTAATTTCGATATTAGTTTTTAAGAATAATAAAAAAGGAATTATATTAAATGGATAGCGGTGGAGGAAATTCAGCAAATTAGGAAGGGAGGAATGTGCACCCCGGTTAAGGCTGGGTACACTAAGTTGGACTCTCCATTATATGAGCACACAATATTTTTTAAGACTTTTACTTCCATCTAATTTTGGCATAAAACTTGATATTTTCTATACATTCTTTTGCAAGTTCTAATGCTTATATGCCTTTCCAGCAAAGATACGTTGCTTAAAGAGGAAATAACATTTAACTTGCATGTCTTTCTTCTTGTTTTTTTTTTTAATTTTTTTGGTGAGAGAATAACAAGCATGATACCACACTTATTTTTTTTTAATACGAAAGAAGAAGATTTATTCATAATCAAGAGTTAGATGCTAATAAAGTTACATCCGAGTCTAACATAATTTGAATCCAGTGTGGCATGCAATGATATATGCCATTCCTGCTTACTTGAAAAAGATAAAGCTTGTTTCGCAATTGTGTCTACGACATTATTTCCTTCACGATGGATAAAACTACATTTCCATGTGGTTAAACTATTAAGCAAATAAATTATATCTTGAATAATGTTGGCATTAGTCCATTTGATTGCATCCTGCTTTTCATTAATTGCATTCACCACCTTCCACTGTCTCCCTCCAGGTGAAGATGAGTGATACCCTTTTCTTTTGCCCAAACAAGCGCCTCCAAAGGCGCCAATGCTTCCGCTTTCGAGTTCTCTCATCGAAGTGCAGATTCCCCAAGCTCCATTGCTTGTACACCGTAACATTACGACTTATTAGTCCGATTCTGTCAATCCATTATGTTTGCGTAAAGCCGCATCAAAATTAATTTTACAATCATTATTTATGGGGGGTTTCAGATCTTTCGCGAGATGGAGTAACTATGTTTCTCATTATGATACCACACTGTTGGGCATATAATAAAACATTAACGCCGCTAGATTCCCCGATGAAAATTCTTAGAGAAATTTAATGGTGGTTTGGGTAGCCTCTCATTTCCGGTTCATCTGGTCCCATGAGGTCATCTACATTAATTTGTTAAATTCAAATTATGAAACTAGAAACGCTACTGATCAAAAAAAGAAAAGAAACTAGAAACGTTATTCTATGTTAAAAAAAGAGGTTTACGAGTCCAACTTTGTGCAACCCTCAAAACCGGGGTGCACATTACGGCTCCTCTAGTTTGTTGACTAAACCTTCTAAGACCACCTCTTTTTTATATATATTTTTTCAATATTTTCGGAAATAAAATAAAATCTTTTCCTATCAGTAAGCATAACTCTCTGCCTTTTAAGTTTTGCAATCTTCTCTTTCAAATCTTAATTAACATCTTGAGATCTATATCTATATGTTTGATAAAAATCAAGAGTACTCTAAAATAAAACTCGCCATTAACAAAAAAAAAAATCGTTTGTGAAAACAAGTTATAGGAATTTATTTGTCGTGACATTTCAAGTTTACCATCCTTAGCTATAAGCCGGATCTGATTTACTCTAATCGTCTTCATTCGATTCAATTTCTGTTGGTAAATTGTATCATCCTCACTGTACTCTACGTAAAAATTGAATATTTTAACAAGCTGAAAACGAATATGAAGAGAAAAGGAAGGGGAATAGTTAGAATTTCTAGGAACATAGTAGCCCCTGAAAATTGAATACGGATTTCGTTGGAGATGATTGCAGATGATAAATGAATAATACCCTTCACAACTTATTTAATTACTTTCTACTATCCCCACCGGTTTAATTTCTGCAGATGAATGAGGTTAGGATGAATGAACGATTATCAAATATTAAAATCTGATTTATCAGATGTCAATCAAATACTCAAAATCAACAAATCAAGTACATCCAATTGATTTTGATTCTAGAAAAAATAGAGAGAGCGAGACGGTGAAGAGAGCGAGAAGAAAGAGAATGCATTAATGGAGGGGGCATTAATGGATATCCTCTGTTCCTAATTCTAGACAAAGAAGACGAGAAAAAAGACGGGAAAAAATACATAGATTGGGTGTAGCTATTCAAAAAAGTGTTGGAGCTCAGCTTGTCACAACCAAAGTTGTGTATGAGTCTTAAGAACGGGCCCTAGCTCAGCTGGTCATCCCCGTTCTCCAAAGTTTCATGCGTTCCAGGAGGTCCCAGGTTCAAGCCTCCAATGGCGTAATATTGCAGGAATTAACATGGAAGATAGAGTTAGTTTGCCCCCCTTGTGACACAATCTCAACCCCCATCCGCTTTGGCTCCTTTGGCTAGGTTACCCATGAGACCCGTTGATAGGCTAGCACATTGTTATCCGTAAACTTTTTGTTAAAAAAAAAAGGAACTATAAAAATAGAAGTAGAATAAAATGACGAAGCGGTTTTGTTAACAAATTTGTTAACAAATTAGAGGAGCCGTAACGTGCACCCCGGTTTTGAGGGGTGCACAAAGCTGGACAATGCAACATTGGTAGCCATCAAAACAATAAAAACATCTTGGGTGACAGTAACCGGTGTTGTGGTGAAGTTAAAAGAATATTAACACGACTGATAGTAAAATTACCAAAAAGTCGTATGTGTCAGTTTTTCCTCTTTTGACCATTTCGTTTCATTAAACGAGGCATTTTCAAGTTCCAATTTCCAACCAATAACCTTCTCATATCCTCCCTTGACATTACCGATTCAGTTCCGATTTTTATAAACCCTAAAACAATTCAACCTCAAGTTCTGACCATGGTTTATAGAAAATCACCCAAACAATCCACTTCTGTTCCTGCTACTGCCGCTGATTTTATTCAACAAAGGTAAAAACTCTATCTCTGATGATTCCATTGATTAGTTCAAATGCTTAGTAAAATCAGACATTCTAAGTATAGATATCCTCAAACACCATGACCATCCTCCTTCTCTTCCGTAATTCTTTTTGTCGAGATCTATCCTTAGCATGTCTGATTTTGGTCAGCAATTGTTTCTTGTTGTTATTGAGATGGCTACAGGAGCAAGTGTTTTGATTTTCTCTCACTTTGAATGTTTGTAATCGATCATTATATAATCTTTGGATTTTGTTTTTCTCCAAGACTGGTAGAAATCTTGTTTTGTTTCGTTTTTTCATAGCTTTCTAAGATAGTTTGTATTACATTTCTTGCTCAGTGATAGATTACTCGTGTTCAATTTATTCAATGTCGAGGTATAATCAAGTAACAAATAAAAAGGATGCTAGATTTATGTTTCGGTTTTACGACAAACTAGATTTGTAATTAGAACTATTGAACACAACATTGTAATCTACCAACTACTGAAATATTGGAATAGCAAATTCTCATTTTTACTAGTCATGTAATGAATGGAAACCATTCACTGAAAATCTGCTATCTACACGGTAACTTGGCTAGTGATTGATCAAGAAGCAGCCAGGAGGCATAGGAATGCAACCCGAAATGAAACTTCCCCTGGTTCTCCAGTGCGCCAGATTTGGGTTCGTGAGATGATGCTTTCTAGGTGCTCCTTGAATAGTAAACATTTGTGATCTAAACAGTTTTAGAGGGATGTTGTGGTAAACATACTAGTGATGTAAAGATTAACAATTGAATAGTCACTGTTGCGATTCCATGTTAGTTCCATATCGGCTATTGCTGTACATATACATGATTTAAGGAAGATTACAGCAGTCAGGATGTAGAAATCCATTTCATTGCAGTGACTGAATTTGTTGCATTGCGAAATATACAAAGTTCAAGCTTAAAGTCTAAAACCATGAAATTCTTTTTTTCTTTGGAACGGTGAATGCATTCTACTTTCCTAGTTCATTTTCATATTTAGGTTCTTCTTGTTATCGTCCTCCTTTAATTATGGAGTGCCCTAGGTGTCTTCTTTCCTTTACAAATTTAGAGGTTGTTGTGTTTTTTACTTTTTTTCTTTTTATCCTAATTTCTGTCTTGATGATTGAAATCTGGAGGTTAATCACTTATCAGTTGTTCTACACAAGCATAAATATTCAATTTTTATCTGTAAGTTGTGATGAATTCGAGAAAGTGGAAGTTTTTTAATCTTTGGTGAATAGCTGAAGAACAAGAATGAAAGAGTTATTGTACTCATAAAAATAAATAAAAAAAAGGCTAATCAGATGAGGTATCTGAAGTTATTAAAACTGTGTTTCTCATCATAGCTAATATGAAGTGAGATTGGATGCAGGTGATTTCTCCCTTAATCATGTGATTCTCAATTCATCATGACAAGGTTCAATTGTTAGTCATCATACTTGAATTTAAACTAACTGTATTTCCAGACTGGACATATATCTGCAGCACATATATATGCAGCATTGCAAATATATATCTGCACTTTCCCAGACTGGAGTATTAAAAGGAAAATTTTGTAAGTCATGCATATACAATGTCCTAGTGGTTCTAAAAATCTTTATTAGCTCAATAACATTTTCAGTTATATGACCCATTCAAGAAACATAACAGTTTTATCCATCATCCTGAAACATTTATTCAGCAGTTATTAATTGAAGAATTAAGAAACATAACTTATCATGAATTATAATGTTCTGTATCTTCGGATAATCATCTGGCTTCTGCTTCCTGGAACCAAATGCTATACAAAATCTTCTTATGTACTTTGAGGTCCTTGTCATGATTTATGCGTATAATACCGATCAACTTTGCATGACGCCTGATTAAATTTGAGAACACTGAGTCAGGAAGCTTGACGGTAGCTTGTTAACATAAACTGGTATTATTATTCCTCTTGAGAGAATAAAGTTTTTTAGTACAACAATCACTTATTCCTACATTTAAATAGTAGTTTAGATGTTTTGTTTCTCATGTTATGTCGGAGAAATTCACTTGTCGATATTTTCTCTTAGGAATCTTGGTTTATAGGATTTCAGAGGCTTTGATTCTCATGGATAGGCTGTCCAGGGGGTGAAAGTTTTTCCTTTTATTTTTCTGAGTTGCTCTTGATTGTCAAATGACACTGAGAAGGTTAAAAATTTGTGTATCAGTATTTGACCTCAGGCTTGAGTGTCAGTTTCTCAAAGAGCTCGAGAATGTAAAATGTTTCACAGACTTTTGTAGATCCTTTTGGTTCTGATCTAGTTTACTTCCTAGATCATGTGTTGGACTTTGTAAAGTTTTCTAGGATGAGGTAAATCTCCCCATCTTTTCTTTTTATATTGCCAGTTTGGGAGTTTGAGTTATGCTGTTTTTCATAGTTTGCATTGTTTGGGATAGCTCTTCGGACTTTCTGGAGAACTTCAAGGAGGCTCGAACCTCCAGCTTCCAGCGCTGAAATTGAGAGAAGGATGGAAGCTACTATGGAGGGCAATGCGTTGGTTAGTACAGATTAACCTTTGGAATTTGATACCTCGATACCTTCTTGTAAGTTTCCGTATCTTTCATCTTCTTGTGTGTTACTCTTTGCTAGTTGGAGAGAAGCTCAGAGCATTCCTCCAAAGAGAACCAACATGGTGTTAAAAAAGGGAAACTTGTTCTCCACCCATCACAACATATTGGTTAGCTGCCCTACCTATAATTCTGGAGTAAGTATTAAATAAAGGTGTCACCTTGCCGTATCGTATAAGTCAAATACTATTTTATAAATTTCAGGAATGCAAGGTGGTACTGTTGGGCATAAGGTGGCTATGGATGGTGCTTATAATAAACAACAATGTGACAAGCATATGGATACGAATCATAAACCCTATCTGACATCGACAATGATGAGGTCTTTATTCATTCCCATCCCAAAACTTCTCATGTTGCATAATATCTATTTGCACGTAATAGATGATAACTCCATCATTTTGCTTCTGAACATCTCTAGCCTCAAATTGGATATAGGTATTGCCTGTATTGGTATTTTTGTCATCTTGCTTTGTATCGATTAGTATTTTAGAATTTGAAAAAAATGTGCATTTGCATAGGTGGAAGGATACCTAAACAAAGAGGAAAAAACACTATAGAAATCTGGAACGAACAGAACAAGGTGTATGTTGAGGTTATCGTTCATCTATGCTACAGTTCATTTTCTTATTTATTTAAAGGTTAGAAAGCACATGTTGGTGATCCATGGCTTTTCTTTACTTAGCTTGAATGTTATTCAGGTAGACATTAAGAAATAGGAATCAGTAGTTGTTCCATATGGTTTGCTCATGGAGGTTATAGACTTGACTAGAGTACTATGAGGTTTGATTTCATATTTTCCATGTACTTTAGAAGCTGATCACCTTCCTGTTGTCTTTGATAATAAGGTTCTTTATTTGTTTGCTACATCTCCCATACCTGAAGTTCATGTGTTTTTCTGATACCGATTGAGGATATGACTGTTATCTCTGTCTATGAGCTATGATTTTTTTAGATATCTAGAAACGCCATAATGCTGAAATTTGACTTCTACTATTTAATGGTGTTCTCCAGACCGAAGGAGGACGAAAAGGTCCGGGAAGGATTGGAGCAAGTGGCTAACATCTTCCGCAGCACTGGACTTCCCTTCACCACGGGTACGATTTCATCATCCTTTTTCTTCCCCGTGTCATTTATTTCCTTTTCACTCAGTATCTGGACATTGTGAATGTTTATATGAACAATGTGTTTGTCTAAAAGCTGTTATTGAGCTCGACCTTGTCTAGATTTGTCGAGAGTTTGTTAGAGAGTTTGCTCCTGCTTTTTATATACATACATAATTATGAATGGTAGATGTCAACAGAAATAATTATGACCATGCTAAAATGCTTGTGCCTTATCTTAGTGGCCCCCGCTAGTTTTTGTTATTGATTTTTATGTTATGTTGATTGGTTGGTCCGGACGAGCGCTAGTTTTAACAACTTCTAGATACTTACCACAATGTTGTGAGACAGCGCCATTAATGGTTTCGATAACCCTGAACCATAGTCAGAGGGCTTCAATGAATCTTCACTTTTTTTCCTATGGCATTATGGAAATATATTGCTGACTTAAAACTATACATGGATGAAAAATAGTTTGTAAGGATTATCTTAGGTTTTTGTTTCCTACACGGAATTCTAGGTGCTCAAAGAGACGCTTACAGGCTTATTTTGTTTTAGATTAGTCACAGTGACGGTGTCCTGTAAGATAAGCATGTGCATTACTTGTCTAAGTCTTCCTCCTACTTTTGCAAAGTCCAGTTTAATTTTTAAGTTATTCCTCCTCCTACTTCTGCAATGATAACCCTCTTTGTTTAATATCTCAGACATTTTTCTTTAAATTGCACCAAAATGCAAATTAGGAAAATTGAAGACGTAAAAGATAAGTACAGGAAAGCAATATAACATGAGAAATAGAAACTATTTAGATAACCTGCCAAAATAAGCAAATTCATTCCCCCTTATCACCCTTATCAAAAGCAGCTATAGAGGTTCACATTTGTCAACTTAAGAGACACGCCAACAATCCTGTGCTTGAGCTCGTCGTCAAAGCTCCACAAGCATCTCACCTAAGTAAAGAAGATTCCCAAAATGAAAGATCAATCAAGTAAAACCCAAACATTATCAGTTCCAGACTTTAGAATTAACTATTAAATCGAATATTGAGTCAATTCTTAACCAGTATCTTTATGAAAAACATGCTTGATGTTACTTGTAGTCTGGACCTATGTCACTTGAATTGGTCAGTTAACTCCCAACTAAAAGATATCCCAGCCTCTGAGGAGAGAATAGTCTGTTTTGCCTGCCTGGTAGATTGATGGGTTGAGAGAGGCCCAATATGCACCTGTATGGCTGTATCATAGATTATGTTTGGAAACTTGAAAATGGCATGATAAACATTGTATATTTTTGTGTAGTGAAAACTAAAGAATCTGTGAGTAATAGATGAGATTGATAGTGATTGACAGAAAGAGTATTTATATTTCATACTCACCACATAGAACAACGTCTATGAGTGTTACATGGGTGTAAAGATAAGAAAATAAAGACACACGAACAACACTCAGACTCGATATACTCTAATTGGTTTCAAGAGGGGTACCTTAAATTCTTTCTAGAATCAGAAATCTATTGTGTTAGAGTACATTATGTTTATTCTTGAAATGGGACTTTGTAGTGCTGTCTAGCTAGCTTCACACTTGCATTTTGTTGTTTTGAAGACTATAATGAGCTCAAGACTTCAAAACTTGTACTGAAAGATGCCATAGTTTTGGAGGAAATGGATTTTTTTTACAGCAAATGCTTGATAACTTGGAATTGGTGCAGTTGAAAATCCTATTTCGCCTTGATGTGTATTTGTTTTGAGGAACTTCAGAGTCTTGATTAGTGGTGTCTCTTCCAGCCATCAGTTGAATAGAAGGTGAGCTTCTTGCTTCAGTCGTTACTTCTTTTTTCAGTACCTGCCATTTCAAGGCTGCCATCTTTTGGTCTCTCTTAACACCATCAGATGTTTGATCTTTGTCAACATTATCATTGCAGGTATTCATGGCTCTCGTGAGATGTTGTCAAATGGGTCTGCGGATGCAGTTAGCAATAGAAACATGTTCATTTTGCACTGGTGGGCATCAACAACCAGATGAGTTTGCTTCAATCTAGGTGTGTAGGTTTCTTTTCTGTTTTCACTTAGGAATGATCAAGCATCAATAGGTTTAAATTTTGTGCTTCAACTGTTCATTTTATCCCACTCTGTTGATGAAAATTTCATTATCTTCTACCTTAGGCTCGATATACGGTTTCAAGCAGTGGATCTGAATCAAGTTAAGCAGTACATAATAGGTGGATCAGCTAAGGAATGAGTTGCAGAACTGGTGAAACTCAGAATAACTGTCCAAGACTATGTTACAAGTTGGCTTAATGAAGGTGGAGATTTTTCTAAACTGAGAATGGTGGGTCTTGTTTATTTTGGGCAATCTGGAAGGCGAGAAATAACATAATCTTTAACAGTGGGAGGTTTAATATCCAGGCTATCATTAAAGAAGCCATGTACTGGTTTAATATGGAGATAATCCACGATACTGAAGACAGCCCCGCTGAAACTGATATTTTGAATTCTCAAAAGTGGGAGGCGCCTATGGCAGGTAAGATTAAAATCAATTTTGATGGTGCTGCTGGTCCCAGGGTTATTATTGTAGTGCTGTGGCAAGAGACGGTAAGGCTGGTTATCAAGGTGGTCAGACCAATATTTTCAATTACATAATGGCCATTGAAGCTGAGGCTTTGGAGCTGGCTAAAACCAAAGGATTCAGAGACATAGTGCTTGAGGGTGACTCCTTAACTATCATCAACACCTAAGGTACAAACATTACAGCTCTCCTTGGTGTATTCAAAACTGAATCAGCAGGATCAGAGAGGAGCCAGGCAATTTCAACTCTTAAGGATTTCCAACTTGTTCAAAAGGAGGCCAATAATGTGGCTGCTTATGCAGTTACTAACCACGCATCTCAAGTGTGGCTCATACTCATTGATATTGTGTCTTCTTCTGATTTTTAGGCTTTTTGCTTTTTCCTTCGTCTTTCCTTCAAAAAAAAAAAAAAAAAAAAAAAAAAAAAGGTTAAATAAATAAATAGGCCAAGATTCTTAAATAGAAGCAAGTTAGTATTGCTCTCCCATCAGTCAGTATTAAAGTTATCAGAATTAGTAATTAAGCCTGTCATGGTGTCGGCATATGGCTACGTCAAAGGAACAACAACTTTTCCATGTTTGGGATACAGAGGCAAATTCAGCAGCCCAGTCCGTGTCCGGGTCAGAGAAAAGTGAATTCACCAAACTAGGAGATGCTTGAGGTCGAGATCAGGTGTGAAAAGATATGGCTTGAGCATGCAATGTTCATTCATACGTCTCTTCAGTAACTCAAGTAGACTCCTCCGATTGAATCCTGTAGTGGATTGGCTAAAGTTGCAGTGTAAGGCTTCATAACCTTTATTGTGCATTGTTACTTGTAAGTTTCTTAGGTGACCAATTGGTAGGCCGTTTGTCTGGGTTCATAACGAGGTTGTAAATGACCAGACCCAAAATGCACACATACTACAGTGTTTCTTTGTCAATGGCTGCACAAGTCGATGCCTGCACACAAATGACGTAGCTGCTTTGCTTCATTGTCTTATAAGGGTCAGCTTCAATTGGTAGGTACTCTATAATTTGGAGTTGGAGCCTAGACAAGGACTGTTCTACTTCTAAATAGCCATTTTGTACTTGTCGATATTTTTGTTATAATTGACAGTTGAGAGTTCTCACCCAAATTCATTTTGTGTGGCATCATCATCGGTTTGTTGGAATTGCTTTCTACAATGGATGTTTTGTTATGGTAAAGACACGTTATAAACTAACTCTTTCCCTCTCAATTACATGACTGAACTACTCTCATCCTATTAATTACATGACTGAACTACCACCAAAGTATAAGCTATATATATAAGCAAAGACATTTCACTCTGATACCCACCTATCCAAACTCGATTTTCTGAGTGAGAACTACAACACCTTCAGAACTCTCTTACATTTTCATCATTGCCTTTCTTTTATTTTGGTTTACAAGCAATTATTAATTCGTGAAAAGGCCACAGTGTTCGGCTTCCCTCCGGCATACAGCCTCGTAATATTGCATGCATGCAGGGGTGAAGAGATGGACGAGAAAGATTCAAAAAACATGGGTGAGGAGAACTGTCTGTGGTATTATACAAATTCAACAAAATTCTTTACTGAAGAAGCAGCCTCATCTAGATCAATACCAATTTAGATTTGTTAACCCTCCTTGGCCTCACTTGGCCCTTCCATAGTCCCGTCAGGTTTTTCTTTAAATAACAGTGTCTTGGTAACAGTAAAAGTCGTACGCATCTGTCGGTTTTTCCTCTCTTGACTATACCGTTTTATTAAACGAGGCACCCTATACCGTTTTAAAGGATTTTCAATTTTCAATTTCTTCTAGTTCTAGTCCTCTTGCATTCTCTCGATTTCTAATTTCATGAACCCTAAAAATATTCAGCAGAGAATTCTGAGAAACCGAGGAAGAAGGTCGTTGATGAGATTGAGAAACCCAGGAGAGTTTGGACTGAAGAAAGAAGGTGAGATTGTTCTTCTGAAAGGTATGCCCGCTGATTTTGTCAAACAATTGAAGGTAAAACCTCTCAATCTCTGATTGAAACTGTTTTTATGATTTTGCATTCAGGATGGTTCCATTGATGTGGATATTAGTTTAAAGGCTTAGTAAAATTAGACATGCTAAGTATAGATATCCTCAAACACCATGACCATCCTTCTCTTCCGTAATTCTTTTTGTCGAGATCTATTCTTAGCATGTCTTATTTTACTAAGTTAGTGATGTCAACACATGGCCTTCCTTCTCTTCCGTATCTTATTGACAGTGTGGAGTAGGTTTTCTGTCACTTTAATATCTGCAATTGATCTTGTTTTGTTTTGTTTTCTCATAGCTTTCTGAGACAGTTTTATTACATTTCTTACTTAGTGATAGATTACTGGTTTTCAATTTATTGAATGTATTGCAATATGATGCTATGGTTTTAGTAAAAAATAAACTAGATTTATGAATGGAACTATTAAACATAACATTGTAATCTAATGAAATATAGGAATAGCGAATTCTCATTGTTAGATGGAAACCATTCACTGAAAATATGCCATCTAAACAAATAACTTTGTTAGTGACTGATTAAGAAGCAGCTGGGAGGCATATGAATGCAACCAGAGATAAAACTTCCCTTGGTTCTCTGATGCGCTGGACTGGGGATTGTGAGATGATGCTTTCTAGGTGCTCTTTATCTTCCAGCATCTGTGGTGTAAACAGTTATAGAGGGATGTTGTGGTAAACGTACTAGTTATGTACAGAGAAGCGATTGAATAATCAGTGATTAGTTTAGATTCTGGTTAAAAAAAATTAGAATTCATTGCAATTTCATGTTAGTTCCATTTTGGCTGTTGTTGTACATATACAGGATTTAAGGCAGTATACAGCAGTTGGGATGTAGAAAACCATTTGCAGTGACTGAATCTGTTGCATTGACAAATATACAAAGACCAAGCTCAAACTCAAAGTCCAAAACCATGAAATTCGTTCTTCTCTTTGGAATGGTGAACCCAATTCTACTTTCCTATTTCTTTTTCATATTCCGGTTCTTCTTGTTATCGTCCTCTTTTAATGAGGGAGTGTCCTAGGTGTTGTCTTGCTTTGCTTTCTAAATTAGAGGTTGTTGTTTTCTTTTCTTTTGTTCCTAATTTCCGTCTTGGTAATCCCAACTTGCCAGGTTAATCTTTTATGTGTTTCTCATCATAGCTAGCATGAAGTGAGATTAGATGGAGGTGTGATTTATCCCTCAATCATGTGAATCTCAGTTCATTATGAAAAGGTTCAATTGTTAGTCATCATACTTTACGATTACATAGGTTATTTGCTAAACTATCTGTGCATTTCCAGACTGGACAAAAACTTAGTGGATTGCCTCGTGCAGCGCTGTATATATATCCCATGCACTGGAGTATTCGAAGGCAAATGTTGTTAGTCATCCATATCCTGGCGATACTAAAAATCTTTATGAGTTCAGTAGCATTTTCACTTGTATGGCCCATTTGAGAAACATACCAGTTTTATCCATAGTCAACATAACATTTATTCGACAACTACTAATTGAAGAATCAAGTAACATAACTTGTCATGAATTTTAATGTTCTCTACTTCGAGTTCCTTGCATGCGTATAGTACGGATCAACTGTGCTATCATATACAAGTAGGGTTTTTTGCTTTATAGTTTATACATGTAAGTGTTGTATATATCTGTGAAGCAAAATTAGTTAAACACCTGATTAAATTTGAGAACACTGAGTCAGGGAGCTTAGCATGTAATCATAAAGCTGAGTTTGGATATTTGTAATCTAATGGCATTATTACTCCTTTTGAGAATATAATCAACTTATTTGAAGTACAATATCACTTATTTCCACATTTACATGGTATTTTAGATGCTTTGTTTCTCGTGTTATGTTGGAGAAGTTCACTTCGTCTTCTCTTAGGAATCTTGGTTTATGGGATTTCAGAGGCTTTGATTCTCATGGATAGGCCGTTCAAAGGGTTGAAAGGTTTTCATTTTAACCTTTCTGAGTTGCTCTTGACACTGAAAAGGTTAAAAATTTGCGTATCCGTTTTTGACTTCCGGCATGAATTTCAGTTTCTCAAAGAGCTCGAGGATGTAATGGTTTTCGCGGACCTCGGTAGATCCTTTTGGCCGCGAGTTAGTTTACTTCCTAGATCATATGTTGGACTTTCTATATCAAACATTGAACTTTGCTGGATGAGGTAAATTTTTCCCCAGTCTTTTCCTTCCAGTTTTGGCAGTTTTGACTTGCGCTGTATATCATATGGTTGCTTGTTTGTGCCTTTTGGTAGATCTTTGAACTTTCTGGAGGACTTCAAGGAGGCTCTGAACCTCCAGCTTTCCAGCATTCCGCAAATGAGAAAAGGGCGGAAACTACTACGGACGGCAACACTTTGTTTAAGCGCAGCTTATCTCTTGGAATTCTTTGCTACCAGTACCCTAACTCGTTTTCTGAGTGAAATTTACATCACCTTCAGAACAATGTCTCTTCGTCAATGTTTTTCTTTTGTTTTCAGTTGCAAGAAATTATTAATTCGTGAAGATTAATAATAACTCGACTACAATTCTTCCATCATTTCAAATCTTGAATCACTGAATATCTCCAGACCCGGAATAGTACCGAAATTGTTGAATTGGCCGCGGATTACCCAACAGCTGATATGTGTCCCATAGCAGGTAGTTCCTTTGCTCGTCTATTCTTAGGTTCATGTAATGGTCTAGTTTGCATATATTATTGGTATTGGAGTACTAGAGCTGAGAAGTCCATTTGTTTTTGTAACCCAGCAACTAAAGAGTACAAAATAATAAAATCCGAATCAATACCTGGTCTTCTTTACACCAATGTAAATGCTTTTGGTTATGATGGCAAGGCTGATGATTACAAGCTAATATTCCTATCTGGATATGCTGAGTTAATCGTGTATATGTTAGGATCAAACACATGGAAAAGAAGTCGACGCGTGCCTTATGCATTTTCTAGTGAGCAACAAACTGAGACTCTTGTTAACGGAGCCTTTCACTGGTTAGGCCCGAACGTTGAAGAAAAACTCAAAGTTAATAGTCGTTTTTATTTCTGCAACGAGGAATTCGATGAATTTCAACTTCGAAAAGAACTCTTAGAGAAGAAGCATTTGACCATTGGAGTTTTGGAAGGATGCCTTTGTGTAACTGTTACGGTTTCTGAGGTTTGTTTTGAAGTTTGGGTTATGCAAGACTATGGAGTTCAAGAATCTTGGACTCCACGTTATACATTTGACTACCGTAAAAAATTTAAGGGTGGCTATGATGCTTTCAAGCTTATGCCGTCTTTCGGGAATGGTCATATTCTAGTAAGGACTGGCAAATGTTTATCTATATATGACCCAAAGCATCCAAGGGGTTGAAATCCCAACAGCCTGAGTAGTTTCTGGCTCCGTAATACAGTAGGTTATGTGGAAAGTCTAGTTTCACTCAACTCGGGTACTTATGCGGGAAGAAATAAAAGGTAGGTGTACGAAGAAGAAATGCATGGATATGTTTCATGCTTTCACAATTCTAATATTTGATTTTTTTGAAGCAGCTTGAACAATGCTAATATATAATCGCGTCCATTGATGCAGAATTTCTAATTTACTATACATGTCCATGTTTACGGTCATAGTATATGCAATTCTCCATGGTACCAATTACATTACATTATATTTTGCGACCATTAATTTTTTTTTTTTTTCAAATACGAAATACGTTAATCTAAATTGTACCTCTGGATCTTTTAGAATATATTTCGCAGTAACTTTTTGAGTGCAAGAATGTTGTCATGAAGTAGCTCTTTCTTCTGTAACATTGCGGTATTTTTATTGTAACCAATCTGGGTGGACGTTGTTCTTGTGGTGGCTCCCATCAACGATATTCCTGTAGTGTCTCCCGTGAATCGGTACGCAGAGCTATTGCTGCACTTGAAAACCCAAGGTGCAAGAACGGGTTTTAAGAGCACCTTTCTACTTGGTCGCCAAAATTTTAAGTGCACCTTCTTGATTAAGGAATTTGCATTTGTTTTTAAGTTTACAGGACCAGTGTGTTATCAGTGTCCCTAATAAAGTGGTAATGTTGCATCTAAGTAGAACATGTAAATTCATACGATTGTTGATATGACGTGAATATTCAGCTAAAAGGGTTATGAACTGCCCTGTCTTGAGTGTATTAAAAACTCCTCCAAAGTTAACAATAACTATTGCTACCAATGCTTCTAAGTTAGCTAGCAACTCCTAATTTTGTTGTATTTCTTAGAAAATCCGAGACTCAGGCTTCTGATTTTGTGGGCTTACTACGCCAGGTTCTTCTACTGCTACTATTCTCCAGGCTTTTAATAATGGCAAGATCCAAAAGGCATAGCAAACGTACAGTTTTTTTTTTAATACTAAGTACAAAAAAAAATTAATTAGGCTGCACTGCAGCAGAAATCAACTTTCAGAAGTTTTGTGCTGAAATCTGGAAAGTTTGACATGTAATAGAAATCTGCTTCCTTATCAGCTAAAGAGAGCTACATTATTACCACTTTCTCAATTATACTTGAGTTGACCAATGAACCTGCGACTGTTGCTCCATCACAGACTTTATCACATTATCATAGTTCATTTCAAAAATAGATTTATCTATCAGCTCCTCCGTCAAGTCTATGCACAATTCCAATGCTTTACACTCAAAATACTCAGCCCCGTAGTCCTTATCCAAGTTCCTCATCAAATTTAATGCCTTGAACTCCTAGACAGGTTGTTCTGCAAAATTACGAATTATTAATCAAACACTTCCTTTTCTAATTGCAGGTATATAAGAGCGATCAATATTAATCTTCACAAAATCTTTATCAGAGGAGTCCATACTTTTATCTGCAATTTTTTTGTAGTACTAGAATGAGATACAGAGCATTCAGAACATTGCTCTATAAGTGTAGGAGTAAATAATCCACAGATACAGGTGGAGCAACCCTAGGAGGCGAGACATTAAACACAGAAGAAGCGTGAAGCATTGAATCCCACCACTCATCCTTGGCGCAAGAAAAGAGAGGTGAAATGAACCCGTGAAGACAGTACGTATAAAGTAGGGACGTGACAGCCATCAGGTACATCAGCAATAAATACACTGACTAAGTGGTTGAGAAGATAAGGACGACTCGGTCAAAGTAAGACTCGGTTAAGGGTATCACGGGCGACATCGGCAGCATTCTCCAAAGACACTAACATCGAGTGAAAAGGCGACATGAGGAAACATCATCAAGCTCGGCCTAGTACATCGGGTAGGGCATCAACCAGAGCCGAAGAGAACATCAAAGAAGATACACCATGATATACACTGTAACTCGGATGTATTAGCACTTGCGGCTATAAATAGAGAGCTTTGTAGAGAGTTATGGAGGACATTGAGTAAGAGAGACAGAACACTAAGAATTTGTAAGTGAGGAAGAGAGAACTTGTGAGCTAGAAACACCCTTGTAACTTCAATTCGAGTAATAAGATCGTCAACCCTTCACCCCGTGGACGTAGGTAATCATACCGAACCACGTATATCTTGTGTTCTTGTACATCTCTTACTTGTTTACTTTCTTGTGTGTGCGTTTATGTTTCTTGGACGTAGAAGTAGGATTTTCCACATCTACAATAAGATTATTAATTCTCACTACACCAAATTTTGGGATTCTAAACAGTTACAAGTCCTTAATAAAAAGGGTTGTAACGGCTCTTGCCTGTTGCAAAAATGGGTGTTACATTTTTTTTGTAACGGCTTTGTGGCCGTTCCGAATTTTGATTATAACGGCTCTCGTAACAGCTCTAAGCCGTTACTAATTTGCCACGTGGTAACAGCTCTGGGCCGTTACGAATTGTTTTTGTAACAACGCTGTCGTAACGTTCTCGAGCCGTTAAGAACTTTTTTGTAACAGCAAAAAAATTAATGCCAGTCAACCTTGACCTGGTCAATATTGACCAATTTTGACCAGGTCAAGCCTGATCGGCAGTTCATTTTCTGCCGAAAATAAGCCGGAATTCCAAATATCCTGCATATGCCTTTCAATCCATTCATCTATCCATTCAACAACAATTTTTCAATCAATTCATATCACATTCATATCAAATTCAATCATTTGATATAAAAAATAACTGAAATTTTCCTAAGTAGCATTTTTTTTTTTGTTAAGGGAATACATAGAAACTTCATAAGTTCAGTTCATTCCTATGTCCTAAGAGAATAAAAATTCTTTGTATTACAAACATCATGAATATATTTTGTAGATAAGCATACCATAAGAGCGGATAGGTTTATCTTTGTTCGCCTAAGCTGCTTTCTTTAAGATCAGACAAGAGAATACAAATACTGTGGCTAGTATTTGTTTGCCTGCATGGACATTAACATTTAGAAATAATAGACTTCTGGATTTAGGAGTTTAGGAAATTGAACTTACGAGAGCTTTTGATGGAGAGGATGCAGCTTCACCATCTTTCTTCACAACCGCAACTGATTCGTCATCACTTTTTGTATCAGGTGGAGATGCCTCGGAGGTTGAAATAGGTTTCCCATCCTCTACTTGAAGCAATGAGATAACAAAGATCATGTAAGGTAAAAATTGAAGTAGTTGTTCAGATAGAAGTTGGGATAGTGATAGCTCACCTGGTGTTTTTTAAAGTGTCGAGACAGTTTGTATAGATTGTGGGATGACGCCAATTGATAGGGGGACACCAAGAAGACCACATAATGGAGTCTGCAAATGGAAACAATCAACTTTTAGTGTGATACCAAATGGAGAATGGAAACAAAAAAGAGTGCATGAAAAGAAAGAAATTAAATGTTTACCAGAAACCCTAAAATTAAATCGTAATGGAAAAAACATGGTTTCTGAAATTGAACTCACTTTGTTGTGCAAGTTGAGATGCTACACTATATGCAAATAATAAAGCATTGCGTCGCTGGGATAAAAGCTCTAAATATATAAAAGATAGGCACATTTAGCATGTCCTGTGAATCCAAAGAAAAATACTTAATCCTCATACTAAACAAAGTACATAACTCTCTAGGGCCAGGAGACCACATACCTCGATGATTGTCCAGTTCGCATAGGCATCAGGAGACCACGGATTTAGGCTGAGGAGCCGTCTAAGGATACCATGTGGAACATTATTGGCTGGGGTGTATTGAATAGTTGTCCAAACAAGAACCATCAAAGGCAGTCCATAGTCTGCAATGATACCTCAAACTCACCTGTGAGAAGAAATCAATGTCGGGCTTTTTATATATAAGATGAACAAAATTCTTACAGAGAGATAGATAGATACACTTTTCATTCACTGTATATAAGAAATGCAGTCAATTGATACTTATATATAATGGAAGTAGAGTAACCTATTGACAATCTAAGCTATATAAGCAATTATCTATATTGCAAGAAAAATAATCAATATAAACAAAGCAAATATTAAATGAAGAAGATGCGATATATGGTATACCGTGAACAGGGAAATTGAACTGTACATGATGAAACAAATAAGGAATTTTAGAGATTTTAATATGTGTCTAGTAATACATAAATAAATATTAGGCCAATTTAATATATTAGAACCTTATTTAACTAACACTTGTACATAAAGGTACAAACCAGTATTAGTAACCTGTACGGAGTGTCACCATAAAAGTTCTTCTGGTAAACATCATCACTGCGCAACTTCATGTATCCACCACCACAATCAAGCGTTTGCTCGTGTTTAACATTGAATTGGAAAACCAATATCTTTCCTTTGTTACTAAACTCAGGAATGCAGCGGAGATGGCATAAAATCTGTAGTCTTTGCCGGTTTGGATACCTAATCAAACAAATCACAGTTAACATGAGTATTTTGGAATCTATCAAGTATATTAGAAATCAACAATCAGAGTTAATATGGGAAATTTGTAACGGCCCATAAGTCGTTACGAATGCCTCGTTACGAATACGGGAATTCGGTGTAGTGTCTAGTACTTGAACTCCGCACATTAGGTTTTACTCCCTGAAAAATTGGAGAGCACCTATCTTTCCTGATGTACCACATGGTACACATTAATCTACGAACATAATTTGCATTATTCAAACATAAAACAGACTCATCATTGGTACCATCTGTAGTGAACCAAGTAATAATCCAAGATTGAATAGTAGAAAAATTACCTGCAATATTATCTATGTTGATATTCATTTCTAACCAGATAGATCTAGCAAAAGGACACCCAAATAACAGGTGGTTCATAGTTTCCATGCTACAGTTACAAAGAAAACACACAGTTTGTATCTCAGGCTTGTAAACTGCTATTTTGGCTCTAACAGGTACTATGTCTTTAATTCATTTCCAACTAAAGAGTTGAACTTTGTGAGGGATCCTACAGTACCATAAGTGATAAAAAAAATCTCTTTGGAAATGTTATCTATAAAAACAATACTATTAACCTTATCAGAGCAAATAGTGTTATAAGCACTTTTAACAGAAAATTTTCCTTTTCTGTTAGGATTCCAAATGATAAAATCCTCTCTTGTACAAGGTATCTGCATATTCAGAATAAGATCAAGCTTAAGAGAATAGAGAAATGGGAATATTTATATCCCATTCTCTTGAGCCTAGCAAAAAAAATCACAAACCAAGTTAAAACTATTATAACTAGATGAACCTACAATGGGAACAGGTGGGCTATCAAGACCTATAACCCAACAATATAGCCATATGCTAATTTTTGTACAACATCTAACATCCCAAATTGTATATTGTTATATAATCTCTAAACCAGAGTAAAAACTTCTCCATAAACAAGAGCAGTCATCCTTCAGTTTACCTAAATGTAAAAAACTACCATCTTTAGAATATTTGGCTTTAAGAATTTGAAAACAAAGAGACTCTTCATCATTACAGGCTCTCCAAGCAACTTTAACTAGTAGGGAAGTATTAAAATGTTATAAGTTTCTAAATCCTAAGCCTTCTAGAGCTTTAGGAATCATAAGCTTAATCCAACCTATGAAGTAAAGATCTTTTTCTTTCCCCCACCAAAATTGTCTTTGTAAAGTGTCCATATGAGAAATCATAGTTTTAGGAATCCTAAAACTACCCAATTGATGAGAAGGGAGAGTATTAATAAACCATAGTAGTCCTAGCAGAGTGGTTCATGGTTTTTTCTTTCCAGTGTTTGAATCTAGTGCCAAAAGATTGGAGAATAGTCTTAAAGGCTTTAGTTTTGTCCCTTCCCATTAACAAAGTAACCCCTAAATATTTATCAGTATCCTTCATCTCAGTCATTTTTAGAGCATTAGCAAGAATTACTCTATTTTCAGGGCTTATGTTCTTGCTAAAATAGACACTGGATTTTTCAAAATTGAGCATTTGACCAATATACATACTAAATTTCTCAAGAGCATCCAGTAATATACCTGCTATATTATGCAGGTCTATCTTAGTGAAAATGAGAATATCATCTGCAAATAAAAGATGAGCTATACCTGGAGCATTTTTGGCATCCTTAACTCCAGATATCACATGATTAGTAGCAGCATTCATAAGCAATCTAGAAAGCTATTCCAAATTGAAAATCGCTTTGACGAAAAATAGTTTGTGAATAACAACTATATAACGTCCTCTAAGAAAGTTTCAATGATTGAAATGAGAGTTTATAATATATAACCATATTTGGATATAAACATTATATGTGAATTCATACTTGTGTCAGTCCAAAATCCTTGAACCAAAGTATGCTTACTTTACTGGTTTGGGATGACCGGAGCTAAGTCCACGTACTGTCGGAAGTTCACATCCCATGAATTTCTGTTGGAGTTTGTGAACTGAAAACAAGCTCAGTCCGGGTACTTAAGTATGTGTGCAGGTATGCGTACTTAAGTGGGTTATTTTCTAAAAACAGTTTATTCGTGAACTAAGACATATATAAATTAAGGAATGCAATCTTTGCAAACCGTGGCTATAATTTTCATGAATCGATTCGAGTGAATCAAAACTATTTTTGCTTCGATTGTGTCTTGTATACTTCTATGAGATCTAAGCAATTGAACAACTCTCTAACTAGTTCTTTTGAGTAATTTGAACTAGTTATGATGAAGATGAATAAGGTTGATATGAAAGTGCTCATATGGCTAACCATCGGTTAACTATTGTTGAACCAACTAAGTGTACACGTTTAGGTATGGTTACTCAATCCTAAATGAAGTTACATTTCATGTGTGTATAACAATCTAAGTTCGATCTAACGGTTGAAAGATATTATCTTGAATATAATCAAGTTTTCATCTAACGGTGAATATTGAATGCTTTGTTACCAAGGTAGATTGCAAACCCTGATTTGGAGACTACATAAAGGAGAACTCTAGAAACTTTGAAACCTAATCCCCACACCTCATGTGTGATACTAGTTGTATAAGTTAGAGTCGATTCTCCTTTAACCTTAGGTTTTTACTGAGACCCTGTAGGTTAACGACTTAAAGACTTCGTTGGGATTATGAAGCCAGACCCAACTATTTTCCTGTAGTTGCGTGATCTGATCTTGTTGTTTCTATTGTATTTGAGTACAATCGTAAGATTGGCTTGAGATTAATTTCTTCGATAGGCAAGATAGAAAAGTAGTCACAAACATCTTCGTCTCATTGTTTGATTCCATAATATCTTGTTTCGCTAGTCGATTAAGATTATTGTGAGGTGATTGATATTTATAGGTTGTTCTTCGGGAATATAGTCCGGTATATCAATTGGTTCCTGTTCACCTTGATTTATCAAAATACGGAACAAAACTCGTAGGTATTTAAGGGAGACAGATTTATCTATTCCTGTAGACTTTTCTGTGTGAGACAGATTTGTTTATTAAAGTCTTCGACTTTGGGTCGTAGCAAATCTTAGTTGTGGGTGAGATCAGCTAAGGGAATCAAGTGCGTAGTATCTGATAGACACATTTTTGTGTCTAAGTTATCCTCAATTTTCTGAATTGTTGGTACTCTCTTTTGTATTTATTATGGTGTTTTATGTGTTTGTAGGTATTTTGGGGCAATAAACATTTTCGGAAAATTCGGCTCGAAATGTTATTAAAGGGACCCACCGGAGGACAATTGCTAAACGGACCCCTACTTTGGATAAGGGGAACCAAATTACTAATGGGCACACTAGATGCTATTTGCACCCCAAGACAACCACTGCTATTCGCACCACAGAATCTAATACGGGCATTCCACCTTCTTAATTTGAAATCCTGTTTTGGCGGGAAAATTATGCAGTCGCCTGGCAGATTTCTGGTTTAAGATTTGGGGGTGTATTAGAGAGATTCAATGGCTGAAACTGATTGATATGACTTGAATATCATTAACAGGCGTTTATGGGCTTCAGAGTCAACTAGATTGGGATGCAAAAAATTGATGGTATTTTCAATGATGTTGTAGTAATAGGTTCGTTCAGACTTGTGAAAATAGATTTTTAGAATTAATTTTAAAGCAGAAATTAACAAACTCAAAATATAAAGTGCTGTAAAATTATGGAGAGACTGGGGCTAGGATTCCACCATCAACCAATTATCAGTGATTCAATCTAATTAGTTTTCATGCAATTCTTTTTCGTTTAAAGAGATTCTAATATGTTGAAAAAGTAGATTTTCAAAGCAACAATTGTAAATCCGAAGCATAGAACATCAAAAACTCGAGGTCAAGCATGCTCTATCAAAATAAATCACAACTGCTCAATTATGAATCCTTAAAACAATTATAATTCAAGGCAAATAATCATAAAAGAAATTGCAAAACTCATTAAAAATAGAAATTACCACATAATAATTGGGAAAATGACTTCCTCCATCGCCTCAGCAATGGGGTTTAGCTCCTCATATTATTCACTTGCTCAAAATATTGGTTCATATCTCAAAAGTGTATAAAAAGAGGTGAAAAGTGCTAATACAGAGATTCGCAACAGTTATAAGTGTTGCAATCGAATTGTTACATGAAACGATGATAGTAAGTTGTTGTAGAATAAACGACTACTCTAGAGTGTAGTATGTTCTTCGTGTTCTTCCTCTACACCAGCAGAAAAATAATTCCTGCAACTCCTCTGATCTTCTCTGCCGGTCCCCAAACTCTCTCCTAGGTCTCCCCCCTTTTTCAATCAATCCTCAACACCTTAAATAGTCTCACAGGCACCAAAAAATCTCTCTGAAATACTCCAACAATCCTCCATTACTCGACAATTAAAGAAAATATTCTCGGGAATATTTTCTTACCTTTTTAATCTCCTCCATGTCTTGATTTGCTTCAAACACACTCCGTACATGCTCCAGAAGAAGTTGATAATGTTGTAGACTCGTTCAGGGTTGATATCTCCATGCATCTTCCATAAGAAAACCCGAGTTTTCTTTCACTCCCCTGTATTACTTAGAATCCACGTTGTAACCCAATTTTCTTGAGTCTGATGGATATAACAGTCATGTATAAGTGTAAAAGGCCCAATTCAATTCATTGGAGCGATTGAATCTCTCCATAAATCCTCCAAATCCAAAACAGAAAAAATCGGGTTTACAAACTGTAATTTCCCTGTTTTGCATCCACACGACTTTGCAGCCAAATCCAGTGGACTCTGAAGCCCATAAAACTCCTGTTAATATCATTCAAGTCATATCAATCAGTTTCAGCCATTGAATCTCTCTAACACACCCCCAAATCTTGAACCAGAAATCTGTCAGGCGACTACATAATTTTCCCGCCAAAACAGGATTTCAAATGAAGAAGGTGGAGTGCCCGTAGTAGATTCTGGGGTGCAAATAGCAGTGGTTGTCTTGGGGTGCAAATAGAAGCAAGTGTGCCCCTTAGTAATTGGGCGCCCCCTATCCAAAGTAGGGGTCCGTTTAGCAATTGTCCTCCTGGGGTGCCTTCAACAACTTTTCGAGCCGAATTTTCCAAAAATGTTTATTGCCCCAAAATACCTACAAACACATAAAAAACCATAATAAGTACAAAAGCGAGCGCCAACAATGCATAAAATTGAGGACAACTTAGACACAAAAATGTGTCTATCAAATACCCCCAAACTTATTATTTGCTAGTCCTCGAGCAAATTTATTCTAGAAACTAAAATCCTAACTCACTGTTGCAGGCATCACGATTGCACTTAGCATGTGCAACAAGCCTTTGAACCCCTAGGTGGCCCTAGTGGCCGAGAAGGTGTACCCACAAAACCTTTACTCCAGACCCTAGCTAGCTATCTACGCAGAATCTTGGAATAGCACTAAAGAACCTTCTTGGTTGGCATACAATCATTGACACTGATGCGAAATTCCAATTAATGTACACGAGTTTGCACTCAAGCATACTAAAATTCATATATAAGTGACAGAGCTCTACTCATATAGTCGCACTATGGACATCAATATCCGGAGTCAAACCAATCATATGAAAAGATCAAGAAGATGGACATCGAGAAAAACGTGGATGGTTTTAAGGTGAACGGTGTTTCTCGTATCTGTCTGAAGGCCTCTGCCAAGATGAAACTATCCTAATAGAATGAGACATTGATCTGACTAATATCAACACAACTAGCATATACAAGGGGACCAGCGGTCGATAATCCTAACTCTAGGCCAACACAACTGGCATATACAAGGAACCATCGGTCGACTTTATTGAATTTATTTCGGTTGGTCTGATGGTCTGGTCTCAATTTCTTTCTTTCTTTTCTTTTTCTTTTTTTTTTGCTGATAATAAATAATTTATTAATATTAAAAATATACTAAGAATCATACAACGCCTTGGTGGGAAGCCTAGCAACAAGCTGGGCTCCAACACCTTTTTGAATAATAACACCTAGTTTATGAAAATAAACCTACCAAAACCACTACTGGCATCATTACTAACTAGACAGTTTTTCAGACGCTTAAAAAAACAAAAAGTATCTTCACCAAGTTCTCCCAAAGTAGAGACAGCTAAAACACCAAGACCATAGCCATGCAAAACACATTTGTCCAAGTATTTAGTGCGTTTACGTGAAACAACACTCGAGATAGCTTTTCCTGGAACGAAAGAACGAATCCCTTCACCGGTGAAAGGCGAGACACCTGTGACATCCATACAAACATCTTTCCCATTCTCCCAGTTTAGAACAAGGATATCAGCAAGACATAAATCCTTGTCATTATCAGATAGAAACCCAAGAGAAACCTCCTTACGCGCAGGCACACCAACCTTGTAACAAATATCAGCGATTATATCACATACAAGATCATGTCGAAACTTAATTCCAACATCCTTAGCACAATGAAGCGCGTGGTCCCCAAATATATCCATAGATCTGTTGCAACTTGATCATAAACCATTCTCAACAAAAAGTGGGATACCAAGGCAATAAAAAAGAACAACTCTAAACTGTCTGGGTGCGAGACATTGATTAAGCTCACTAATTGGCACGGCTAATAAATAGTCTTGTGCATGTTTAACCCGGTTACACTGCCACAATATAGAATCTCTCGCAGACATAGAAAATTAGTTGGGGATTTGCTTCTTAACTGCATCAAAATACATAACTTCCAAGGAGTGTATAGAAGGGGGGGCAGTAGTATTGACGCAAAAGGTAGAAGGAAATCCACATACATGGATGAAGTTTTGAAGAGCCAATTGATAAGCAGAGCCTTTGATTGTTGAGAATAAGTCACCAAGGATCGTCTTCTAAATCGAAGCCGTCTGACTCTGAGAAGCAAGATAGCAATAGGAGCGAGTGTCTGCCATGGTGTAAATACCAAGTCCACCATACTTGATAGGCAAAGTAGCTAATCTCTGTTGTAAAGGTCCAAAACCCGCGCCATCACCAGTGAATAAAAGTCTCAAGTACTTGAATAAATGGTCATCAAAGAGGTCAGTAGCTTGTTGTAGGGCTGCAACATTGGTAGTACGCATTGCAAAATATAATATAGAAACACCAGTGCAATTACGAAGTAATAGCATCTCACTCTGAGGATCCTTGAGCTTTTTGATAGAAAACATAAGCTGAATGGTCTTATTCACCCTGCTCAACATCATGTCACTAATAAAGTTCGAATCCAAACTCACAGGCCCCCCAAGAAGTTTAACACCATTAGTGGGTCTACCAATATCAGGAAGGAATACACCATCAGTAAAACTTTTAGGATCAATAGAAGGCCAAAAAACCTCAGTTTTCTTTATATTGAAGGTGTAAACCCCTACTTGGCCCTTCAATTTTTATTATACTCTGTAGGATCAGAATATCGCAACATCAATACCTCGCGAACTCCGTAAACAATAGCATTGCGAAGGCGTCGCAGGGAAGTAATATAAATGACGCAATGGATGACGACAGCCAGAACATGAGAAAGGTGTGAAGAATTAGCGAGATTTAAGAGTGTCGCGAGATCATACACTTGTACACTTGCGATATTTCGCAAGTCATTCCCGAAAATAAAGGACAACTTAGTTGTCATCCATTATATAATACCCTATATAAAGAGCCGAAAGCGGCCGATTGGAGGAGAGAGTTCTTTTTGAAGTGTTGGGAAAGTCATTAAGAGAGAGAAAGTCTTAGAGTGATTGTAATTCTATAACTCATTTCCATTTCATATTGTAAAAATTCAAGAATTCAATCAATAAGAATTATAATTGTTCATCTTAAAATGACTTAATTGTGTACATTCTAGTGAGGGGTGTAGTGTAGGATTTCCTGCAACTACATATAAATTACGGAGAAAAATAAAGGAATAGAAATTTGAAGAACAAAAGAAAGGAGAAAAAGCAGATTTACAGTTTACAGCAGCAGAAGCAGAAATTACGGAGGAAATTCCAAGAGAAATTGCAGAGAAAATTGCTGAGAAAATTGCTGAGAGAAAGTAAAAAAGAAGAAGAAGAGGGTGAGAAAACTATATATATAGAGAAGTATTCTCGAAAAGATAAACGCATTTAATGCGAGAAGGGACGTGAACGGTTGAGAAATGACGGTTGAAAGAGACGTGTCAAGAAATGGGTGGAAGAAGAAACACGTGTAAAAAGTTCTGTATAAAAGTATGAAATCGTATTAAAACAGATAAGGATGAACAGTTGCGGTATTTCAAATAATACTGATTCTCATGACATTCTCTTCTTCGCAGAGAAGACATGAGAAGAGGCAAGATGTGGGATCAGAATATCGCAACATCAATACCTCGCGAAATCCGCAAACGACAGCATTGCGAAGGCGTCGCAGGGAAGTAATATAAATGACGCAATGGATGACGACAGCCAGAACATGAGAAAGGTGTGAAGACTTAGCGAGATTTAAGAGTGTCGCGAGATCATACACTTGTACACTTGCGATATTTCGCAAGTCATTCCCGAAAATAAAGGACAGCTTAGCTGTCATCCATTATATAATACCCTATATAAAGAGCTGAGCAGGCCGATTGGAGGAGAGAGTTCTTTTTGAAGTGTTGGGCAAGTCATTAGGAGAGAGAAAGTCTTAGAGTGATTGTAATTCTATAACTCATTTCCATTTCATATTGTAAACATTCAAGAATTCAATCAATAAGAATTATGATTGTTCATCTTAAAATGACTTAATTGTGTACATTCTAGTGAGGGGTGTAGTGTAGGATTTCCTGCAACTACATAATCAAAGCCTTATCCACCTCAAGTGTATCACCAATAATTGTACCATCATCCAAATACCAAGCGTGTAAATCAAGCTTGCAACAAGAAGCAATAGACTTTACCAAGGGATGAAGTGTCAAAGGAAACAATAAGGGACCAAGAGGATCACCTTGCTGGACACCGAGAGTGCAGAAGACAAAATAAATTGGTATCTCATTTATTTATTTATTTTGTATCTCATTTTTTTTTTTTTTTTTTTTTTGTATCTCAATCACTCTATTTCACCCTAGCAATAAAAATAAAAACAGAAGGTGAAAAGGACTCAACGAGATATGGCGAAACTACCATGTTATTTCTAACACCTGAAATCTGTGCTTTTATTAATAGACTCTGTAGATGTTTCCATCCACTCAGATTAGTTCCTCAACTCCTACAACCAAGATGCTTCCATCCACTTAGATTGGTTAGTGCCAACCTGATAGACACATTTTTGTGTCTGAATTGTCCTCGTTGTCTCTATTGTTAGTCTTGATTTTTGTACTAATTTTGGTGTTTTTATGTGTGTCTAGGTTTTTTTGGAGAAATACACTTGTGTGGAAAAAGTTGCTCAAAAAGTGTTATTTGGACCAAGGAGAAAAGTGATAAAGGCACCCTCATTTTGGATAAGGGCACCCCAAGGAGCCACCGCTATTCGCACCCTGCATAAGGATAGGGGACACCATCTTCTTCATTAAAAAACAGTTTTGGCGGGAAAAAAAAAAAGATTCTCAAATGGCGAGAATTAGGGTTGGAATTTTAGGCGTCTTAAGGAGATTCAGTGAAAATCATTGGGTATCTTCCTATGGACTATAAAAGGCGTGGTATTGGCGTTATAATTACGTAGATTTAGCTGGAAATTCCACGAGAAAAAAACAGGGAACTATATATACGGTGAAGTTTTTCTCGGGATTTCTTGTTATTCCGGGAAGACTTATTGTGGCCTGAGCGTGTTGACCCAATATTTGATGAGTTGGAAGCGTGTTTGGAGGGGTTAGATTGCTGGCAGACGCGTGAAGGTGTTAATTTTGGGAATTATCTCCCGCGACTGCATGAGAAGATTTTTTAGAATACTCGGAGTTATGAGGGAGGATTCTCTTGCCTGTGATGCTATATAAGGTGTAGAGGAGAAGTAGAACGGATACGGAGAGTTTGGGAGAGTTTAGAACACTACAGAACCAAAAAAATCGAGTTGCAGAAAACTGCCATTGTTGCTGCTGTGAAGAACACGAAGAACAAAAGACCACCAGAGGCAGTCGTTTCTTCTACAGTGACAACGACACTTAGGTGAGTGATGAGTGCCAAATATTTCATATTTCTACATCTATTTATTGGCATTTAACTCATCTTTTGTGCTCGAGAAATCGAGATATTATCCCAAATTCTCTTATTTTCCACATTTTTCAAGAATAAATATTTGTACTAATTAATTTTGTGTTTTTAGGTAGTAAATAAAGCTCGGAGAAATTGAGGAGCCAAAAGAGCGAGGAAAATTGGAGACAAGCGTCTATGGAGCAGAAAGCCAAAGCCGCATCGGTTGCAACCAAACAAGAAGCGGCCCATCTACAAGACATGGGCTTGGCAGTCCAAGACCCGGCCCATAACTCGAGTCCACGCCCGATTCATTCTGAGTCGTGAAGATCTCACCCAGACGCATCCAACGCTCGGTCCTTCATGCACATCAACTCTCGCTCCTGCTTCACATCGAAGTCACCTATATCCCTTCACCCAAACCAAACACTCCCCAGCTCCATTTCTCTTTCTCCTCCCCCGACAGTTTCAGAGAAAACCCATCCCATTTTCTTCTCCCGACAGTTGCAGAGCCACCTTCATCTTCTTCTCCTTCTCCGACCCGTACCAGCAGCACCACAGCCACCACATCCACCCTCTACACCTCCTAGCTCTTAACTATCTCATTCATAGCTTCTTCTCATAAACCCTAGAAGCTAGGTTTGAGATAGATAAAGCTAGGGTTTCATCAATGAGCATTAATGGAGTTGCAGAGCCAAATTCACGGAGGGGAACAACCAATTCAGCTGTTTTGGTGAGAGGGTTTTTATTTAATTTCCATTTTGAAGTAAGTGAAACGTTGCATGTATAAATAGGGTTGAAGAATGTATGTGAATGCATGCCTGGACTAGCCAGTGCACCAGTTTAGTTTAAATTGCATTTTGATTGTTCTAATTATGTTCTAAGTTAATTAGCTAGGATTTAAATGAAACCCTAACTCTGCGAGTTATTCAACTTTGTTTGAGTTGTTCTTGAATGCTTAAGTCATAAGATAATTTCAATTCTTGTACTTCAATGCTTTACTTTCACAATGAATGCCATGTATCCATTGTAGTTAGGATAAAAACCGTGTTGATTGTGCTCAGCCAGGCCTTAAAGATAGTTGTTAACCCTTGCATAGTTGTGCTTAATTAGACAATTAGTTCTCTGGATTGGTACTCTAGCCGATAATTGAATTATCACTTGGTGAAACTCCTTAGATAAGTGATAGACTTGACACATTGTCCTTATTCATCACGGGAACAAGAATGCTCAAATTAGTTGAACACATAACATGAATTAGTGGTGGATTTGACAATCCTAGTGCCTTTATTCTCATTGCTTGTATTTCATCTTTACTCTCTTGTCATAACCTTCAACTAGTCGTATCGACACCAACTTACAATTGTGTTAACTTTCTTAGAAAATCAGTAGTAAGCTTTAGATCAACTACACAACACCCCATTTCCCGTGGATCGACCTGTACTTGCCACGCCTCCAACAGTAATTTGTGCACTTGCGAGTTAACGTAGGCGAAACACCTTTCCAAGCCTACCAAGTTTTTGGCGCCATGCCGGGGATTTGGTAGTGTCTTTGTGTTGATAGCTTACTTTCTTCACTCGATTTCCAATTCACCATTGTATATATGCTCTGAAGTTCTTTTGTTTGCAATTTGTTGCTAGTATAACTTAGCTTAATTCATGTAAACTGCATCTGTAACTTAGGTATTTTGGTATAACCTAGCATGTCATTTTGTTTCATATTTTACTCTCTTTAAAACCTCTTGTCATTGTAATTCTCCATACTCTTAGCTGTATTTTTAACTTTTTTTTTATTCCCCTGCATCTGTAACTTAGCTGCATCTTAGCTCCATCTGTCCATAAATATCACTTCATCTTGCTGCATGATTGTTTGGTTTCACCATAAGGTTCACTTACACTTGCCACTTTGCTGTTGTTTTGTAATCTGTCCACATCTCAGCTGCATCTCTTGTGTAATGGAAGGTGTTACTTAAGTCTTCATTATTTCAGTTATTTAGGTTAAGCTTTCACATCATCTAGTTTTTCATAGCCTATAATGTATCTTGCATGCCATTATTGATAACCTGTGCTGAGAGTCTCAGCAAGTAGTGTTGTTAGCTCATTGCTCTCAGCATCTTACCACCCTGCAAAATTCCAGTTCCATCATCTCTGCATATCATATCTCCCATTTTGCAGACTTTTGAGATTTGCAATACTAGTGTTTTATTGTTTCTTCACATGCATCATTCTGGGAACTAAAACTCTCTCTTGAGTAAACAGGTTCCTGTAACCTCTGCTGAGCAACCCAAGGAGGAGAAGGAAAAGGCGCAGAACTTGAGCTTTACAAAACCCTGAGCAGCCCCTGCAATTTATAAGATTCATGTGAGTGGTTCCTTGCTAGTTGAATGTGCTACATCTTTGTGCTCCATGTCTGCATGCTACAAGTTCCACTGATTTGCCTCACTGATTTAAGTAAATTCCATGATATTTGAACTCATACATGCTTGCTGAATTTGCGATATCTTTTTGCTGAGCATCTTTGTTTGTGAGCCATCACTCATTGAATGTATGCATAACTTGTTTGTAGCCAACTCTGTTACTCTGTTGATCTGTGCAATACATTGCATCATCATTGTATATGCACCTGTATCACCCTTGCATCACAAATTAGTTATCCTGAATGCATGATAAACCAGTTACCTTGCTAGGTATTGCTCACACCTGAAATCCTTGTGCTTGTGTGTTTTGTGACCTTACCTTACATTGCCCTGTGCTCAGCTCCAGCCCCTGTAGCTGTTGAGCTTGAGTTGCAACTTGGTTAGCCAAGTTTGCCGCAAGCCCTAGCTGACATCAACTGGGCTGGTTGATATCAACTTACTTAGTTGACACCATCAGCACTGCACATTGCATGCTCTATTCTGTTGACAGACTTGTATAAATACTTGTGTTAGATGCTAAGTCACACTCCCCATGGCAACCCTGTGTGACTACTCATTGTGCAAACCTGCATACCAACTGACCTTGTGTGAGCCATCTGCCTTCCATTTTTGGTACAACAATCTGTGAAAAAGAGGGGTCAACTGACCCTGTTGACACTTACATCTGAGTAGTCTGCCCACTAGCTGATGTGCCATAGACAATTGCCATGAGAGATTAACTCTGAAGTAGTGTGCTGTGATCACAAAACCCCTGCATATTTGCATAGCTGTGTAACCTCTGAAAAATTTGAAGTCAACCAAGCCAGTTGACACATTCTGTGGTATGTTGTAAACTGCTGGCATTGTTCATTTGCAGTTTATCTTCTGATCTGTGAAGTTCATATCTGAAATGTGCTAAGCTATTAACCTTATGATGCTTTGAACTGTTATGCAAACATCTGTGACAGCACAACCCTGTGCAGATCTGCATATTTTGTGCCTAATCCCTGAATTGTGAGCTCAACTGACCTTGTTGACATCTGAGCATGTTGTAAAATGCTAGCCTTGTTCATTTGTTGTTATCCTGCTGATATGTTATCATGTTGATGCTGTGAATGATCTGCTATTTGTGAAGTTGATATACCCTGCAAATCTTGAAATTGTGCATCTGCTGTTGTTACATCTTTACACCAGCATCTATAAATTATGTGTGCGCCTTGGGTGCTTGAATGAGTTTTTAACTTGTTTTTCAAACACACAACCCAACACATGCTTCACCTTGAGTGAGCACAACCATTACCCTGTGCACCATACACAGTTTTTACGCTTTTTGTGCACTTGCCAACAGACCAGTGTTAGCTTGTGCTGTGCACATAACCTGTAGTGTGCAACCTGCCAGCAGCACACAAGCTGTGCTGAGCAAAAACCAACCAGCATATACCCTGTGATGTGCTGTGTAGGCCAGAATAGCCAGTGCTGTGTACATCCTGTCCTGCACATAACTTGTGTTGTGCAACATCCAGCACCCCTGTGTGCTAGAAACTGGGTGTCATTCTTGTGAGTTTGTTGTTCTCTGTGTTAATATCATATGCTGTGCTGAGCTGCAAAAAGCTGTGTTCATCTGTGCACATAACTAGTGGGCTGCACATAAACTTGTTCTTTGCATAAACTGAAGCTCACATAAACTGGGATGTGCAACTGGGCTATGCACAACCTGAAGCCCACATAACCTGGGCTACACATAACCTGGGCTTTGCATAGACTGGGCTATAAAACTGCACATAACCTGAAGCCCGCATAACTTGGGCTGCATATTTACAGCAACTACCAGCACTTTTGTGTGCTTGAATTCCAAGAACTGGTGATTGGTGTGTCACCCCTGTAGGCTTAGCTTCCCTGTTTTGAGACATCATTGGTTATACCTGCTTGATGTGTGCTAGGCTATGGCTGCTTCTTTTTGAGTTCAAATTGAGTTGCTAGATCATGTCAAGATTTTGGTCTGCAACTGGGGATGAAAACAAATCCATCAGAGAGCTTGCTTACGGGCATGATCCACAATATGAATCCCCCACAGACCATGATGTCTATGACTTTAGGGAGTACTATGAACCCTCTCAGGGCCCCGAACTTGAATACGCATACCCTAATCATTATGCGCACATGTGTCATCAACCACCATGGGAGGTTGAACAATGCTATCCTCCAATGAACCCTTGCATGCAGTCGATAATGGAGAAAATCAAACTCATAGAGCAAAACAATGCTATACTTGAATGGAAAGCAATGCATGATCATCCATATAGCAACATGTCTGAATTTCCCTTCTCTAGTGAACCTCATGCACAACCATGCAGTGAATATCCATATGAGGCATGCATACCCACTAGTGAAGACTCTCCTTCAATTGAACAGCTCACTATGATTCTTCAAATGAACCTGATTCAGTTACAAAATGAAGAATGGAAGGAATCTCATGATAAGATGTTTGTTGTCCCTAATAAAGTAAATTTTGAAAATAGTGTTTCTAATCCTACTCATGCAACTGACGTTGAGAATGAACTTAATCTAGAGGTAAATGAGTGCACTAGAAATGCTACAATTTTGAATAGGTAAATGCATTTTTGTTATGATGATGATGATGATGATGATGAATATGATATGTTAGAAGAGCATGTGTATGCTGAAAATATGGTGAAACCTTTGGGTTCAGAGACATTAAGCTTCTCTTCTGTGAACCTTATGAATGATGATTCTTCTAATATTCATACATGTGATGCTGATTTGGGGTTTGAACAAGTGTCCTGTGAAAGTGAGCATGATATTTCTCCTGGTTATCTTATGCATGAGATTGAAATTTTTGGTAGTGATGAGTATGACATGAAGATTGATGAATTGTTTTATGCAAGTGAACATGACTTGTCTAATTCTCAGCCTAGGTCACAATGTGAAGTTTCTTGTGATCTCCCTATGCATGAAACTGAAGTTGTAGATGATGATTATGGACTAGAGCTTGTAGAAATGTTTTATGAACATGAGCATGTTACAACACTTGTAGATGATTTGGGAAATATTGATGTAGTGAGTGATCTTTGTTACTCTTGAGCTCACACATGTGAACAACTTAGACAAGCCCAACATCATGCCCATGTCACAGTCTGTTAGATTTCCACCCAACCTAGGTTTGGCTTGTAACAAAATTGCAAAACCAACTGTTCTGAAAATGCCTAATTTAGGCCTAGAACTTTGTGCTTCCCAAGTCCTCTTGGACCATTTTGCATCAAAGTATAACACCTTTAAGGATCCACAGTTGGAATATGTATGTCTCCATGTTCTTAGTATAACTCATTTTGAGTTAGACCTTGTGCATGATGTACCTTTAAATTTGCAAGATTTTGTGCTCACAAACACATCTGTTGACAAGTTTAGGTTTGGGGAAAATCGTTCACATATGCAGATCTTACGTGCACTCTCTTGTTATAATTGTGTAAGGCTGTTGATGTCTCTACATATTTTCTTTTGGGTTGACCCCAACTCTTTAGATTATTGGTGTATGGTGAATGTTCATTGTATATAATCCAGTAGGACTTGTTAAAATTTCGAACTTGAATCGGTTGAGTCTTCTTGCGCATATATTGTGCTAATCCGATATGATCTCCGCTGAGAATGTTGGATTCTAGCCTTGACAAATGAAGCTCTAACCTTGCTCCGCCGACATCCAGGTAATCTCTTCCCTTTTCTCTTATCAGCATAGTTCTCATGGTATGTGACTGTTTATTATCTATTGAAACATTGAGGACAATGTTTGATTTAGGTTTGGGGGTGTGTTGTGCATATAGAGTTTTTAGTCTTTTATTTTCAAAAAAAAAAAAATTCAAAACTCTTTGTAAATACTTGCATAAAAACCTCCAACTTTTAGAGATCTTAGAGTCACTAGCATGCTTTTAGATATGTTTACATAGAGAGTCTGACCAAAATAACGAACTTGGAAGTACTTTGGAGAACACAATCGGGTTTCTTAGTTGATTAGAGCGTTAAAGTTGGATTTAACCATACCTGAGGGCGAATTAGGTGTTGTTTAGATATTCGGTGAGTAGAATTGTGATCACCCATAGTGGAGACTACCCATTTTACATCAAGCGAGGTACCGACCTTCACTCTTTGTGACTTTCTAGAAAATATGTTAGAGTGTGTGTCACCGTACGTCAATTCCGGGTAGGAATGGTGAGCTACCCAACTTCGCACCACTTTCAGCACTACTTTTGATCTCTTGAGTGCTAATTTTGTCAATCATGAGGGTGACGTTTAAAGATGAAAACTCCTTCTAAATATCGATTTGCGGTTAGCATCACTCTCTCCTCTCAACAACATCAACAGATTCATAGAAACACATCATCGTCACAAAGCGGAGCACCATCAGAATATTTGAAGAAAAGTTGAAATAGTCCAAGGTTTACGTGCAACAAAGAAAAGAAAAGAAAATAAGATGAGAATTAGTGAAGTTTATGAAATCAAGGCAATACAAGTTTTATTGTTATTTTCATTTCTTGATTAAAAAAAAAAAAAAAAAATGTTTGTCAAGTTTTTGTGAAGTTCAGAAGTTCGTCATCAACATTTGAAGACCGAAGATTGAAGACGTTTCTATGAATGCTGAGAGAGTGATATTAATTGCCGATCGAGTGAGAAGGTAAGTGAGTACTCCACCCTTGCTAATGGTTGATTTCCTTTCTTAGAGATCATCAGAAAAGATTCTTTTTGTCCACACTTTTGTGGAATCTCCAGAAATTATTTCGGAAGGTTATCCTTCTTACCTTCAACGTGTGCAGGATTTCTCTCTTTATTCCTGCCTGCACACATGAGAGACTAAAAAAGCGGTCTTTTTGAGTGTAATTATCATAAAACCCTATTAGTGAGGCAGAAGTCGAGGCTTATGATCACAATCGAATCCGAATTCTTTCATATGGTATGGTTATTTCTCGCTCAGCACTTAAGGATGAGAATGCGTTCTTTGGTAGTTCTAACTTCGTGTTACTAGCATGCAGAAACTCTATGTCCTCATAGCTCCTTGGATGCTTGAGACTCTTTTACACTCTGAAGTTGGAGAAGGTTTTGTGGGTACACCTCTGGTAAACCCTCACGAGACTACAACTCGTCCACTAGGGACACCTAGGGGTTTAAAGGCTTAGTGCATACGCTAAATGCATTCGAGAGACCAGCGACAGTGGTATATAGTTAGGATTTCCTAATTTCTGTTTCACTTGAGGACAAGTAAAATTCAGGTTTGGGGGTATTTGATGAGTGCCAAATATTGCATATTTCTACATCTATTTATTGGCATTTAACTCATCTTTTGTGCTGTAAATCGAGATATTATCCCAAATTCTCGTATTTTCCCTGTTTTCAAGAATAAATATTTGTACTAATTAATTTTGTGTTTTTAGGTAGTAAATAAAGCTCGGAGAAATTGAGGAGCCAAAAGAGCAGAAAATTGGAGACAAGCGTCTATGGAGCAGAAAGCCAAAGCTCGCGCGCGCATCAGTTGCAACCCAACAAGAAGCAGCCCATCTACAAGACATGGGCTTGGAAGTCCAAGACCCAGCCCATAACTCGAGTCCACGCCCGATTCAATCTGAGTCGTGAAGATCTCACCCAGCCGCATCCAACGCTCGGTCCTTCATGCACATCAACTCTCGCTGCTCCTGCTTCACATCGAAGTCACCTATATCCCTTCACCCAAACCAAACACTCCCAGCTCCATTTCTGTTTCTCCTCCCCCGACAGTTTCAGAGAAAACCCATCCCCTTTTCTTCTCCCGACAGATTCTGCAGAGCCACCTTCATCTTCTTCTCCTTCTCCGACCCGTACCAGCAGCACCACAACCACCACATCCACCCTCTACACCTCCTAGCTCTTAACTATCTCATTCATAGCTTCTTATCATAAACCCTAGAAGCTAGGTTTGAGATAGATAAATCTAGGGTTTCATCAACAGAGCATTAATGGAGTTGCAGAGCCAAATTCACAGAGGGGACAACCAATTCAGCTGTTTTGGTGAGAGGGTTTTATTTAATTTCCATTTTGAAGTAAGTGAAACGTTGCATGTATAAATAGGGTTGAAGAATATATGTGAATGCATTCCTGGACTAGCCAGTGCACCAGTTTAGTTTAAATTGCATTTTGATTGTTCTAATTATGTTCTAAGTTAATTAGCTAGGATTTAAATGAAACCCTAACTCTCTGTTATGTTATTCAACTTTGTTTGAGTTGTTCTTGAATGCTTAAGTCATAAGATAATTTAAATTCTTGTACTTCAATGCTTTACTTTCACAATGAATGCCATGTATCCATTGTAGTTAGGATAAAACTGTGTTGATTGTGCTCAGCTCAGGCCTTAAAGATAGTTGCTAACCCCTTGCCTAGTTGTGCTTAATTAGACAATTAGTTCTCTAGATTGGTACTCTAGCCGATAATTGAATTATCACTTGGTGAAACTCCTTAGATAAGTGATAGACTTGACACATTGTCCTTATCATCACAGAACAAGAATGCTCAAATTAGTTGAACACATAACATGAATTAGTGGTGGATTTGACAATCCTAGTGCCTTTATTCTCATTTCTTGTATTTCATCTTTACTCCTCTGTCATAACCTTCAACTAGTCGTATCGACACCAACTTACAATTGTGTTAACTTTCTTAGAAAATCAGTAGTAAGCTTTAGATCAACTACACAACACCCCATTTCCCTGTGGATCGACATGTACTTGCCACGCCTCCAACAGGCGCTGTGCACTTGCAGTTTAACGTAGGCGAAACACCTTTCCAAGCCTACCAGTGAGGGTCGCAGAGCTACAAAAACAGCAGCATTTCATCTCTATCGTTCTTTGTAACAGTGTTTGCAACAATTATAAACGTTGCAAACACCCGATTTTCACCATTTTCTCCATTTCATCTTTGTAAACACCCTTTGAGCAATAATAATGATTTTTGAGCGTGTTTCCAACATGATGAGCGGCTAATTCTCCCACAACCAAGGCAATGAGGAAGCTATTTACGCATGAATAAGTGGTAACCATTTTATTTTCTCTAATTTATAATTTATAATTCACTCAATCACTGCTTTTGCAGAGTTTTAAATTGTTTGCATAATTTTCGTCATTAGTTGTGATTCAATTAGATAGGTTATGCTTTGTTTAGATAATCTATGCTTAGGGGATAAAATTAATTTTCGAGAATTTGCCTGATTATTTGTGAATTAAGAAACAAGGGACTTAAAAGATAATTAGAGTTTTGGATTATTTACCATCATTCATTCATGTGTAATAGTGGAATCAGTGTCTTGGTTATTTTAATATCTTGCAATCAAATTTTGAGTTAAGTTTTGTTTGTTTTTAAAGTTTTATAAATCTAAAATCTATTGCTTTCACAAGTCTCAACGAACTTTTTACTACAACATTATTGAGATCACATCAATTTTTGGCGCCGACGCGGACTTGTCTTTAGGCTAGAGTTTTTAGATTTTTTCTTTTTTTTTTCTTAGGTTTTTATTTGCTTTTATTTTATTTGTTCTTCTTTACGTTTTTTTGGTTTTTGTCTTTTCCTTACAGAATTTGGAATTTGGAGCGAAAGAAAATTTTGCCAAAGCTTTTGGTGAATACTTAAACACTGGGAGTAAAAGGCAAAGCGAAAGGAGCGAAAGAAGAAGATTTTTTTTTATAAAAAAGAGAGAAAAAAAAGAGAGAGACATTTTTAATATTTTTTTTTTTAGATTTTTTTTTAGACTTTCCTTTTCTTTTGCACTTTATTTTTGGACTTTGGACTTGGACATTTGGACATTCCTTTATTTTTTTTTTTAAAACCCTACGGAAGGGTAGTATTAAATATTAAACTGTTTGCAGAGAAGGACGGTGATTACAATATCACCTCAGCCCCTCGGGTTCGTACATGACATAGGAGTCGTGGCCCGAGTCGACTTCAACGGTTCATCCCCGTCTGGAACGGGAGGTAAGTTTGTCGAAACACTCGCGAATCCCCTGTCAGCGAGTTACTGTATTCCTTCGTTTGCATATATGCTGAGGACTTGAAAACGGCTGTTTTAATTTCCTAGTAAAGGGCAAGGACTGGCCATACAAGATAAGGGTTCGGATTTCATCATTGTTCTCTTCTTGCCCGCCTTAGGAAAACAATACTTAACGCGAACCTAATCCTTAAAATTTAGAATAGAACGAGACCGATAGGGTAACGAGCTTAGTAGGAAAGTCGCTCGAAAAATATTGGTTACTCTTTTAAGCCTACTTCGAAGTTCATGATGGTTTATGTGAGTTGAATGCGTGACTGCGCCGCCTTGTAATGCGGTGAAGCCTTGGGTATCAAAGCTCCACGTAGCTTCCCTTGCCTCTATTCAACTTACTTAAACTCGGATTGATTCCTTAGGGGTTTGCTCAGATTGTAACGAATTCCCTTTCGAATGATTAGAAGCTGGTCTAGAAAACAATCTAAGTGGAGCCATCATGCTTTTTTGTTTGCTAGATATCATTAGGTTTCTTTGTGGTGGAGTCAGCCTTGTTTGTGTTTGCATAGAACTTCCCTTCCTTTTAGGATTTTTCTTTTTATTTTTCTTTTATTTTTCTAGTGTATGCCCGAGGTCATTAGAGAACGGGCTTGGAAAAGAAACACTCTAGGTCGTTTGATTAGTGACAAACCTAGTAGTTCTTCTTGTGAAGGCGGGAACTCGAAGACTCTTCTTTTGAGAGCCCCGTTTTTGGAAACTTCAGTTTGAGAATCTGCCTCTTCGTGAAGAAAGTACCCCTAGTACTTAATTTTGTGCAAGCAATGACTACTTTGAAAGATTACATGTTCCCAACTAGGACCAACCGAGCTTCGTGCATTAAATTGCCAGCCAATACGGCTAATTTCGAGATAAAACCTAGTATTCTTCAGATGATTCCTATATTCTTAGGAAAAGATGATGAGAACCCTTATTTTCATATTAGGGACTTTGAGGAAATTTGCGGGACAGTTAGAATAAAAGACCTTACTGATGAAGTCTTTAAACTTAAGATGTTTCCCTTTTCCTTGAGAGATAAAGCCAATACACCGGCTTAACAACCTACCATCTGAATCCATTGAAACATGGCAGGAAGCGATTGCGACTTTCTATATGAAATTCTACCCTAAGCATAAAACTGCGGTAAATGTTAGGCGGAAAATTAGTGCTAGTGTGCAGCAAGAGGGAGAGTCTCTTTATAGGTTTTTAGAGAGATTCAATGATCTCCTATCCCGATGTCCTCACCATGGATTTGATAAGATGAAACTTGTGGAGATTATTTATAATGGTTTAGACTATTCGACTAAATCCATGGTCGATTCTATGTGCGTCGGTGAGTTCACTAATAAAACTGCTGATGATGCTTTTACCTTCTTAGGAACTATCGCTGAAAAATCCCAACAGTGGGAGTCTTGTGTTGAACCCCTAAAAGACTCTTGGTCAATAGAAGTAGTACCAATGTGGTATATACAAGCTTCGAGTCAGATGCTAAGTTTGCTGCTTTGTCTTGAAGGTTAGAAGCTTTGGAAATGGATCAGTCTAAAAATAGGTCCCTTGTTGAACCTAATAGAGCCTCTCAAGTCTCTAGTTATGGAATAGAGCCCGATAACTCATTTTGGGAAGGTCATGTTAGTGAAGAACAAGCTTTATGTTGTCTATAACAACACTAGGTTTGAGAACCGTCAAAAGTTTGACCCATACTCGAGAGACCTACAACCCTGGTTGGAGAAACCATCCTAACTTTTCTTGGTCTAAGGGCCGTAATCAAGGTCAGTCTAGTAATTCTCAGCCTCCCCTGAGGTTTTGGTTATGCAAAGAACCCTTGGGTCAAACCCGGTTTAGAACACTTCGAGAAAAAGATCTATACCTTAGAAGAAACTCTCACTATGTTAGCAAAGAACCATGATATGTTATTAGCTAACCACCTTAGCTTTCAACAAGAAACCAGGCAGAATTTGAAGAATAATTCCCAGACTCTTGCTAAATTAGAACTTCAAGTTGGCTAGATATCTAAGTTTATTAGTGAGAGAGAAGATGGAAGGTTCCCTAGTCATACTAATCCAAACCCTAAAGGAGAAAAATCGTACAATCATGTGAATTCTATTACAACCCTTAGGAGTGGAAAGAAAGTTGACAATAAGGTCGTCATGCCTGAAAGTGAACATGATGTAGTTCACCCTTCTGAGCTAGAAACCAAGGACACTGATAGAGTCTCTAAAGAGACCAATGAGGGTCATATTGAGCCAGGCTTTGTTCCCAGAGCCCCGTTCCCCCAGCTGCTAGTTCCAACTAAGAGGGAGTCCAACTTTAATGATATATTGGAGGTTTTTAAGCAGGTTACTATCAACCTCCCACTGTTGGATGCGATTAAGCAGATTCCCGCTTATGCCAAGTTTCTTAAGGACTTGTGTACACGAAAGCGTAAGCTTAGTGTTCAAAAGAAAGCCATCCTAGCTAGTCACGCGAGTTCTATTATTCAAAATACCACTACTCCTAAATATAAAGACCCAGGGTCCCCTACTATTTCTTGCACAATAGGTAAACACCGTGTTGAGAAAGCTTTGCTTGACTTAGGACCCAGTGTGAAATTACTTACATACCATGTGTACCTTAAGCTAGGACTTGGTGAGATGAAACCTACCCAGATGACTCTTGGTTAATCGATAGGTTCGTTAAAATTCCTCGGGGTGTGATCGAGGATGTTCTCATAGAGGTCGAAAAGTTTATTTATCCAGTGTATTTTGTTATCCTAGATACCCAACCTGTCCCTGACCCAGAGAACCAAATACCGGTAATTTTAGGTCGCCTGTTTTTAGATACATCCAATGCGATCATTAACTGTCGAACTGGTATTATGAATTTGTCTTTTGGTAATATGACTATTGAGCTGAACTTGTTTCATATTAGTAAGCTACCCTCTGAACTAGATGACTTGGGCATAGAAGAGGTGAACATGATAGGAACATTAGTCAAGGAGTCATTACCAAACACTTTGTTAGAAGATCCATTAGAGAAATGCCTAGCTCACTTTGGGATTGATTTTGATGATGATGATGTGATTAATGAAGTGAATGCTTCATTAGATTCAACCCCTTTGTTAGACACTAGTAATAGATGGAAACCTAAGTTCGAACCTCTACCCGTTTCTAAGTCTACCCTAGTTCCTTCGTTAGAAAAGCCTCCTAAGTTGGACCTAAAACCATTGCCAGATACCCTGAAGTATGTGTTTTTAGGCCTATCTGAGACTTTACCTGTGATTGTTGCTTCCGACTTGGATAGTGATCAGGAAAGTAGGCTAGTGACCGTCCTTAAAAACAACAAGGAAGCTTTAGGGTGGACCTTAGCAGACATTAAGGGTATAAGTCCCACAGTTTGTATGTATCAGATCTATTTAGAGAGTGACACAAAACCTTCTAGGGAGATGCAACGTAGACTGAACCCAAATATGAAAGAAGTAGTTCGAACCGAGGTTCTTAAGTTGTTGGATGCAGGCATTATCTACCCCATTTCGGAAAGCAAGTGGGTCGGCCCGTTCGGGTTGTTCCCAAGAAATCTGGTATTACTTGTAGAATGATAACAATGAATTAATCCCAACCCGAGTGACCACGGGTTGGTGTGTTTGTATTGACTATAGGAAATTGAACAAGGTCACTAGGAAGGACCACTTTCCCCTTCCCTTCATCGACCAGATGCTAGAGAGATTAGCTAGACATAGTCGTTACTACTTTTTAGATGGCTACTCTGGCTATAATCAGATCGTTATTGCCCCACAAGACCAGGAGAAAACCACTTTTACATGTCCCTTTGGTACCTTTGCGTATAGACGCATGTCTTTGGGCTATGTAACGCCCCGCAACTTTTGGCGTTGCATGATGAGCATATTTTCGAGATATGGTAGAGCGGTTCTTGGAGGTCTTTATGGATGATTTTTCAGTGTTTGGTTCGTCTTTCGATGAGTGCTTGCATCATTTGTCATTAGTGTTGACTAGATGTAAGGAAAAGAATCTAGTGCTTAATTGGGAGAAATGTCATTTCACGGTTTAATAAGGAATTGTTTTAGGGCATATTGTATCTTCTAAGGGTATAGAGGTAGATAAAGCCAAAGTTGACCTTATTAAGACTTTACAGGTCCAAAAACCGTAAAGATATTAGGTCATTCTTAGGGCATGCTGGTTTTTACCGTCGATTCATTAAGGATTTTAGCTTGATTTCTAGACCTCTTTGCAATTTGCTTGCAAAAGATGTTAAGTTTGTCTTTGATGATGCTTGTTTAGAGGCTTTTGAGAAGCTTAAGACTTTACTCACTACCGCTCCCATAGTCCAGGCACCCAACTGGAACCTACCCTTTGAGATCATGTGCGATGCTTCAGATTATGCTATTGGTGTTGTGCTAGGTCAGCAAGAAAACAAATTACTTCATGTGATTTACTATGCTAGCAAAACTCTGAATGATTCCCAGTTGAACTATACCACTACCGAGAAGGAACTGTTGGCCATTGTGTTTTCCTTAGACAAGTTTAGACCCTATCTCTTAGGTTTTAAGATCGTAATCTATCTGATCATGCCGCTTTGAAATACCTTTTGTCTAAGAAGGATACCAAACCTAGATTGATTAGATGGATCCTTTTATTACAAGAATTTTGTCCAGACATTAGAGACAAAAAGGGTGTAGAAAATGTAGTAGCAGACCACTTGTCTAGGCTGGTTGTTAGTTCCCCTAATGATTCCCTTCATATAAGGGATAGGTTTCCTGATGAATAATTGTTCTTTGTTTCCCAATCACCTTGGTATGCAAATATAGCGAATTATCTTGTTACTGGTTGAATGCCCCAACATTGGGGTAAACAAGATCGTTCTAGGTTTCTAACCGAGGTTAAGCACTTCTTTTGGGATGATCCTTATTTATTTAAGTATTGTCCAAACCATATTATTAGGAGATGTATACACGAGAGTGACCAGTCACAGTATTATTTCCTTTTGTCATGATCATGCTTGTGAGGGTCACTTTAGTGCTAAGAAGACTGCTGCTAAGATATTGCAGTGTGGATTCTATTGGCCTTCATTGTTTAAAGACTCCCACAGTTACTGTGTTACTTGTGAACGTTGACAGAAATTAGGAACCATTTCCCGTAGGAACATGATTCCTCTGAACCCTATTTTAATCGTTGAGGTCTTTGATGTGTGGGGTATTGACTTTATGGGTCCGTTTCCCAATTCTTTTGGTAACTTATACATCCTTGTCGCCGTAGACTATGTCTCTAAGTGGATTGAGGCGGTTGCGTGTAAAACCAATGACCATAGGGTTGTGATTGAGTTTTTGAAAAATAATATACTTACACGTTTTGGTACACCGCGAGCTATAATTAGTGATGGAGGGTCGCACTTTTGTAATGGAACTTTTAAGCTTTTGATGAAGAAATATGGTATTACACATAAGGTAGCTACCCCGTATCATCCGCCGACTAGTGTTCAGGTAGAGGTTTCTAATAGGGAAATAAAACGTATATTAGAGAAAACAGTTAATCCTAATCGGAAAGACTGGTCGTCTAGGCTTACTGATGCCTTATGGGCTTACCGTACTGCGTTTAAAACCCCTATAGGAATGTCGCCTTATCGGCTTGTTTATGGCAAGGCATGTCATCTACCTGTTGAGTTAGAACATAGAGCTTATTGGGCTGTTAACCAGCTAAATTTTTCACTTGACAAGGCAAGAGCCCATAGGAAACTCCAGCTCAATGAGTTGGACGAGATTCGTATAGATGCTTACGATAGTGCGAAAGAGTATAAGAACAAAATGAAACTTGTGCATGATAGAAATATTTTACGGAAGTCATTTTCTCGAGGTCAAAAAGTTCTTACGTATGATACATGCTTGCATCTTTTCCCTGGAAAGTTACGTTCTCGTTGGACGGGTCCTTTTATTGTTCGCACTGTATTTCCTCATGGAGCTGTTGAGATCGAGACACCAGATGGTAGTAGTTCTTAGAAGGTCAACGGTCAGAGATTGAAACCCGTTTTAGAGCCCTTTCCTACAGGTGATGTTGAGGAGGTCCCTCTGGAGGACCCTGTTTACCCTTGATTGACCATCGAGGCGATTGTATGTTGTATATTAGTTTTTGATTTCTCTCTTCACCCGGTACTATCTTTCCGACTTCTCTCTTTACCGATTCCTCATGTTACTTTACTTTTTGGTATTGCTCTTTCATTAGAAACATCGAGGACAATGTTAGATTTAAGTTTGGGGGTGGGGAAGAAACTTTTGTTAGCTTTTAGTTGCAATAAATAAACTCCGAGCCTAGAAATTTATGTTTATTAAGGTCGGAACTAACCAATCTAAGTGGATGGAAATATTTTGGTTGTAGGAGTTGACGAACCAATCTGATTAGATGGAAACATCTAGAAGAGTCTATTCATAAAAGCACAGAGCTCAGGTGTTAGAAAAGAAAACATGGTAGTTTCACCATATCCTCGTGATGGAAACATCGAAAGAATCCTGATCACTTCTTTTTCTTTTTACCATTGTTATGGTGAAATAGAGTGACTGAGATACAAAAAAAAAATACAAAAGACCAGACCACTAGACCAACCGGAATAAATACAATAAAGTCGACCACTGGTACCCTTGTATATGCCAGCTGAGTTGACCTAGAGTTAGGATTATCGACCACCGGTTCCCTTGTATATGCCAGTGTGTTGATATTAGTCAAGACCAGTGTCTCAGTCCATTATGATAGGTTCACCTTAGTCAACATCATCCACGTTTTTCTACATCCATCTTCTTAATCTATCCATGTGATTGGTTGACTCCGATTTATGATGTCCAGAAACTATCCGAGTGGAGCTCGTCACTTTATATGAATTTTAGTATGCTTGAGTGCAAACTCGTGTACATCAATTGGAATTTCGCATCGTGGTACTTCCTCCCGTAGTCAATAAGTATGCCAACCAAGGAGATTCTTTAGTGCCTTCCAAGGTTCTGCGTAGATAGCTAGGGTCTAGAGTAAAGGTTTTGTAGGTACACCTCTGGTAAACCCTCCGGAGACAACACTCCGCCACTAGGGCCACCTAGCGGTTTAACGGCTTGCACCACGTGCTAAGTTTAGTCATTTTATTTTTTAGATTAGATTTGCTCGGGACTAGCAAATAATAAGTTTGGGGGTATTTGATAGACACATTTTTGTGTCTGAATTGTCCTCATTGTCTCCATTGTTAGTCTTGATTTTTGTACTAATTTTGGTGTTTTTATGTGTGTCTAGGTGTTTTTGGAGAAATACACTTGTGTGGAAAAAGTTGCTCAAAAAGTGTTATTCGGACCCCGGGAGAAAAGTGATAAAGGCACCCTCATTTTGGATAAGGGCACCCCCAAGGAGCCACCTGCTATTCGCACACCAGAACAAGATAGGGGGACACCATCTTCTTCATTCAAAAAAACAGTTTTGGCGGGAAAAAAACGATTCTCAAATGGCAGAATTAGGGTTGGAATTTTGGGCGTGCTAGAAGGAGATTCAAAGGCTGAAAATCATTGGGTATCTTCCTATGGACTATACAGGCGTGGTATTGGCGTTATAATTGCGTAGATTTGGATGGAAATTCCACGAGAAGAAAACATGGAACTATATATACGGTGAAGTTTTTCTCGGAATTTCTTGTCATTCCGGGAAGACTTATTGTGGCCTGAGCGTGTTGACCCAATATTTGATGAGTTGGAAGCGTGTTTGGAGGGTTTAGATTGCTGGAAGACGCGTGAAGGTGTTAATTTTGGGAATTATCTCCCGCGACTGCATGCGAAGATTTTTGAGAATACTCGGAGTTATGAGGGAGGATTCTCTTGCCTGTGATGCTATATAAGGTGTAGAGGAGCAAGAGAACGGATACTGAGAGAGTTTGGGAGAGTTTAGAACACTACGGAGAAAAAAAATCGAGTTTGCGTAAAAGCGCAATTCTTCTTCTTTGTGAAGAACACGAAGAACAAAAGACCACCAGAGGCAGTCGTTTCTTCTACAGTGACAACGACACTTAGGTGAGGGTCGTAGAGCTACAAAAACAGCAGCATTTCATCTCTATCGTTCTTTGTAACAGTGTTTGCAACAATTATAAACATTGCAAACACCCGATTTTCATCATTTTCTCCATTTCATCTTTGTAAACACCCTTTGAGCAATAATAATGATTTTTGAGCGTGTTTCCAACATGATGAGCGGCTAATTCTCCCACAACCAAGGCAATGAGGAAGCTATTTACGCATGAATAAGTGGTAACCATTTTATTTTCTCTAATTTATAATTTATAATTCACTCAATCACTGCTTTTGCAGAGTTTTAAATTGTTTGCATAATTTTCGTCATTAGTTGTGATTCAATTAGATAGGTTATATATGCTTTGTTTAGATAATCTATGCTTAGGGGATACAATTAATTTTTGAGAATTTGCCTGATTATTTGTGAATTAAGAAACAAGGCACTTAAAAGATAATTAGAGTTTTGGATTATTTACCATCATTCATTCATGTGTAATAGTGGAATCAGTGTCTTGGTTATTTTAATATCTTGCAATCAAATTTTGAGTTAAGTTTTGTTTGTTTTTAAAGTTTTATAAATCTAAAATCTATTGCTTTCACAAGTCTCAACGAACTTTTTACTACAACATTATTGAGATCACATCACAACCTTAATAGGCATAAATTTCTAGGCTCCGAAGTTTATTTATTGCAACTTAAAGCTAACAAAAAGTTTCTTTCTTCCCACCCCCAAACTTAAATCTAACATTGTCCTCAATGTTCTAAAGATGAAATTAAAAGCATGAACAAGGAGAAACTGTTACCACTTGATGGAAAAGAAATAAGGAAGGATATTACCGCCGTAAGCATGAGCATGGGTGCCTCCCAGAAAACGCTAAATTTAAAGTCTTTAGCTAGACATCAAATACCTCAAAAAGGATTGTCACCTTCCAAAATCATATACCAATAGCCGAAACAATTATGGGTCCATAAGACCAAATAGAGCTAACACAAATATGAGACAACTGCACTGGTTCAGAAGAATGAAAAGAAGGAGCAGGTCCTCATCTAAGGTTTCTTTCAAGACAACTAGGTTTATCTGGGGCGCGTAATTGAGCTTCATATGTGTGTCTCGATAAATAGATTCTTCCGAAAAATGGGTCTTTAATACCTGGGTTACCTCCTGGACAGTATCAGGAGGATCGGGTTGCGGAGTCTGAATACACTCAAGTCATATCTCAGACGCACAAGGCTCGAGTCCCAAGTTAGGGACTCTAATTAGGGATAAGTAACAATCATAAGAACCATCACTACCCCCAAACTTAGGGTTTTCATTACTCACAGACAAACCTCTAACTATTGCTTGGATTTCCGGATCTTCAAAGTCCGTAAAATAATCAAGAGATTCTTCTAGTTCTTCACCCCCAAACTTAGGGTCATCATTACTCTCAGAAAGACCTGAACTATTTCCTAAATTTCTGGGTCCATAGAATCTTTAAAATACTCAAGAGCTTCTTCTAAATATTGATCACACATATGATCTAAGAGAATGGTTTCCTGAAAATCATCTACAGAATCTACCAGTAAAGTGTCAAGCCAATTATCCTGAACTAAATCCTGAACTAAAGTGTTAATCATATTCACTTCATCAAAATCATCGCTCTCATAAGGTTTTCTAGTAACATTAAAGACATTTAGTTCAGTGGTCATATTACCAAAGGATATATTCATGAGTCATGTCCTACAGTTGATGACAGCATTAGTTGTGGCCAAAAATGGGCGACCTAAAATCACCGGGATTTGAGCACGTGGGTCCTGAACGGGTTGGGTGTCTAGAACAACAAAATCCACTGGATAAATAAACTTATCTACCTCAATCAGAACATCCTCTATGACACCACGAGGGACTTTGACAGACCTATCATCTAATTGTAGTGTCATTTTAGTTGGTTTCAACTTACCAATACCTAACCGGGTGTATACATGATACGGGAGTAAGTTAACACTAGCTCCTAAGTCAAGTAATGCCTTATCAACCGTGTGATTACCAATCACACAAGATATGGTGGGGCATCTAAGGTCCTTATACTTAGGGGGTGTTTGGTTCAGAAGAATTGAACTTACTTGACCAGCTAAAAAGGCTTTCTTATGGACATTAAGCTTACGCTTTTGTGTACAAAGTGAAAAGACGAGGGTACCCAAATATACCTCAATCTAAAACTTTTCCTACCTATAAGTCCTTTATCCGAAAGTGATTGTCTATGGATTGAGTCGAGATAATACAACTAATCGGTTCACACTTCGTGTGATCGTCTATGGATACGAGATTGAGAGAATACAACAATGACGTATGTTTACTTGATAAAAAGGTTCGGACATAACCAAATACAATAGGATTACTTATCAAGTAAATAGGAATTAACGTTTGTATAATTTACTTTAAATTATAATAACAACAATTATAATTGCATAAAATAAAAGTAAATGACACAGCAAGATTTTGTTAACGAGGAAACCGCAAATGCAGAAAAACCCCGGGACCTTGACCATAATTGAATACTCTTAGGATTAAGCCGTTATACAAAATCAAATCAACTTCGTATAGTTGAGACCAAGCAACTAAACCTATATTTCACCTAGTTCCGTTTGTATTCCCACGCCTCCAACTTATGAATAAGTCACATACTTAGAACAATTCATTTGGTTCATATTCCAAACAGTAAAGGAACAACAAATATGTTTGGTAGCAACTCTTTTCAACCAAGTGATGTGAGTTCGACAAAGGCTCTTCTGTTTATCTCAATAAACTCCTTCGTCAGGTTCTTAGATCTATCTTATGATCAACCACCGAAGTAATTGTTAAGATTTTACAATCAATACTTTTAATCACCAAGAATTGTATATTGATGTCGATATTCACAACTAATCAATCTAATCTATCACAAGGATAAACCGATTATAGTTGGATCCTCTATACCGAAACAAGTATTGTGCACACCAAAGATTATGAACCCCAAATCATAAATCTTCAATAACTTCTTTGTCTTTAAATCTTCTTAGATCTTTAATAAACGCTTGCACACAACAACTTGAATCTCTTGTGATCAATCACGCACACTACGGAGTCTGTTAACAATGGATTATCACAAGACGTCTTTAGATCTACAAACAGTCTAAAGATCCCTGTCGAAACTTCGTTCTAGTTTGAGTGAATCTTATATCATAAGAGAAGATTCTCAAGCATAAAAAAACTAGGTGCAATCAAAGTTCAACCACCGTTAGTCAATCAAATCAATCGAAAACACAAGATAAACCGCAATTATCTAGTTTCCCACCAACGGTACTAATAGAGCTTCTCAATCCCAAAGAAGACTTTAAACTGAGCGGCCAGAGAAAGGTTGAAAACCGGTTTTTAACTATTGCAAGCAAAAGTTGAAAACCTCGAAACACATATGATTTTATGCTAAACCAAACTGATTCAACATATTATGACTTTTTCACATATTGTTTCTATCAGAACTCCTCATGATTCTTTGATAAAGCCTACCAACATGGGCTAGAACTTAATCCCGCTAAATCAAAAAGTCACCCAAACCATAAGGGTTCACAATATTATGAGATCTAATATCAAGGTAATATAACCGAAATCAAACATCCCATAAACATAGCTATGATAGTTTTTTATAGTACTTGAAATTAAGATACTAAAAACATCAAAATATTACACATAAAACCAGAACACACTTTAAAGTTTACAATACTTAAAACAAAATGTTCAAAAGATAAAGCAGTCTTAAGGTTACAACAAGAACCAAAAAGATTTAGACAGAAGTCTAAGATCTTGAACTGGTGTCACTCAAGCCAAAGTCCTCATCAGATTTTGTATCCTTATAATATTTAGCAATCAGGGTGAGGTCTGCTGCAAGTTCTGGATACTTGAGAGATGCGAAGCTGACTTGGCGCTCCAGACAATCATTCCTCCTACTGAGCCTTCGATAAAAGGTTTCAAGATCAATATCTTGTTCAGGAGTACGTTGAGTAGCACTTGTACTTGTTTCATCCCGACTTTGTCCTCTCATCCTATTGATAATAGTATGGTTATGTGACTTTGGAACAAGTCTTTGAGAGTCATTGGCAGCAATCTCATAGGTGCTTCAGATTCTTGTGATAAGACATGGAAAACCCACGCTTTTTCCATTCTTCCAGATTTGTATCATCTGTCTGATAATAAATCCACAAAAATCAAAGTTTGAAGTTCCGATTACCATGTGATAAATCAGTTCTGCCACTTATGAACTCCATCTCACCTTGTGCATATTGCTTGGTGACAGATTGGGTACAACAAGTTTACCAAAAAACTTAAGATGTTCTGGCATATTATCAAAATTTCAGCAATGTGTTGTTTGTCGGAATCACTGCTTCTGGGTAAAAAGACATTCTCCATATTACAACCAAGAAGATATCCAACAATGCTTTTGTATACTTCAAAACGACGTCTCATAATCATGGTAAATAACTTACAGTTCTTTTCATCAAAACGATGTATATTACCATAAAATTCCCTAGTTAACTCTGGAGAACCAGAATAGCTACCGGAATGAATATCACCCCAGTCATCACGGTTTTGAATTAACTCATTATAATACTTCATATCAGCATACACATATTTCTTTTCACAAATGATTTGTTTATCATGCATCGAACCATACTTCTTGAAGCAACTACGATCAACAAAATAAATTCCGGTACTAACATATAAATAGAGGGATGGAAGTGAATCGATAGTTATATCAGTAAAGTTCAAATTTGGTGTGATTCTCCTATGGGTTTGATTAGAACCTTCTCTTCTTGTAAAATCCCTATTGTTCATATTGCTAGAATACACAAATTCGAAATAGAGATAAAACCATACAATCGAAGTTGTCTGTTGAAGTTCGAACTGCACCCTTGAACGTGAAGTTGATGAAAATGTCTAGTACCCCTTGAAGAATGAATGGGAATGAATCACGTTTTTGTTTTGAAAACAAGAAAGAATCGTATTCTTTGATTTTTGATTTCGAACCAACTTTTCTCTTCCTGTCGGACTGTTCGAAGAAGAAGAAGAAGAATAAGAGAAAATAAGAACGTTTATTTCTCTCTTCGTAATTATCACCGAAAATTGTGTCGGTTCCGATTTAGTTTTACCAGATACGGTTCTAGAGTTAGACCATGGATCTGAAACCCATTTTTCAAATGGGTTGATTATCCCATATTCGAAACACATGGGTTTGGAATAGGATGAATTTCCAAAGATACTTCTTTGTACTTTGACATTAATAGTCATTTGTTCCTCTTTAGAAACAATATTTGTATATGATGTGTTGTCATAGATATATGACTTTTCAACAGAGTTTGGACACAGATCCATACTGGTATTATCTAGAGAAAAATTCATACAGTAGTCATGAAGATATTGACTTCTTTCAGACATTGGCTCTCTAGAAGCTTATTTTATGGACTACAGTTCCAAAAGAAAAGTATCCACTTCATCCTGTAGTTACTGACTATCACTAAGGATTTTACAGGTCATTTTGAAAGACTCGTCCTCCTTTAACTCGTAAAGTTCGAGTTTTAAAGACAGATCACTGACTGTTTTTTTATTTCAGCAAACTCAATGAGTTTTCGACTCATTTTGTCTTTCGGATCTTCGGTGAGTCTGAGATACAGTTGACATTCTTCTACAGACCAAAATTCTTTGGAACGTAGAGACTCAACAATTTTATTGTTTGACATTTCCTAAAACAATTTTGAGTCATCTAATCTAGCCATTACGTTAATTGAATCATTCATGGATTCAATTCTTATAGGTTGGATTACACCAAACACAAATTGTTAAATCTTTTTGTGTTTGCCTGCTCTGATACCAACTGAAAAGATGAGGGTACCCAAATATACCTCAATCTAAAACTTTTCCTACCTATAAGTCCTTTCTCCGAAAGTGATTGTCTATGGACTGAGTCGAGACAATTCAACTAATCGGTTCACACTTCGTGTGATCGTCTATGGATACGAGATCGAGTCAATACACCAACGAAGTATGTTTACTTGATAAAAAGGTTCGGACTTAACCAAACACAATATGATTACTTATCAAGTAAATAGTAATTAAACGTTTGTGTAATTTACTTTAAATTATAATAACAACAATTATAATTGCGGAAAATAAAAGTAAATGACACAACAAGATTTTGTTAACGAGGAAACCGCAAATGCATAAAAACCCCGAGACCTTGTCTATAATTGAATACTCTCAGGATTAAGCCGCTATACAAAATCAAACCAACTTCGTATAATTGAGACCAAGTAACTAAACCTATAGTTCACCTAGTTCCGTCTGTATTCCCACGCCTCCAACTTATGAATAAGTCACATACTTGGAACAATTCCTTTGGTTCGTATTCCAAACAGTAAAGGAACAACAAATCTGTTTGGTAGCAACTCTTTTCAACCAAGTGATGTGAGTTCGACAAACGCTCTTCTGTTTATCTCAATAAACTCCTTCGGCAGGTTCTTAGATCTATCTTATGATCAACTACTGAAGTAATTGTTAGGATTTTGCAATAAATACTTTTAATCACCAAGAATTGCATTGATGCCGATCTAGACAACTAATCAATCTAATCTACCACAAGGATAAACTGATCATAGTTGGTTCCTCTATACCGAAACAAGTATTGTGTACACCAAAGATTATGAACCCCTAATCAGAAATCTTCAATATCTTCTTTGTCGTCAAATCTTCTTAGATCTTCAATAAACGCTTGCACACAACAACTCAAGGTAGTTAATATCGTGTATCGGTATCGTATCGGTCGGGTCCCATACACCTATACAAATGATAATATATGTTTTTATAGGCGATACACCATTAGGATTTTTAAATATTTATTATTTATCAAACAAAAAAATATATTGATATTATATAACCATAATAAAAATTAATAATTGTAGTTAACATACTTCAACCTTACAAAATAAGAGGTGGTTGATTAGAGCCTTATACTATCAACAAAAAAACCAGACATTGAATGTATGTTAGCCCATCAACATCACATCTCCCCCCTTTTAATGAGAACAAGCTTTCCTTGATAACACCAACCATTTTTTGGTGTACCGCCGTACTTTTCGTGTACCGCCGAATGTTTCGTACACCAACGTATTTTTGACCAACGACGTTTTTAAAATCACCCGTTGGATTGTTTTCCTCTCTAACCACAACCGTCGATTTTTTTTCTTTTCTTTTCCTATTCTCTTCCTTTGTTCTCTTCTCGCTCTCTTTCTCTTCTAAGTTCTAAACTAAAAAACCTCTGCAACTGAATCTCCACCTACGTTTCAAGAGATTTGCTGAAAATCAACGATGGAGATAAAGGATTGAGTTGGTTTCTTTTCGCTTCCTCGATTAGGCATGCAGTATTTCTCATCTCTTTCTCTTCTAAACAACGAAAATTCCATCCCTCCAACTGAATCAATCACGTAGAATCCATTCTGAACTGAATCAATCACGGAGATGAAGAATTGAATTGGTATATTTTTTACTTCCTCTATGCAAAATTTCTCAAATTGTTTGATTTTAGTTTATAATCCGAAATTTTAGGGTTTTGGAAATTTTCGAGGATTTTATTTATCAATGATTTTGAAGGGTTTGTGTTCAATGCTACTATCTATTTACATACCTCTATATATGTATTGGAAAATTTCACACTGAATTCAATTGAATTCACTGTTTTCACTGATAGATTGAAAGCACCCAATTTTCAGCAGGTATGATAGATTGAAAGTTAGGTAGTCATGGAAGTGCAGGGCTGTATATATAAGCCATTTCACACAACTTTAATAGTCTTAGCTAGGTTAAGAATTAATAGGGGAATGAGGAGGTCAGTATACTTTGATGAAATAATTTTAGCATTCATCTTTTCTTTCAGAATGCCTTACTATGAGAATTTGCAACATGAATGAGCTAAATCTCTTTATTATGTTTCCTTGAAGGTTTTACACTTTCACTCACCCTCTCTTTATTTGTTCTGTATGTTAGGTTTTGCTCAAATTATTTGTTTTTTTTATCCATATCGACTACAGGCAGAATGTTTTCGTATAGAAATTTGCAAACACTTCACTCGGATGGTAATCACACGATTAGTCTTGCGACTTAGTACTTGAGTATTCATTCTTTTTTAGAGATTTTGCTTAGGATTATCAAATATTCAAACTTATAGATTTTGTTCCTGTGTTTGTTTGTTATGCCACAAAGAGATCTTTGTCGTATGGGGATTTATGTAAATATGTTTCATCCAAAGCACCAAGGCCAAGTTTAAAAAATATTCCGGGAGTTATATTAGGTATGCAAATTTGTATAGATAATGACTTTGTGCTTAATTGTGGTTGATAATTAAGCACTTGATTATATCGGTGAAAAGAGGTGGTGATGATATGGATCTTGTCGTGCATAGTTTTATGACCATTTCTTATGTTGGAGCAATCTAGGCGGTTATGTTATACGAGCATAAGCGATCAATCTTGACGCATCACGCGTCCTACGGCTATAATATCTGCTATTAACCATTTCTTATATACATGCGGGTAGAACAACGATGAGATAAATTGGAACTTTAAATTGGGTTATGCATTAATCAAATTGTTGCACTTTGGAAACTTTCAAAACAACTACGTCTTTGAAAGAAGCGAGAACCACTTTGGACAAGTTTTTGAAGGTGTTCTTTTTAGGAGATTGAGGTTTTGGAGTAGCAATAGAAACACTTTTATCTTCTTGTGGATCAGAATCTTGAAATAAATTTGCATTAGGTATGATAACATCCAAACGTACCCAAGGAGTATCTAATTTTGTGTTGAGATGGTCTGTTGATGTATGTTAATTTTATCAATCCCTTAGCGGACATTATATAAACTAAATAGTAAATACCGTTAATGTTTGGCTTTTACACTTTGCATATTAATGCATACAAGTTCGATTCGACTCCCAGGCCTTGGTTTTTACACTTTTATACTTTCCCCAGGCCTTAGTTGACACTTCACAATGTAGTCTTTTTTTTTGTACACGCACAATGTAGTCATCTCTGGCAACTGACAGTGCAAGTAGTATTAGCCGAGCCGACGTGCAAAGCACGTGCATTCCACTTGTTTATAGTAATTACATCCACCATAATCATATATGAAGTTACCAAAATTAATGGAGTTACTTTCTTAAATTAAAAGTTCAAGAAATTATAATCAAAAGACAAAATGCATTAGTGATATATTAGTGTACAAGTGAAACCTAGATTATCGGTGTACAAGTGAAACCGATATATCGGTCTGTACAGGTTGATACACGCGTTTTTATCATTTCTCCTTCGTATCGCCGATATTTTCAATATCGTAAATATTTTTCCTATATCCTATAAAAACCTTTAATATCGGCCTATACAACCGATATTGACTACCTTGCAACAACTTGAATCTCTTGTGATCAATCACGCACAGAACGGAGTCTGTTAACAATGGATTATCACAAGACGTCTTTAGATCTACAAACACTCTAAAGATCCTTGTCGAAACTTCGATCTAGTTTGAGTGAATCTTATATCAGAAGAGAAGATTCTCAGGCATAAACAAACTAGGTGCAATCAAAGTTCAACCACCGTTAGTCAATCAAATCAATCGAAAACACAAGATAAACCGCAATTATCTAGTTTCCCACCAACAGTACTAATAGAGCTTTTCAATCCCAAAGAAGACTTTAAACTGGCCGTAAGAGATTTCGTCTAATTAGGTTACTCTCCTCTCCGAATAGGAGGCTTCACCAGTAACAACACAACCGAGGAAGTTTGTTGTACGAAGGATTAGTTTGCTAGAAACGCAAACTTCAAGTATTTATAGACAATGAAGTTTGGACACCAAGGAATTTCCAAAACCAAAAATATTCTCAAGATATGCAATATATTCCAAATTCGGTTTCCATAATTCCTGGAAATGCTCTGTCCAAAATATTGACCGAAGATCTCTTTGGAAAATCTCCAATGCACATTACTAATTCTTATTTTCCTAAAATAAAATTAAAAACCTTAAATAAAAGATTCTTAACTTATTTATGTTTCGATCCTGGGATTTCCTTCCTTTAGATATTAAGGAATAGCTTTGAACAATTAAAGATAAGCGTTATTGCACATGTTCAAAGTATGTCGACATCCTTACTTTGTAAGTCCTCTTTCATACTTACAATCTTGAAACCGATTTGCCACACTTCCAAACAAGTTTAGAATTGGTTCATCTGACTTTCAAGAACTATGTGATTAATCAAGAACACTCAATCACAAATCATGGGTTTCCCGGTTCTACCAAAACAAGTTTCGGTTCTACCTCCATGTGAGCACTGTGCATAGTCACACTAGCTTCCCAAAATTCGGTTGACTAGGTACTAGGATCGGTCCCCCATATATATATGGTATCTAACTTGAATGTGTTGCACATGTCCATAGGATCGGTTCCCCTTTCTTCTAAAACATGCTTCACCTCATACAAGGATCGATTCCCATTTTTGATAGGTTGCACCTCTTACTAGGATCGTTTCCACTTTACCCAGAGTCAGTCTTACCAGTAACACAAAATCGATCATACCATCTCAGGTGATTGCTTAAGATCGGTTTCACTAATAAAAGTCATACCAATACAAAAGTCAGGCCTTTGTGAATAGTTTTACCAAGAACACAAACAAGTCGTGAGCGGTTATACTAATCACACATATTGGTTGTTCACAAGATATGCAATGAATAACAATACCAATAATTCCTGGCGATTTCCTTTTCGATTCACAAAATAAGTTCATGTATTTACTTCCTTAAAACACATGTAAAACATTATTTCCTAGGATGAAATCCTCACCTCATACACATACATAATCACAATAGCATTTAAATGATCAAGTCAATGGAGGGTACCCCATACTGGATGGCCCCCGAAGTCATTCTCCAAACGGGACATAACTTGTAAGGATCCCAATAGACCGCTATCTAAGTTCTTAGAATTTCTCCTGAAAGTTTGATGGTTTCGTGTTCTTCTTGCCGATCTTCGCACCTTTTCTCTTTTTGAACCGGAAGTAGATTCTTGGTTGGTTTCAATGATTTCTTGTTTATTTTTTTCCGTTCTAGTTCTGCTGATATTTGGAGTTTTGGATGTACTATGATTGAGATGGCTACTGGAAAACCTCCTTGGAGTCAACAGTTCCAAGAGTTACGCACTATTTTGTGCTTTGGTTTGACTCGACTCTGCCTCACCATAAAGGGTTTTATGAATTTGCGCTCAATAATAAACAGCTTTTTTATGGGTCACACATGTGTCCAGGTAGGAATGAAGAGAGAATCCTGTGACACGTTGAATGGTACGAAGGCAAAACCCTCCGAATTGTTTTGAAAACCCACATCTTTTATAATTTTGAAAACCCATTTTTCTGACGATCTCTAAGAAGGGAAATCAACCACTTGACGAAGGTGGGAATATGCTTACTTACCTCGTTATCCGTTCGACGTGCAGCTAGCACCACTCTCACAGCATCCATAGAAACGTCTTCGGTCTTCAACTCTTGATGATAACTCTTAAACTTCGTAGAATCTTGACAATGTAATTTTTTTCATCTAATTCCTTGTTGCTTGAAACTCCATTATCGATATTTCTTCTTTCCATTGGCTTTATTGAAAGAACAAAACTAAAAAAAAAAAATATAATACAACACATTTTTCTTGTCTCTTTTTTTTTCCCTTTTTTTTTCTATATTTTTTTTTTCTTTTTGGTTTTTTTTTATTTTTTTATGAGAAAAGAAAAATAAAACAAATACAAAATGAGAACAAAACGAAACAAAATAATAAAACTAGTAATGAACCTGAAGAAATTTTCTCTTGTCTCTTTTTTTTATTGCTGTTTTTTTTTTCTTTTTTTTTTGTAGACAAGAGAAAATAAAATACAAATAAGATAAAATAAAATAAAAAAATATAAGTACAAAGGCTATGGTGTAAGTACTTTACCGCTTGATTCTTCACAACTTGTATGTCTTGATATCATAAACTTCTCGAACTCTCATCTTGATAATCTTCGCTCTTGTACAATAGTCTTCAACTTGTAAAAATTTTGCTCATTGTCTTGTTGCTTTACTTGAATCTGAAATCTGCTCATTTCTGTACTTTTGCTTGTAAACCTTGAACATATTCAACTTTCCTTCGAATTTTTGTGATGCTCCTCTTGTTGTTGATGATGGTGTTTCTGTGGACCTGTTGGTGTAGAGAGATAAAGTGGATGGTGCTAACTGCGAACAAGAATACAAGTGGTATGTAAGTTAGCAATTCAATGTCACCATCATGATTGATAAATAGCACTCAAGAGATCAAAGTAGTGCTTCTATTGGTGGGAGGTTGGGTAGCTCACCATTCTACCCGGAGTTTACGTACGGTGACACACTCTAAAAGCACAAATTTAGACAGGTACAAAGAAATGAAGGTCGGTGCCTCTCATGATGTAACATGGGTAGTCTCCACTATAGGGGACCACAACTCTAATATCGAATTCAGTCTGCACCTTATTTGCCACTGGCATGGTTAAATCCAACTTTAACTCTCATACAAGTAAGAAACTCGATCATGTTCACTGTCATCTCTAAGTTCAGTCACTCTTATGAGAATCTCGTTGTAATCTTAGCGACATGTATACTATGTGACTCTAAACTAACTACAAGTTGGAGTTTTTTATTCACTATTTTACATAAATGTTGAAAATAAATGAAAAATTAACAATGCAAATGTTTAACCACTCCCCCACACTTAAACTTTACATTGTCCTCAATGTAAATTGAATCGTCCAAAGAAAGTCAAGGTGGGAAATCATATAACAATATGCGACAAGAAATCATAAAAAGTAAATACAATACAAGAAAAATAAATAAAAAGATAAGATAAGAATACTCATCCAATGAGTTGCCTCCCATGCAACGCTTGGTTTAAAGCCGTCAGCCCGACTTGCAAATTGAATTCCCCATACACCAATAATCTAAAAGTTGAGGATCCTTCCATAGAACCTGTTTTGCAAACACTAGCTTCATACAAATATTAGTAATATAAAACAGAAATGAAGCTATTAACCGATAAAAGTTTCCCCCACACTTATTCTTGTCCACACTTGGAAGTGTATAAAGAATATAGAAGTCAGGGACTACCACGGTTTCTTGTTTCAAAACCTGCATAGTATGAGAATCAAGTATCTCTAATGGAGGATATCGAGAAACAAAGTCATTCAACAATATTCTCGAAGCACATACATTCAAACCAATAAGAGGTAAAGGAGAAGAATCAATATGTAAAGGGTTAGACAAAACTTGCACAATCTCTTGTATCACGGAATCGTCTTCATCCTTGAAAAACTCAAGTGAATTATTCACCTCTTTTATGTCATGGTCCTCTATCAAACCTTGCAACCATTCTTCGTCCGTTTCTGCCTTAACCAAAGTCTCGACATAAACATCATCATTACAATCATTTGCAAGCTCGATTGGGTCTTCCACAATATTGGTCATATCGGTTTCATTCTCAACACACTCCTCTTGGTTGTAAGGCACACACTCTTTTGCGGATTCAAATCTCACTAGAAGGAACTTTTTTAGAACACTCGAAAATGCATCATCCTCAAGCTCCACCCTTTGAATAGGCTCTTGATCATTATTAAGATCAATGCTTGAGTAATCTACACAAGTTTCGACATATTCCTCTTCGTCTTCATCTTGGTCCCATAAAGATTCCATTGTACACTCCTCGGAGATGTCGCCATGAGTTGGTTCAAGCAATGTATCATAATCACCATCACATTCATAGGTAACATAAGATTGGTCATCGCTGAATTTTGTGTTTGCAATCTCTAACCCATCCTTTTGAATGGGTGAATGATCATTATTACGATCAAGAGTTGAGTTAACTACATAATTATCAATGGAAGACCCCAAAGGTTGGACATTTTCAACACAATCATATATTTCCTCTTTGTATTCATCAATGCCCTTTCTTAGGTTGGAAACACCTCTTTGAAGCTCTTGGAGTGATCCATCCAAATTCGGGATATAAGGTTCCATTTGTTTGTAAAGCTCGTTCGTCAAGGCAAAAGTAAAATCACTTACTTCAGTATTTCTAGGCAAATTATCTTCCCTTTGAATGGGTGAATGATCATAACTACGATCAGAAATTGGGCCAAACATACTATGAGCACATTCGGTCGATGAAACTTGTTCCATGCTTGGTTGTCTACGAACTGACTCCATGCTCACCATAAATTGTTGCATTTCATCTACCAAACTAGAAGAAATATTAATAGGAGCACAAGTACCATCCCCTCTTTGTGGTTGCTCACTTACATACCCACCGTAAAAAGGTTGGAATGTATGAGAACAACTAAAAGGGTACGTGGAGTATGGACCATAACCAAAGGATTGGAATAAGGGGTTTTACTGACCCACACCCTCGACCCTCAATAGCGGTCAATTGACCATGGACCGGTCAAAACAGTCATAGATATAAAAAAAAAATACGGAGCACATTTTAGAGGGCCTAAGTTGGTCATTGTATTAATATTTTTATTATTAATTTATTGCTCGCTAATCGACCCCCACTGTGACCAGTGAACCTAGCTTTTCCTATTGTTCAACTTTCTAGGCGCCCATTATCCTTATCCCTTCATATCTCTATTATTATTTCTCCCTCACTCTCTCTCACCTCGGCTTATCTCTTTTTTTTTCTTCCTTTGCAGTAATACCTCACCTCCTTCTTTTTCTCTCTGCAAGTTTACATAATTGTTCTCTCGACCGAGATCCAAATTATTTCAATCATATCACTTGAAAAAGAAAATTCAATTGCAAGTAACTTTCGTAAAACCCTAATTTGTTCTTCAACTCTAGTATGATGTTTGGGTTTGAAGATTCAACATGAACAGGTTAAGAACAACCATTTTCTTCTCTATTTCTCCAGATCTGTCTGTATTATGTTTGATTGAATGTTATTTTCTTCAATCTAAACTCACCTCAACCATTTTCTCTGAAAACCAAATTTCGCCCCTTTCTCTATTTATTGTTTTTGATTTGGTTTGTAGGGTTTTAAATTTCTTCTGATTTTTGTCGTAGGATTTATTATAAGACCAATTATCATCCTCACTTGGACTTCTCAACATTTTCAGGTATAACTACTACACCATCTTTATCTGATTTTATTTTTCTTTATTGTCAAAGTTATTCATCTGGTGTTGATATGTTATTATGGATGTACCCAAGGCTCATATTTCAAATATTTCTTGAATTTTTTCCCTTCGTGTTATGGAGGTACAAATCCCTGCAAAATTTTGTACCAATTCACTAAGGTGTGATAAAAAAAAAAGGGTTCATATAAGATGCAAGTCTATTAACTCTGTTGAAGAAATCTGAGGTTTGGTTTTCAACTTTTCTGCTCCTTTTTATTTAGAGGTTTTCCTGAATTAAAGGAGGTTTCACATTAATGTTTATGCTACTAGTTTCTTTGTAAGTTGTTGCTATTGTTGTGTTTAGATCATATAGAATATGATTGGATATGATACAATAGGATTGTTTCTTTTAATCACAAAGTAGTCTTACTTCTTTCATGTTTTTACTCTTATCAACAAGCTATGGAAGGCTCCCCTGCTTGTGATTTGTTGTAGTATGGAGTGGGTAGTAAAGGTGGTGGATTTCCCCTGAAGTTATAGCTACAGGGTTATATGTACTCAAATTGGTAGTCTATATTTTGATTTGTGAAGTTGTACTGAAATATGATTTTTCAATTTTTATGCTGGTTAACAACAACTCTGGACAAGCTCATGGACCTGGAGGAGGAGGAGTAGGGACTCATACACTAACAACCAACGATTCCCTAGCCTATCTCAAAGATGTAAAGGACATGTTTCGGGATAGGAAGGACAAATATGATGAGTTCTTGGAAGTTATGAAAGATTTTAAGGCTCAAATGTCTGATTGTCTTTCTGCATACTTGTTTTAAATTCCAAAAAATTCATTCTTGGGGTGTTTTAAGGGAGAAAATTTACTATTTTCTCAGAATTGACACAACATGGGTTATAGCTAGGGGGGTGGATTTTTTTAAAGAGCATAGAAACCTTATTTTAGGTTTTAGTACCTTTTTTACGTGAAGGTTATGAGATAACCCTCCTACTTGAGGACGAGCAAAAACCTAAGAAACTTGTAAAATTTGATGAAGCCATTAACTTCGTTAACAAAATAAAGGTAACAAATTTGAAGTTAGTTAATTTTTGTAGATCGTTTTAGTTTTGAACTGGGGTTTTTCATCTAACTGTTTTTTTTTATTTCCAGACAAAATTCAAAGATGATGACCAGGTTTACAAATCTTTCCTAGATATACTGAATCTGTACCGGAAAGAAAACAAGTCCATCGTTGAGGTTTATGCCTAGGTAAATATTTCTTTTCACACTTGGTCTTAAAACAAGACTTAGTTATGTTGAAGTGAACTCATGGAAAATTTACTAGAAACTGAAGTTTTATTCTTGCAGGTAGCTGATCTTTTCCACCATCATCAAGACTTGCTCAAGGAATTCAAACATTTCCTACCAGACACAGACTCTACACAACACGCTCCATCAAGCAGAAATTAATCTTATCCTCGACCTCATGAGAGAATCTCTGCTGTTACTGCTTCAAGGCAATTGCATGGGGACAAGGTAACTTTCTGAATCTTTAATATAAATTAGTTATGCTTTCTGAATCCTCAAGCTAGTGTTTTGTTAACTTGCACTACCAGCAGAGGGAAAGAACCACAACATATCATGCTGAGCATGTTCTCAGTGTGAACCGACCTGATCCTGACCATGAAAAAGTAATGGACAAGGAGCGTCGGAGACGTCCCAACAAGGAGAAGGATAGAAAAGAAGATCGTGATCGTGTTGATAAGGATCTTGAGCACAAACGAAATTCTAAGAGGGGTGAAGATACCTATGATCCTTTTCTCCAAGATGGGGAAGGTCCATATGATGACTAAACTGCCTTAAAGAGTGAGACATTGGATATGCACTATGGTATTTTATAGATACATTGTTTTCTTTTTTTAGCTACTATTTATTTAATCGTGGTGGAGGATGAAATATATATATTATCCTACTTCAGTTTGACATATAATACAGATGCGCATACTGAGATGCTCATATTGCTTTGTATTTAAAATATCGCAGGTGCTTACACCCAAGAGTTTTTGTTCTGTGAAAAAGTCAAGGAGACGCTAGGAAATTCTGGTTTATACCAAGAATACCTTAAATGCTGAACATGGTGGTGATAGTATGGAAAGCCGATTCGAAGAATTATCACAAAATCCACGATATACTATTATTGCAACTTCTGGTAGGTTCTTGCATCATTTGTCAGAGATTGACGACATGTCCTTACGCACTTTAGAATATATGGTGTTTGTTGAAGATGATTCTCTTTTTGGCATGGGATTTGCTGAGCAGTTGCATAGATCTTTTTTCACTTGTTGAAGATTTTTTACTTAGCCTATCCTCTAGTCATTTCGTTTTTGATGAAATTCTATTACATTTCCTAATTAACTAAAACTTTTTTTTTTTGTAGATAGGCTGGCTTAATTGAGGGCATATGTAGTGTACATCATTTGGGTGATAGCTATCAATAGATATATTATGTCATGTTTCTTAAGTTTCCTTGTTTATTTTTGTTTGTTAGATACAGATAGCTACTAGGATAGTAATAGTAGGTTGGATTTCAGCTTTCATAGTTTGCTGAAAACTTTATGTGGTCACTGCAATTTCATCACACATGTACAACAACTGGATGAGATGGTGCCTTCAATTTTGCGACAAGGATAGAAAACAAAGACTCAAGGTTTGTCTAACTGTCTTTATGGGTTGCTTACTATGCTCTTATCTTGTCTATGTTAACCACTATCTTAAAGATTGCATGTTCATGCTAAACGTTTGGGGCCATAACGTTTAAAGTTTTTGTACATCTATTACTTTGCTGGTTTCGTAGATTTTTGTTTTATCGGCTTAAAGGGTTCAAAAAGTAGTTTGATACTGCTATATATTTTAGAGAAATTCGAAGTTGTTTGCGAAATAATTGAACAATATCATCTTTGAAACTTGTAGGTATCCTTGTTAATGGTATCGACGACAATGATGGTGCTACGAACTAAAGATGTTTGAAGTTCGAAGGTAAGATGCATACGTTTGGTTCTTTATATTTTGGTTTGTTTCTGTTTTCTATCTTAGCACTCTCTCCTTTGACTGAGCTACATGTATTTGTAGAGTTGGATGAGCTTCAAGATCGAGAATTTGGAGATTGGACTACTTATGTTGTAATTGTTGATTTATAATTTGACAAGGTAAAACTGCTTCACTCAACTAGTCTGCTGTCGGGGCCTGTATGTTGTTGCAATACTTAGCTTCTTCTTTGTTTTTCTTACATGTACTTGTAGGGTTGGATGAGCTTCAAGATCGAGAAGTTGGAGATTGGACTACTTAAGTTGTAATTTTTGATGCATAATTTGACAAGGTAACAACGCTTCACTCAACTAGTCTGCTGTTCAGGCCTGTATGTTGTTGCAATACTTAGCTTCCTCTTTGTTTTTTTGCAGAGAGAAAATAAGCAGGTCAGAAGTAAAATAATCAAACACCTATGATCAGTGGGTAAAAAGTAAGTATTGAATATTCCATCCAAAATGAGTTGTCTCCAAGTTTTATTTCCTTACTGCTGACTTTCGTCCAGAACTAGATCGCCACAATATGTCTTCTCCTGAGGGTTGCATATACAATGTCATTTTGTTTTGCTATCTTTCATGTCATATTTAATGCTGCAATAATGACAGTTGTATCTTCATTTAATATGGCACATGTTTGTTTTGCATTCTCCCATATATTAGTTTGTTCATCTGTCGTATTTATTTAGAAGATGAAACTAAACATGCTAACAATATATGCTTAACTGATCTATGAGGAATTTTTTACTAATCTTCACAACTTTGCACTTTTTATCCTTCTTGAGTTTTTCTCTGATTGTTGCTTGTGTTTCTAGTATCGGTTCTATAATGATTCAGTGGTTTCCATGGATGAATTTTGTTGTAGCTCATGCTTTGTTTCGTCTTCGGGTTGGGATTGTAATAGGGTTTTTCCCATTTAAAGCCATTGATTCAACAAATAGGTTTCTTTGTTTCCTCATGCTTTTCTCAATCATAGCTAATAGCCTTTGGTTTATCGATAGGAAGAACAAAACTGTTGAGTTCTTTTGGTTATTCATCTTGGGGCCTCTCTGCAATCTTACCTGCAATGCCTGTTACCGTTCTTACATTAGGATTCCATGTATAGCCCATTATGTATCTTGTGCTCGAGATATGTCAAGGTCGTGAATTAATGAACTAGTTATGTTTGTGATGTAGTGTCGATGTTGGACAGAGGCAGGTAAAGAGATTGACATCATATTGGTTAGGATACCCACCTTTATATCACTGTCCTCTCATGTGCATGGCAATGGTTAGTGTTTTTATAAGCATTTTCTTGAGTATTGTGACCTCCTCGCATTAATCAACTGATGGATTTTTCTGTGCAGGTACACCATTATGAAGTAGGAATAAGTTCTTCATCATCATCGGAGTTTATAATTTTATTGTTTAATCAATAATTTTTTAGTTCATCGTTTTGTAATCGAATCCTAGAACTACAGATTACACTGGTCAGAACTACAGATTTTAATCCTTTGTGTAATTTGAAATCAATGAATGTTAAGTCGAATGATTATTTGTGTGCAAGTTTAATTTGATTCTCATTTTTATTTGATTTGAATTTGAAATCTCATTTGAGTTTTATTTGAAATCTCATTTGAGTTTCATTTGAAATCTCATTTGAGTTTCATTTGAAATCTCATTTGAGTTTGGTTTTCATTTGAGTTTCATTTCTGTTTGGTTTCAGATTTAGTCAGATTCAGTCAGGCCAGAAAGCCAATCTGAATCTTTTTTTTATATTAATATTTATATCTATGACTGATGAAAGACAATCATAAATTTTTGACCGTTAAAATCGGTCGTTGATATAAGATTTTCAACGACCCCTAGAGACACGTCATAGTTGAAAAAGATGCTCAAACAGCGACCCTTTCTTCGACCGACAAAGCAAGTCATAGATACGAGTTAAATGACTTGCTTGGTCGGTCGCGAAACAGCTGATTTCCACTAGTGATATTGTACTCCCCGTAAGGGTGATAGTTGTCATGTTAGTGAGGTTGAAAACCGTATTGATTCTTGTAGTATGCTCCTTTCATAGAAATTGGTACCTGAAACGAGATTCTCAAAACCCGGTTAAGAACCAAATAATAAGAAAAAGTAAAACTAAACTAAAAACAAAAATAAAAAACCAAAAACAAATAACAACCCGCTGCGTCCCCGGCAGCGGCGCCAAAATTTGATCGTTGTCGTATGCGTCAAAAATAAATTACTTTCTCACTACTCAAAATATATAATATAGCAAGGGCAAGAAAGGATCGTTCCCACAGAGAGGTCTTAGGTTGTCAATATGTTTCGGTTTTTATATAAAACAATGGGGGTTTTCTAATTTTTATAAACTAAAATAAAATAAAAGCAAACAAAGAAATAAACACGCAAATCAAGGGTGTGAAAATATTTGGTAAATGTTTCATCTTCAATTGTAAACAAGTTTTGAATGTAGGAATAGAATTCGTATTTAATCTCGCTATCATCAAAAGCCCAAGAATACCTTATTGCAAGAATACTCTGTAAATTCCCTAAGTCATCAACACACACATTAGAGTTGCGTATGTGAATTCTACCTAAAGAATAACTTAACGCCTTGCGCTAATTAAGTTCAATTCCTAGGAGCAATAAGTTTCAGAAATAGGCTAATCAATGTAATTGTCACACATTGCGCATGACAATTCGTACAAAGGTCAAACTCTACATATGATTACAAGAGTGTATCACTACAAAACGTAATCATATCATGCTACTCGTATTCAAGGTTATCGCTTGATGATAAACCTAAAATAGCTATAGATATGGATGTAAGTTCAATCAATTCTAGACTTAACTAAACAAACATTCAATCATATTGCAATACGTCAATCATGCAATTATTATACGCAGTAGAAATCAAACGATAATATTGGGAGAAAACTAATTCATAAAAATCATAACTTGGTTGCAAAATCCAACAACATCTTCAACCAATAATAAAAACTTAGTTACTTGTGTTTTTGGAAATCATCATAGAAAGCAAAGAAGAACTATCATGTGAAACCCTAGAAAACAAATAGAAGCCTCCCTCCTGGAGAGGTCTAGGTTTAGAGAAAGACTTTTCTATTTTTATGCTTCTCCCATTCCAAAAGGATACTCTTTCCAATATTAGGTCTTCTCAAAACCCATCTCCAAGTGGTCCACCAAGCAGAGTAGTGCGTTAAAACCCATGTGAAAATCTCTGCCAGAATTGGTCGCCTGAAGTATGGTGTCGCAGGCCGGAAGTTGAACGGAATATCCCCTGATGGTCACCGGAATATGCTACTCCGCCGCCCGAGTCAAACTAACGGTGATCTCGTAGTCATTTGTCATCTTTAACTGTCAAGTTAACATCACAGATTACACTGGTCAGCTCACCTGAATCGCTGAGTCAACTCACCGGACTCCGATCCCGGAAGAGCTCTGACTGTTTTCTGAACATTCTCCGGCCGATTCCAGGCCATTTACACTTCATCCCTGTAATTCCTAGCATACATCTAACAATGCTCAATCATTCACCGCAACTTTCATCAAGAACAACCCATCTCGGCTCATCTTCCACCAACCGAGTCATTTCCATCACCATGACTCATATAACTTCTTGATTGACTCAATTCTTCACCAATTCCATGCATGCACTTCCAGTTCCAGACTCAAACTGCGAAACCCATTCGTCTTGTTCTTTCTTGCAACTGCAGCTGCTTCTTGTCTCAACTGCCAGTTCCATCTCGCAGCAATATTTCAACCTGTACCCATGATAGACGCATTTATGTGTCTATATTAGTCTCAATTCTCTGTAATGTTAGCACTCGATTTTGCGCTTATTTTGCTATTTTATGTATGTGTAGGTATTTTTGGCCAATAAACATTTTTGGAAAAATCGACTCGAAAAGTTGGTAAAAGCGCCCGGAGCACATGCTATTCGGACTCTCACTATGGATAAGGGGTAACCAAATTACTAAGGGGAACCCTCAGGACACCCCCAAGGAAGCTGTTATTCGCACCCCCACTCTGGATAGGGGGCGACCATCATCTTCCCCGTTTGAAATTGAAACTAGCGGGAATTTGGTTTTCACGGCAGATTTTAGGGTTGGAATTTTGGAGGCTTTTTGGAGAGATTCAATCGCCGGAACTTGTTGGGATGGACTTGTTATAGATAAACAGGGATGGTATGTTCGATTAATTCGAAGATCTTTGGCCATAACATCGACTTGGATCGAAACAGATGGAGGAAGTTACGGGATACTTAGTTGTTGGTTTTAGGCGATATTTTCTCGGAATTCTTGTGTGGATTTGGACTGGTTATGTACTTTTATGCTAATACAGGATTATCAATAGATTTGGATTTGAAGAAAAATAGGATTTCGACAAAACATGGGCAATTCACTTCTGCGTACTTTTCTGGCAAACGGTTGAAGCGAGATTTAGTTGGAGTTTCTTATTGATTTGGGTTGCCTAGATTACGTGAAGCTTGGGAGACTGTATTGAAGACTGGGATTCTACTCTATCCAATAGGTTTGTGCAGCTGGAATACGCGTAAAGATAAAGAAAAGTCCGAGACAAGGGAGAAGAAAAAGTCTCGGATTATGGTTCTATTTTTGGAGTTTACGTGTACTTGGGAGAAGATATACTCTCATATACCAAATCTGGAAAGTTTAGATACCACAGCAGACGCGAACAGGGAGAGATAAAAGAGATATTTCCGTGACTTGGCTTGGAGGAAAGAAAAAGATTCCGAGGATATTTGGGGGGATTTACATGGCCTGTGGATATAAATATCGGAAGTTGGAGTCTCACAGGGGATTCGAGAATTGGGGGTGACGGAACGGAGGTGATTGGGTAGCTGCAGGTGGAGTTGCAGAGTCGTAGCAACAGCAGGAGGAAGAAGAAGAGTTGAAGAACATAAGACCTTGTTGGACAGTCGCAGAGGCAGTCTTATTTAAACAGCACAACAGAAGTATCGATGTTCAACAATAATAGATCACATATATTATCAGCTTGTTATCTTTTCTCTGTAACAGTTCAACACCCGTTGTAAGAGCCGTTTGTAACGTCAATACAACGTTGCAAACATCTCGCTTTATTAGTTTTCTCTTGTTTTTCACCTATTTGAGCTATGAACAACTATTTTGAGCACGTGAATAATATGAGGAGCTAAACCCCAACACTAGGATGACGGAGAGTTCCATGAAAAGTGGTATATTTTTATTTTAATTATTTTTTGCAATTTCTTTTATGATTATTTACATGGAACTAATATTGGAAAATTGATTTTTATTGAATGATTGTGATTCGTTTTGATGGAGCATGCTTAGTTTAAGACTTTTGATATTTCATGCTTGATGTATACAATTGTTACTTCGAAAATCTACTAGAGGCAATAAATTAGAATCACTTCAAACGTAAAGAATTGCATGAATATTGATTATATTAAATCACTTAAGTGGTCAATGGTGGAATCCTGAGTCTCGGTGCTTTTTATAATCTTGATAACAACTTCGTAAGTTTTCTATTGAGTTTGAATCTAAAATTTAATCTTCACAAGTCTGAGTGAACGATACTTTTCTTACCACTTTGTACAACAATTTAAAATCACATCAACCCACAACAATCTCCATCTCCAAAAATTCCAGTCCCATTACTTTGTACCACCACTTGCAGTTAACACAACCATCTGCAGCTGCAACCAAAACCTCTTTCCGAGCCTGCAAGTTCACAACTAGCCTTTGCACCACAAATCCCTGTAAACCATTCAACTGAATCAGTGTTCAACAGTAGCGCACTTCTTCCACATGCTGCAACTCATTCTCATTACTGCACACAGCAGTAGCTGAACCAACATCATCAGCTTCTCAATCCTGCAGCTCCCATCTGACTAGTTCAACCACCAGCTCACCTTGAGCTCAACAGCAACACAAATTCCATATCTCCTTGTTTAAACTCTCAGTCACTTCTTCTTGCTCAGCCATACCAGTGCACAACATCAACTCCAATAACAGCAACTCATTGAAAGGACCCAGTTCTTCCATGTCTTCAATTAACCTGCAATATCAACACCACCATTTCCCTGGAAAGCAGCAGTATCTTCAATTCCACCATTTCCTATAACAACAACAAGACCCATTCTTCTTTCACTGCTCAAATCCACAGCGACTTCAATCTCCTTCTCTTCTGATTCTCTTAAATTCATCATCAATCCAAACCCCATCTGTATTTCATGTTCAACCAACAACACCATCAAACCCATCTTCTAATTCTTCGAATTAGCTTCATTTCCTCTATCAATCACAGATCCATTAGCTCACAGAAACTGGAAGCAAAACCTCCAATTCCTTCTATGTTTATCACTAGTCTAAGATCATTCATCACCGGTACCTTCTATGCGACCACCATTAGCACCATCTGCAACTGGTTCTTCAACAACGCCACTAACCCATTAATTCAACAATCCCATGGCAGCAGCAACAATCTCGTCTCAACTCAACCACAAACCCATCTCCAATTTCTTGTTCTTCACACAGATTCTTCCATCTTCAATTACTGTAAATCTCAGATCCCCTTTTATCTTTGTCTCAATCCACCAAAATAACTCAAACCCCAATTCTTTTTTCAACAGCAACATCAAATAATCATCTTCTTCTTCTTTGTCTCGATTCTGATCCATTTCTCTATATCTCTCGGTTTGAGGGAGGTCCTTTGGTTTTATTTCTCAACTTACATTTCGGGTGAATGAAATGATTGAGAGAAGAATTCGTCGATTAGGTTAAAGAAGCTGAGTTGGATAATTACACCCCAGGGATAGGGACCACCTCAGTTTGGGTGCTAACAGCACACACATCCTCTGGATAAGGGCTACCCAAATTGGCAGCCCCTTAACATAAACTGGTTGTCTTTAATACTCCTCTGATAGAGTTGCCCCTTAACCATTGCTCGGCTCCCAATATTATTTGCATGTGAAATGACTATTTGGACCTTTTGGCTCAATTTGGGTGATGTCTTCTTCTTTTCCTCCGTGCTACTCCAAAGTAGCTACAACTCAAAAACACACGTAAAATACATAATTTACAAGATAAATAGCAAAGAAAGCATAAATACTAGATATAAAATTAGGCGTTTTACAACACCTATCAGTGAGATGTGCTCTAACAAGCGTGATTCTTTTCCTGAGGGGAATCCCTTTGTCTCCCATTTTGATAAGCTCTCTTTAACCATGAATCTCGTCTTGGAACAAGTTCGTGCCCTGAAGAGTGAACTCGAATCCTCTTCCAAAAGACTTGAATAAAAGATGGATAATCTTGAATCCATGATTGATCTGATCGAAGACGAGCTTGATGAATATAAGGAATATGAGAAGTGTATTCAAAGTAAGTGAAATGCTTCATAGGAGTTGTGTATTTTTTATTTTTTCTAGGAATACTTCTGATGAGAATTTTATTCTTGTGTTTTTAAGAATGATAACTAGGGTTTGTAATAGCCATTATTGAGAGTACCAAGGTAGTCAATATAGGTTGTACATGCCGATATTAAAGGTTTTTATAGGATATAGGAAAAAATCTTTACATTATTGAAAATATCGGCGATACGAAGGAGAAACGATAAAAACGCGTGTATCAACCTGTACGGACCGATATATCGGTTTCACTTGTACACCGATAATATAGGTTTCAATTGTACACTAATATATCACTAATGCATTTTGTCTTTTGATTATAATTTCTTGAACTTTTAATTCAAGAAGTAACTCCATTAATTTTGGTAACTTCATATAATTATGGTGGATGTAATTACTATAAATGTGATGTTGATGGCCTAGCATACATTCAATGTTTGGTTTTGTTGTTGATAGTATAAGGCTCTAATCAACCACCTCTTATTTTGTAAGGTTGATGTATGTTAACTACAATTATTACTTTTTATTATGGTTATATCAATATATTTTTTTGTTTGATAAATAATAAATATTAAAAAAATCCTAATGGTGTATCGCCTATAAAAATAGATATTATCATTTGTATGGGTGTATAGGACCCGACCGATACGATACCGATACACGATATTAACTACCTTGGTGAGTACACATAGCTATGTCCAACGTTTTTCATCTTCATTGTTAACTACCTTGGTGAGTACACGATATTAACTACCTTGGTGATTTATTTGTTTAAATTCTAAAGTTTATTTGGAAGATGATTTTGTAGTGTTAATCTTTATGATTTCATATATTTCAACTTGTTACGGGATATGTGTGTTTGCGTCCGTGAACTATGAGTGTCCCATATATGGTCAAAAGTTAAGTCTTTCATATGTCGATATGCGAGTATTGATAAAAGATTGAATGAATTTTTGATAAACAAAAGATAAGCCTATTATGTCATTATTGATGGAAGATAGGATGAGCTTTTGCTTAGAAAGATTAAGTCTATTATGTCATTGTGCAAATGGTGATGAAGAATAGAAGGAATCTTTGTTTATTCCGCAGTATTGATCTTCCCTGATCCATATTTTTATGTAAATACTATGCGGCTCCTTAAGTTCTCTTATGTGAGCACTTCTGATTGAATTAATCATGGGTTCTCTTGTGGTTAATTTAATTGAGATTTTTGGATACAATTTCATATTTTTATGTGATTTGTTAATTTCCAAAGAAATTCTTATTTTCTTGTGAAAGTAAGGTCGCTCTTATTGTTCTTTTGGGAATGACATTTTATGGGGACTGTTCTTAATTGAACTTGTGCTTAATTGCCAAATCTTTGTGGGGAGTGCGGCTGTGGAATATTATAGGGGTTATCTTGTATCTTTATAAACTCCTTGATGAATGCATTTAGTTTCGACTATATGATTGCATCTAAAAAGTTGATATGTACTTTGTTTTGGTCATGAAGTGTCTCTATGGAAATTTCATTAGAATCCCACTAGTTTTCGTACCCTTGCCAATTTTATTGACAAAAAGGGGAGAATTAATTTGTAGTTCACACTACAAATACATATGGTTTTCGGATCATTATGTAAGGGGAGTGGTTTTCATGTGAGATGAAGTATTGACTAAGGGGGAGTGATACATATAACCATAGTATTGTTGTCGAAGTTGTGATACAATTGAACTTTGATGTTGTGTAATAATACTATGGCGTTATATAACAATGATTGAGAGCTATTATTTTCTCATTGTTATGGCTACAAATCTTCAACAACGATGATGCTGAATTGAATATCTTTGGAATCATTGGAGTACTTGGAAGTGACGAAGATTTCGAGTAATGTTGAAGAACCAAGGAAATCAAGCATGTGGATGAGAAGCTGCAAAGTTTATTTATTTTGTATTACATATGTATTGATAGTTTTGTCACTAAAATTGACAAAGGGGAGATTGCTAGAGAAATGCTCGGTCGAACTCGCAACTGTTGCTATCTCAAGCTTGTTTGTCAAGTTTAGTTGCCAAAACTATAAGTCTTGATTTCTAGTCTACTTATAGCTAAGTCTCGGACTAGGATAGTAAGTGTAGTTGAGCTCTATACTCCACGGCGTTCATCATGCAAAGACGAAGAACTACTCAAGGAACTGGTGGAACTTCATCGACAAAAAGGTATGTGGAGACTTGAACTTATCTATCACTCAAAAGTCTATCTAATCTATCTCCTATCTTGAGACAAAAGTCGTATTGCTATATAGACTTTGATTATACACATTTGCTATTTCGAGTTGAGTTTATCTCGCTTCTCTATTTCTCGAAATATGTGTTGGTAAGTTTTTCTTTGGCCAAGTTCCTCTTTACTCGTGACGAAAGTCACGTTGATTATTTCAATAACTTGAAAATCGCTTTGTGAAAAATAGTTTGTGAATAACAACTATATAACGTCCTCTAAGAAAGTTTCAATGATTGAAATGAGAGTTTAGAATATATAACCATGTTTAGATATAAACATTGTATGTGAATTCATACTTGTGTAAGTCCAAAATCCTTGAACCAAAGTATGCGTACTTTACATGGTTCATTTGGGATGACCGGAGCTAAGTCCGCGTGCACTGAGGCGTCTTGTCGGAAGTTCACATCCCGTGAATTTCTGCTGGAGTTTGTGAACTGAAAAGAAGCTCAGTCCGGGTACTTAAGTATGCGTACCGGTATGCGTACTAAGTGGGTTATGTTCTAAAACAGTTTATTCGTGAACAAAGACACTTATAAATTACGGAATGCAATCTTTGCAAACCGTGGCTATAATGTTCATGAATCGATTCGAGTGAATCGAAATTGTTTTTTATTCGATTGTGTTTTGTATACTTCTATGAGATCTAAGCAATTGAATATAACTCTCTAACTAGTTCTTTTGAGTCATTTGAACTAGTTATGATGAAGATGAATAAGGTTGATATGAAAGTGCTCATACACTACACCATATCCTAGTTTTAGCAACGCTTTCATTTCGGAGGTGTGCAACGGATATAGACATTGCAAACTTTGTAACGTCTATATCCGTTGCGCACCAAAACATCCGTTGCACAAATTATGTAATTTTGATTTATTAAAAGAAACTAGGGGTACAACGTTTTTTTTAACGAATATAAACGTTGTACATGCTATTTTTATGGGTTTTTAGTAAGGGTTAATTGACATTTGGTACTCAGATTTTGTCCAGAGTTAGTGTTTGGTCTAACATTTGTCCAACTTAGTTGTTGGTACCTGGACTTCACGTTGACCGTCGTTGACTTCTATAGCTGCTGACGTGTATTAATTTTTTATCAAATAAATATTTAATTACCAAAATATATTTAACTTTCCAAACAATGACACTCTATATCCCGACTTTTCCATCTTCTCTTTAGAAACCGACGCCCATCTTTTCATTTTCTCCACGGTCATGACGACACAAGCACCACCATCAAAATATTTGAAACCTGTAAAACCCATTGTTTAACTTTCTTATTTTACATTACGACTAATAACTTTCTTATTCACAGTTGAGTTAATTAATTAGTAAGGAGAAAACTAGGGATTTTATTTAGTTTAGTAAGATAAATAGGGTTGTGACGGTGGTACAACGGGAAAACCTAATATATATCAGGGGTTTTAATGTTCAGAGATGGTGGGAAATGTTTCTGATTAAAAGGTTGAGTAATTCATAGGGTTATTAGGTTAACAAAAATGATTAATCGAAACCCAATTTTGGATTTTTCAATTTCTATATTCATCCCCTAATTCCAAATTTTTCTCTAACATTCTTTTTCTATCTCTCTTAATTTTCTTCGATTAGTTTGTTTGATTTAATTTCAAAGAGTGAAAAATGACATCAAGATCAGTAGGAGATTCGAGAATTTAATTCTGGGCACAAATGCTTGAATGGAGTCGCCATTGAAGTTCTGAATTTGGATTTGATCGGTACTTTGTTAAAGTCTGCAGGTTGATGTTCAAGTCTCTATGTGTGATTTGGAGACATGAGACACATCAGGGATGCGTTGATGATATTCAGGGACGGAGCCGTTGTTGTTGATTCAAGGAAATTAAGGGAGAATTTGATGATAAATAGGGTTTCTAATTTGGGGAAGAACATGATAATTTGTTCTTCAATTGAAATAACATTTAACAGTCCCTTTAACGGGCGTCAAGTAATTACTTTTTATTTAATTTTTTAATAATTAGTTAACCGAAGTCAAAGCTTTAACGGGTCAATGCGAGTCAACGTCGTTTCTAAGTACCAAAGCCTAAGTTGGACAAAAGTTAGACCAAACACTAAAGTTGGACAAAATGTAAGTACCAAAAACTAAATAACCCTTTTAGTAATTATTTTTATTTTATTTGGAAAAAAATGATAAATATATTTAATGGAAAGTCTTATCTTCGGACCATTTGTCTCTTTCCTTGTTTTTTCTTCTCTCTCTTATTTTCAGAAATAAGAACTTCTCTTCTTTTCTTTTTTTTTTGGAAGAAAGAACCTCTCTTCTTAACCTAGATCCGCTAAGCTTTCTAGTTTTTCTTGAAATCAAAACTATTATTCCTTAAACCAATCTACTTTGATCAAAACCCATATTCTATAACTGGCGATGTATCCTTTGAAAACATGAAATCTTCCTAAACCTAAAAACTGAAATCCAAAATCTTTGATAGTGGATGGAGAAAAAGTTAGTTGATCATCATCGGTATAAACCATCAACTATTGCTATTGCTTTTTAATTTTGACTTTTTGGTTATTTTTCAATCATGCTGATTTTTACCTAACTTTGTGAATAACAACCGACAGAGTTAAGGGTTTTATTTTAGAGCCTTGATGTACAGATTTTGGTATTTTTTATTTTGTATTATGTTGTTTTAAAGAATGAGATATGTTTTGCTTGCAGCTTAATGATTTGTTGAAGTTGTTTTGATGTAAAGTCTCTTGTAAAATTGAATATTTGCATACAAATTTGGGTTTGTGACTTTGAGGTCAATTTTGAGTCATCTGATGTTGTTTTTGGCTTAGGATCTACTATTTGTCTATGGTGTTTGTAGTATTTGGAGTTGGTAGATTAGTTGTTAATGTTTAAGTAGTGTAATTTGGTTTGTTTTGTTTAGTTTGTGTTACTTTGATATCAGTTCATATGTTTTGTTTAAGCATATGTTCACTAATTGCCTTGGTTTTCTCCATTTGGGATCTTTACAAGCTTGGATGTAACAGATCTCATCATGTACCTGCAATGGATGCTTGGTTTCAGTAAGTTTATTTATTGGTTTTGTGATGCATGCCCTAGCACCATTGGATGATTCTGAGCTTGCACAGGTTCAGGTATGGCAATACTTTAAACTGGTGTGCTGACATGTACCTCATCATTTGTTGTTGGATATTGAGAAGTTGTGTCAGCCTGTACCTGGTCAGGAATTAAAGATGGTGGTTGTACTAGTGCAGTTGGTCGATGGTTTTCAGATGGTAGGTGTAAGGTTGGGATTGAAGGTGCAGATGTTCTGAAACTTGTAAAAAGAGTATGCTGTAAAGTAGCTTTATCACGTACAACCTGCAAGGTAGCAACGCTTTCGCCGGTATATATATATTGTTGGTAACGACCTAAGTTCTAACTTGTTTGCTGTGTAGGGGTGAGGACATAGATAGCACAAACAGATGAAAGACTTTCAAGAATGAGAAATCTGGTTTCTTGTTATACAGGAGTTCTAATGGAGATCTTGTTTCAGAATTTATTGTTGGTGTCCTATTGATAAGGTAGCAAGCTGTGGTAAAATCCTCAGACCGAAAAGACGTTGGCATTGAAGCTGTGCTAATTACAAATTACGATAATTGTCAATTTTCTCTAAAGTTACCTTTGAGCTTCAATATGGTTTCTTGTTATACAACAATACTTTTCTATAATGGAACTGTAGATAACTAATATCATTTGGTTTACTTTTTGTAGGTTATAAGTGGCTATTTGGGGTGGGTGAGATCTATTGCATTTGACCCTATAAATTCGTGGTTGTGTACTGGCTCTGCAGATTGTACAATAAAGGTTTTTGGAACACATCTATCTTCCTAAATGCTAGATTTATGTGGTGGGTTCTTGAATAGTTTATTGTATGCTTCGAAACCGATATTCAATCTTTCTTTAGATACATTTAAGGGTTAAGCCACCTTTCAATATATATTTCTTAACTAACTCGTTGTAGTAGAAAACATACTCATGTGTTGTGTCTTCTGATCCTTGTTTTTTTTTTTATTTGTTTTACTGGATATGGGATGTAGGAACTGGAAGCCTAAAGCTCATGTTAACAGGACATATCGAGCAAGTCAGGGGTTAGTTATTTTTCATCATTACACGAGCATGCCGTATGTTGGGTGCATATTCCGTTCTTATTGAGTACAATGCTTAACATATCTATTTTTTGTTATTACGCATTGCCGTGAGCACACAACACACATGCATTTTTTCTGCTGGTGATGACAAACAAGTTGAATGTTGGGACCTCGAACATAACAAGGTATGCTAATGGATTATCTTGCTATCTGGAAACTATCTTCATGTTACTTGACTAACTCAATGGTTTGGATTTATCTCTGGACAGGTCATTCAATCATACCATAGGCGTCTTAGTGGTGTTTACTACTTGTTCTTCATCCCACCATTGATGTTTTAATTCTTCAAGGATGTGACTCTGTTTTTCGGGTATGAAATGTAAATTAATACCTTAAATATGATTTCTTATCAAGTGTTTTGGTCACTTAATTGATTCTGTAGAACTGTTTAATTGAAAGATGGAGGTCTTAATATGAGCCTTTTGAGGTCACAAGATGGTTGTTATAGGCAAAAGAAGTCCTATTTGTTGCATATTAATGTATTTGTACATAGATGCAGGCCTTTGCTCTCTCTGGACAAGACAATACAGTTTGTTAAGAACTGAGCTTGTACTTGACCATAATTTATTATCTTTTTGTTATAATTTGGCCAAAAAATAGGTTGTCCGGATGAAAATTAGAAATTCGAGGGAGACTATTCTCTTACTTGAATACAAACAAGCAAGTTGGAGCTTGGTTAAGGAAGTAATTTAAATTTTAGGAAACTTATGAAATTTTAAGGTTGGTCAATGTGACGAACACATTTGCAGAAAGAACCTCTGACTTTTAGGTTTGCTAGGCATTGAAGGTTAATATTGGTTTGTATTTTGTTGTTGGGGGAATAGGGGGCTAGAGAAGTTCAAGATGGATTGATATTAATATGACACACATGGTTTGGATTCATCCTCATAGCTTCGTTAATTATTTTTTTCAGGATCTCGAGTTATCACTGGCTTTCACGACACGAACATCAAGTTCTAGGACCTTCGATGTGGTAGTTATTCACTAATTATGCATTGGGTTCCATTTTGAATAAGAATTGTATTCCGTATAATTCCAGTTGCTCCTTGTAGGGAAAACGATGGTTACACTCCATTACCACAAGAAAACTGTTAGAGGAATGGCACTTCATTCCCACACAGTATGTATATTCATGACAATATAATTGTTATGAAGCAGATAGTTTTTTTAACAACATGTTTTCACTAAAAACTTGTATCTCGGTTTTATTATTTTGTTATTTTTTAGAAGCTAGTGGACGACACTGACATTATCTCTTTTCTTTCAGGCACAGTTTTGCATCTGCGTCTGCTAACAATATAAAGAAGTTTGGCCTTCCTAATGGAGAGTTTTACCATAACATGTTGTGAGTATTTGAATTCTTTAACAAGTAATTACCCAATTCATCCTTCTTCTCCGCCTGAATTATCTTATTCTAATTTTCTCGCATAACTGTTTATTGTGTTTTCCCCAAGTTGAAATGGGATTACCAATCTCTTTGGCCATTGTGATATGATCATTATCCCATTTTTGTATCTATTATAGTTCACTTTTGTACTTCTCTAGTTGAAAGATTGACACATTTGTATTATTTGAACTTTAAATCACCTAATGTTGTCTCCTGCATTGCTAAAACCTCGGGAATTTCTTTCTGCAGTTCCCATCAGAAAACTATCATAATGTTCAGCCTAAGACCCTGCAACTCCTGAAGCCCAAGCACCAGAGGAAGATCAAAAACACTTTTTGCTGGGAATCCGTAATTTTCTATTGATAAACCTGCTATGAGTATTTGTTAATAAGATATCTCAATATTTCCGACCTTTCACAATATCGTTATCTGAAACACTCTCCTGTCGTGGTGTAGGATAGAGTTCTTTAACAAGCTGGGCCAATTGCTGATGTATGTTTCTCCGAGACGAGGACGATTGCTAATGTGTGTGTTTCTCCTAGACGAGGATGAAAGGTTTTAAGGATTCCAAAGTGTATGGGTTTGTGTCTATACTTTACAGGATCAAGAAGGTGCAACTCTGCTTGTATGGATTTCTGATATGTTCATTTATTACATGCTGATGTATGAATTATTCTTGATCGGTTGTGATGATCAATAATGTTCTTAATAGATTGTGACGATATTGAGATTCCATCCAAATGATAAATGGGGTGTTCTAGTTCATCTAGAATGGTATATGCAGGTGCAGAACCAATATATATTCAGTTGCAGAATCAATATATTTGGGTGCAGAAAACGGCCTGAATTTAAGCCGGCGACAATTTTTTTTTGTTCTGAAAAATATTTTGCAACGGATATAACTGTCACAAAATAAACAAAACGTCGACAAAAAACCAAAATGGGACCCACAAAAGTGTTTTCTACTAATAATTAGCGTTGCACAAATTAGTGTATACGTTGCACAAATAGGAAAAATAAACCGTCGCACCACATTTTGTGCAACGGTTATAAGTGTTGCTCAATATAATTTGTGCAACGGATAGTTTGCGTTGCACATTGATGCGCAACGCCGTTTTGCCAACGTTTATTTCCGTTGCACAAATTCAGCGCAACGTTTATAAACGTCACAAAAAGGATGTTTTGGTGTAGTGATATGTCTAACCATTGGTTAACTATTGTTGAACCAACTAAGTGTACACATTTAGGTACGGTTACTCAAACCTAAATGAAGTTACATTTCATGTGTGTATAACAAGCTTAGTTCGATCTAACAGTTGAAAGATATTAGCTTGAATCTAATCAGGTTTTCATCTAACGGTGAATATTGAATGCTTTGTTACCAAGGTAACTTGGATTGCAAACCATGATTTGGAGACTATATAAAGGAGAACTCTAGCAACTGGGAAACCTAATCCTCATACCTCCTGTGTGATACTAGTTGTATAAGCTAGAGTCGATTCTCCTTTAACCTTAGGTTTCTATCGAGACCCTGTAGGTTAACGACTTAAAGACTTCATTGGGATTGTGAAGCCAGACTCAACTATTTTCTCTGTAGTTGCGTGATCTGATCTTGTTGTTTCTACCGTATTTGAGTACAATCGTAAGATTGTCTTGAGATTAATTTCTCAGATAGGCAAGATACAAAAGTAGTCACAAACATCTTCGTCTCATTGTTTGTGATTCCACAATATCTTGTTCGCTAGTCGATTAAGATTATTGTGAGGTGATTGATATTTCTAGGCTGTTCTTCGGGAATATAAGTCCGGTATATCAATTGGTTCATGTTGACCTTGATTTATCAAAAGATAGAACAAAACTAGTAGGTATTTTTGTGGGAGATAGATTTATCTATCCATGTAGACTTTTCTGTGTGAGACAGATTTGTTTATTTGAGTCTTCGACTTTGGGTCGTAGAAACACTTAGTTGTGGGTGAGATCAGCTAAGGGAATCAAGTGCGTAGTATCCTGCTGGGATCAGAGACGTAAGGAGCACAAATGTATGTACCTTGGATCAGTGTGAGATTGATTGGGGTTCAACTACAGCCCATACCAAAGTTAGTTTGTAGTAGGCTAGTGTCTGTAGCGGCTTAATACAATGTGTGTTCAATCTGGACTAGGTCCCGGGGTTTTTCTGGATTTGCGGTTTCCTCGTTAAAAAAACTTCTGGTATCTGTGTTATTTCTTTTTCGCATTATATTTTGTTATATAATTGAAATATCACAGGTTGTGCGTTAAATCGATTAATTGGTAAATCCAACCTTTGGTTGTTGATTGAAATTGATTGATCCTTTAACATTGGTCTTTGGTACCGTTCAAGTTTATTTCTCTTATATTCAATCGGGCTCGCAAATTATTATTTGTTTGATTTCGGATCGAATTGAGAGATTGAGATATAACTCCTTGATATAATTTTCTTAAGATTGAGTCTGACTGTCTAGTTGATTCTCTTGAAAGTATATTGGATTTAGTCCATACAGATTGCTAAACGAAATATTGGGTGAGGTTGTTGTACCCCCACTTTTTCACATACACAATATGCACATTAAGTACAGTGGATCTGCACTACTAAATATCAACAAACAACGTGCATAATGAATACAATATGGCCACATTTTCAAACAGCGTTGGTATTAAATGTTTATACACCAATCGTTTACATAGTGTAGGTATTAAATTGTAATTTTTAATTCTTATAATAAGCTAAGATGTAAAAATTTATTTACCGTATCATTTTCTTTAAGGATATCTACCGCGACAATTGGTGTTATTTTGTCTATCATCTTCACGTAATTCCTCAAGCCTCTCATTTATTTCCCTTGAAGACTTCTACATAAGAGGCTCTTGCTCCGGTGGCACTTACATTTTCAGAAAACAAGTCAAGATCGTCATTTTTTAACGAAAGTGCAGATTAAATACACTTTTAAAATATAAATAAAAACTTATAAAGTGCACCTAAATTTTTATTTTATTATGTTTTCCAAACAACATAAATAGACAAATCAGTCGAACATTTAACCTACTGTATATGGTTTTATACTAGTCGAATACTAGAAGCCTTATCTTAACGATCTACATAAATAAGACACAAAAAATAAGCTCCTTTTCAGTATAACACAACCTAATGTGATATCCAATATATGGTATTTGCACTGATAAAGATACAATCATAAACATTTTAACTACAATACAACCGATATGTACTGCTAAATTTTCAAATAAGTATATAAAATCAACACAATACATGCATTTTGTACTCTCATTAGTATTCTTATCACCACAGTAAATGGTATTAGCACAGTAGGATCATAAAAGAAACTTATATTGCATGTATCAAAACTCAAACAAACAACATTTGTATAGTCGGAAGATACCATGAAGTATAAATAATCATGTGAGAAAAATCAATTGGCATAAATCTCCCTATACTATTCCACCAGACGTATCAAAAATCAAACAATAACCACAATACATGCAATCTGTACTGTTAAAATATCAGATAAGTATAGAAATCAAAATAGTATATGCATTCTGCACTCTCGTTAGTATTTCTTTTATGAATTGCATCTTAAGAAACGTAAGTATTCGCATAAAAAATATAAACAATAATCATAGTATATGTTATCTGCACTTTAGGATCATAAAATAAACTTCATTTGTAGGTATTAAAAATCACACAAAGAACATTTGCATATGAAAAACATATCATGAGGCATAGTTAATCATGGCATAAATCTCTTTATACTATTCTACCACATGTATTAAAATCAAACAAACAACCACAGTATAGGCAATATGTACTGTTAAAATATCAGATAAGTATAAAAAATAAAACAATATATGCATTATGCACTCTCATTAAAAATGATATCTGCACTCTGAGATCATAAAAGAAACTTCAATTGCATGTATCAAAAATCAAAACAAACAACATCATACAGATGAAACAAAAAAGAATAACTAATCCTATGAAAAATCAACTGGTATAAATGTCCCTCTATACTATTCCATTGCATGCAAGAAAAATAAAACAAATAACCATAGTACCATAGTATAAGAAATCTTCACTTTAGGATATCATAAAAGAAACTTCAATTGCATGTATCAAAACTCAAAAACAACATTGGAATATAAGAAGTCATAAGAAGTCTCGACAATCGGATAGTATAAGAAGTTACCAGACCGCCAAAATAGTACATAATGTATACACTGTTACATAAATAATATGTTCGACCGATGGTTTTTGATAGAAACCTATTATAGGGGCTCCAAGAAAAGAGTTTTGAGGGCTCCTAAGGATCCAAATATCCTACAATGAAGATAAGGGGACCTAATTCATAAGAAAAATACTAAAATACCCTTAACCTATTATATATTGAAACCTAAAACTAATTTGTTTTCATTCCTCTCCTTTAATTCTTCCATTTTCTTCTTCTCCATCACTTACATCGCCTATTTCTTCGATTAATCGTCAATTCCCAAACTAATTCATTATCGATGAACACCACTTAATCCACCCGCAATGACTTCAATAAGGTAAAAATCAAAAACCCATCTTATTTTATTGGTTTTAACGCATGGATAAGCGGAATCAAAAATCCATCTTTTTCCCAACCCTAGACAGTACTGAAATTGCATACAATTTTGAAAAAATAAGTGATGGGTTTTCTTAGTTTTTTGTTTTTATGATCGCCATCTTCATCACGACGGAGAAGAACAAGAGAGAAAAAAGAATAATAAGTTTTTTTTTATGATCATCATCTTCATCATGATTTATGAATGGAAAAAGAAGGAGAAGATAATAGATTTAGTTTTTTGTGTGTAGTTGCAGGAAATCCTACACTACACCCCTCACTATATCTTGATAATAATTTCTAGTTCTAAACATATTAATCATCTAAATCTCAAAATATAAGTGCTAGAAATTTAAATAGACACATAATATTTTTTACATGGTTCGATCAATGTGATCTACATCCATGGTTCTTCACTATGATTGTTGAAATTACATAAGAATTACATTTAGAATCTCCATTAATGGATATTTTGTAGAGCTCTAGATCTAATTTTAGGGGAAGAAGATGATAAAGAAAATAAATCTCTCTCTAAAAATATCTCTTTCCCAAATATCTCTCTCTCTCCTCCCAGAATTATCCTCCCTTTCTCTCTCCTGCTCTCCTCTTTATATAGGATATTACATAATGGGTGACAGCTCATACATAGTGGTGTACAGCTCATATTCTCGTAAGCTCTTTGATAATTTCACAGGCTCTTGCTACCTTCTCGCGAACTCTTCATACCTTTTCTCATATTTCTTTGGTGTCAATGCATTACGTTATTTTTGATGTTAGTCTGCGACGGTTTTGCAATTTTGCTAATGACAATATCGCGAGTACGTTGTTGTTGCGATATTATGATCCTACATCTTGCCTCTTTTTCCTTGAATATTGCTTGAAGAGCGATCTTTAAGGAAAAATCTGTTGTTGTAGTAATCTTTGATCTTTGTTGATGAAGGAACGAGCGAAAGAATACTGGACTTGAAAAGTACGTACTTGCCTCTATTCTTTTGCGAAGTTCCGAAGCTTTGCGAAATAAATAAGAAGTATCAACCCTTGAAGTATGCGAAGTATGAAGTATCCTTGAAGAAGTATAAGAAGTATCCGTTCTTGATTGCGAATAAGAAGTATTGCGAAATTATTACTCCATGCTCTCAAACCTCATGCAATGCTCTATTCTTTTGCGAAGTTAGAAGCTTTGCGAAATAAATAAGAAGTATTAATCCTAGAAGTATAAGAAGTATTGCCCTCCGTTCATGGAAGTTATTATTCCATTTTTGATGAAGATTCTTGCTATTCACTTTGGAAATGATTCTTGCCGAGAAGATTAAGAACATAAATGTTTTCTTGGTTATCCATAGTTGCCTCTGTTCTTTATCTATGAAGGTAGAATCCTTGGTAAAGTGTTGATTGAGCGAATTGTTTTTGCATTCTTATTTTGCCTCTGTCTCATATTTTGTGCTCATGCGATAGTATAATCTCTTCAAGTTGCTTATAATTGTGTGAAATAATTGAGTGAAGTAATCACATCTCGCGAAGTAATCACATTCTGCGAAATTCTGAGGAATCTTGCGAAATTCTTAATAATTCTGCGAAGTTTTGTAAAATACTTGTGCAAATATAATGCTTATGTAATGATTATGTTATGAAATGTGTATGTGATGTTTATGCCATGAAATGCTTATGCGATGCTTTCATGACGCGAGTATGATGCTTGTATGATGAGAATGCTTATCTACTGCAATATATAGCTAATGTTTGTGTTACTTAGCTCATTTTTTCGCTCTAAAATTGATGTAGCTTTAAATCGCTTCCATTCTTCATTTCTCTGATTTTGTCTCTAGTATATGCATTCCTCTTTATGTATTTATTGTTCCTCGCAAGTTCTTACTTGTGCTTCATCTTTTCTTATTCCTGCACTATTATTATCGCATGATAATATGATCATAATATCAAGTGTGCGGCATTTGCATTGCCTCAGTCTCATTATCATGTATATGTTCGCAAGCTTATCATGTAATCTTTTTTTGCGATAAAAGAACTGTATTACCTACATCCAAATTGTTTATTTTGAATTTTGTCCTTGCGACAAGATCGCAGGACGTCTTTACATTTTCATGTAATGACCCATTGATCTTGCCTTATCATTTATTTTGTGTGGTCTTATTTTGCCTTCCTAGTTAAAGGTCTTATTTTGCCACCCCTCGTTGCGACAAAGTCGCAGGACGTCTTTACACTTTCATGTATTGACCCATTGACCTTGTCTTATCATTTCTTTAGTATTTTTTCCTCTGTAGGATATTTTACTTGCGACAATACGACAAGCCTAAATATTCTTGCGAACGGAAAGCCTTATGATATTGCCGTCTTTGCGACGAAATCGCAGGACGTTTTTACATTTTCATGTAAAAACCTATTGATCTCGTCTTATCTTTGCATTAGTATTTTTGCCTCTTCAGGATCATCGCACAAATATGACAAGCCTAAATTTCCTTGCGAAAATAAAGCCTCATGACATTTGCGTCTTTTGACACTTATCAGCTCCCTAATGGAGGGTGCCGCCCTTATCATCTCCCTGGTTGCCCCTTCAAGGAGGCGTACATCGGCCATACAAGACTAGCTCCTCCCATCAGGTCTTAACAGCAGCGGTTGTTTTTCGCAGCCTCTTATCCCTTATACCTATAGGGCTTATGGTTACGAGATCGCACCCTAAGTGGAGTTTTCTTCGGCCGAGTGCGGCATGTGCCAAGACTTGTCAAGAGTGGTAAAGAAGCTCCAACGCTCCCCGCACTCTTGACTCAACCGTGTACCTCGGCGCCTTGGTCATACACTGACTCCTTGGAAGAGACCCCTGTTTATGATCATCATCTTCATCATGATTTATGAATGAAAAGATAAGGAGAAAATAATAAATTTAATTTTATAATTCATGGAAAAAAAAATTTAGCCATTACAAAAAAATAATTGGATATGGGGTTTTGTTGATTACTATTTCATAACCCAATTTTGTCATCTTGTGAGCCCTCAAAACCCAATGTTTGGAGCCCTATAATATAGGTTTGTTTTGATATCTGGGTCTAAATAACCTAGGTTTTCAGTATAGTGAATCTGCGCTATCAGATCATCATTTCAAAATAACACTAGAAGTTATGAAAAACCAAAATACAAGTTGGGACATATTCTTTTACCAGTATATATAGTCTATATTGGCGGATTATGCTGTCTAGGTCTAATTAGCCTATGATTCTTTCATTATAGTGAATCTGCGCTGTGGGATTATAGTGTGAAAAATGAATTGCGTGTTATTTGTCATGGGTATTCAAGCGTAAACTACGTACAAGAGATGTGTACTATTGGATCATAATGTGGAGAACAAAAATGGAAAATACAAAGTGAAGAAATAAACACATATGTACCTTTTTTGCTTACTACTTCTTTTGGTAATGTAGTTCTTCTTTTTTTTCACAGTGATTCTTGAAATCATCTTCTATTGACTTGGAGTAGAAACTTCTTCAATTACTTCTTCTTCTCGTACAAATCAAGATTCTTTTTGTTTTTACAATTTTAATATTGATTTCATTAAAAATCTAGAGTTTTCGGTGGATTTTTACTATGATTTAGTAGGGGAATAGAGTAATTCTTATGATATTGTTGATTTTCAGAGTTTTGTTCTCAGATTTAGTATGGCGACAAGATTGAGGTTTTGATGAGAGAGAAAAGGAAATGTAGGAAATACCATTAGGTCCTAGAAATAATATATTAGAAAGAGTTTGGTCCAGTTGACCTAGTCAACTCTCTGTTTGGTCCTTTTTCAAAATATATTTTATAATTTGGTCCTAGAAATTATGGTTTGGTCCTACGATGATGTCATGGATGATGTAATTGTCATTGTGTGGTGACAGAAATATCCTTGTGGGACCACATATATAGAAAAAAAAACCTATAAAATATCTTATTTTCAGATTTACTTTCTCTCTCTTCCGGTTTTCAGATCTAGTTTCTCTCATTTTTCCATTTTTTTTTCCTGCTAGTGATGAAAAAGATGAAGATGATGATGAAAGATTCTCTCTTCTCTCTATTTTTTTCTCCGCTAGTGATGAAGTAGCTGAACGATGATGATGAATACGATGAAGTTTTGCGTTTTTTTTTTTTTTATGTTTGTTGTTGTTTTGATGATGAAGACGGTGAGGTTGAAGATTCTGCTGCTATTTATGATGATGATGAACCTTTATCATCTTCACATGCTCGGGTAAGTTTCGGATCTACAAAAGAAGATGAAGATGACGAAGTTCATTTCTGGAATGAACTCTGGTTTGTGATGAAGATTTTGATGTTTTTTTGTCTGTTGTTGCTGATGATGATGGAGACGATGAAGATGATGAAGATTAGTTGCTGCAGCTGATGAAGAAGATGAAGATGACGTAGTTCATTTCTGGAATGAACTCTGGTTTGTGATGAAGATTTTGATTTTTTTTCATCTGTTGTTGCTGCTGATGATGGAGACAATGAAGATGAGTTGTCGCCATCGATGAAAAAGATGAAGATGAAAGAGTTCATTTATGGAATGAACTCGGTTTGTGATGAAGATTTTAATGTTTTTTTCGTCATTGTTCAGCTGATGATGATGGAGACGATGAGATGAGTTATTCTTCTTGATGAAGAAGATGAAGATGACGGAGTTCATTTTGGAATGAACTCGTTTGTGATGAAGATTTTGATGTTTTTAAATGCTGTTGTTGCTTCTCATGATGGAGACAATGAAGATGATGAAGATGAGTTGATGTTGCTTATGAAGAAGATGAAGATGACGAAGTTCATTTCTGGATGAACTATGATTTTTATGGGTTTTTATCAGGAGTTCATTTCTGGAATGAACTCTGGTTTATATAGGATTTTATCAGGAGTTTATTTCTGGAATGAACTCTGGTTTATATGTTTTCTGAAAAATTAAGTAAAAATTAACGGGGAGTTCATTTTGTGAATGAACGCTACAAAAAATAAGTAGAAATTAACACAAAAGGGTACTTTGGTTCATTTAATATTTTTAAATAATTATGGACCAAATGGAAAGGGTAAGGGTGCACACGATACGGTTCGGCTCGGTTCTTGCCGAGGCCGAGTACCTGTACCTCCCTAGTCTCGGTTCTTAGTTTTTGGACCGGTACGTGTACCTCTGTCCTCGGTTCCGGTACCATTCGGGACAAGTACGGTACCAGGGACGGTACCGGTACCAGTCGGTGCTTAAAGTACAATATGTTTTTGATAAATGCAGCGGCACATAATCCGCCAAGATGAATCTCCTTCACTGCCTATTATCACCGATGAAGATTCTGGCTCAAAAACTAAGCTCCGGTGCACTCCCGATGTTCAACTTGTTTTTCAGCTACAGAAATTTGGGCGTACATCCATTCTTCATTTACTGATAATCCCAGGGACCAAGAATCAGAAGATAAAGAACCTTTCACCTTAAGTCTTATCTCCGAGATCAGTTCCCCTGTTCTAGTTTCATATCTTATAGCTAAAAGACCACCTCAAGCAGCTCCAATGGTATGAAATAAATTCAAATCCCATGAGTTTTGAGGAACGCCCGAGACAGAAATCCAAGCATTGAGACTTTACGGTTACCCATTCTGACTTTCTCCAACGACCAAGAAGAAATCATGATCCCCACAGCTCCCACCATTAGAAAACCAACAACAGCGATTCTTTTTTTCTCTTCTAACGAGTAAGCGAAAATCACAGCCTCATTATAAGATAACGGCCATATCTTGAAAGCATCTTAAATCCCTAAACCTCCTAAATCTAATGGTTATTATTGCTCGGTACAAACGGGACGGGACGGTACGGGATATGAATAGGACCATGTAATGTACCCCTAGAGGCCGGTTCTCAGTTTTTGGACCGGTACTTGTACCCCCTTCCTCGGTTCGATACAAAAACAGGTACGGTTCCACCGGTTCCGGGACGGTCCGGTTTTTCGGCTCGGTTCCTGTGCACCCTTAGGAAAAGGTGATTTCCCAAAGGACTAAACAAACATGGGACCACCTAAAAAAGGACCAAATGATATTTTTTCCAAAGGAAATCGAGTGACATTGAGGACCGTGTAAACACATACGTTTGGACACAAGACTATTCCGGCCATTTCCTTGTTTTAAACTATTTTGGACCTCCGGTTAAACCAGAATTCTAGAATCAAAACTAACTAAATGGGCCTTGGACCAAACAAGAAATCTCCCTTTTATCTGGCAGAAACTTAGCTTCCGACCCAGATAACCAAACCCGGAGTAGTGGTACTTTCAGAGAGAAGACCGATAGTTACAATTAAAAACCCTAATTTTTTGCAAGAAAAGCCGAGGTCGAGGCCCTTTCAGAGAGAACCTCATTTAAACGGCGAAAATCGAAAGTTTGGTTTGGATGGCGATGGTGTGGTGAGACTCGTGATTCCGATTTTAATAAATCAATCCATACCCACTTCTGTTCCTGCTGTTGCGAAACCACGGGTTGAATCTGAGAAACCGAGGAAGAAACCCAGGAGAGGTTGGACCGATGAAGATGACATTGTTCTTCTGAAGGGTATGGCAGTGATTTTGTCAACAAAGGTAATCAAATAAAAACTCTTGTATTTCTGATTGGAATGCTCAATTTCTTTCTTCTGGGTTTCATCGATGCAGTGGATATTACTAATGGAACAAATTTAGTAAAATCAGACAACTCCAAGGATAGATCATAGATATCTTAGGATGCCCAACATAACTCGTACCATATCGCTAGCATGTTTAATTTTATGAGTTGAGTTTTCCCAAATCTTAAAGAAATGTTAGTTTTGAAAGGCAATCGATATGTTGAAGGTGAAACAACTGCAGTGGGTGGAAGCAAGTAGAAGCAACAGTTGAAAAGAAAGAAAAGATAACAACAGTTGATAAACCAAAAATAAGGAAAATATGGTGAGAAGAAGAAAGGATATTTGCTTCTTCTTGTCTTCTCATCTAGTTTTCTTTCTTTTTGTTTATCAACTTTCCGGCGAGAAGCAACAGTTATAAACAAGAATAGGGGTTTTTGGTTTGTATGAATTGATTCAGTGCACGGAACAAATGATTAATCAAGGGCCCTCTGGGTTTGGGAATTTTGTTAGCTAAGAAAACTTTTCAACTGATAGAACCTTTAAAGGTGATGATAGATGGAGTTCGAAAAGAAATGGATTTGGGAAACATTCATGGTGTTGGAGGCATTGTATTCACCAGCTTCAGAAGGTTTTGTTTGTTCACTAATTACATAACTATAAGCTGGTTTTTATGTTTTTTAATAGCGTTAGGTTCAGTGTTGGGATGTTTCATGTTGCTATAGGAGTCTGTTTTTTTTTCTTTCCCACTTAGATATCTTCACATGTTCATGGTTAATCTGTTTTGTCGAGTACTAGATTGTAAGCTGTTTTTTGTCTGCTTAACAGTATAAGTGAGTGGTCAGTGTTAGGATGTAGTTTTTGGCGTTTTATTGTTTTATGTTGCTATAGGAGTAGATATTTGTAAATTTCTGTCACATGAATATCCATAATCGATCATTGTATATCTACATGTCCAAATGCAGTGATAAATTATTAGCCTCTTAGAAATCGTGTTTTGTTTTTTCATACCTCTCTTAGACGGTTCTGTTACTGATAACTTAACGATCTTCAATTTATTGAGTGTAGAGATTATTTTAGTGCATTACGAGGTAGAATGAAGTACAAATCTAGAGAACGATAAATCTATGTTATGGTTTTATTAGGAACAAGATATATAAGTGGAAGTTTGGAACAATTAAACATAAATAAGTGGAAGTTTGGAACTATTAAACATAACATTGGAATTAACGTAATGTGCCAAATACTAAAATTTAGGAATATCAAAAATTATTGTTATTAGTCATGTTTAACCTTGGTGGATAAAGTTTCATGTTTAAATAAATGCCTCTCAGAGTAGCCATATGAGTTTCTGGGAGATTCTTTCTTCCAATTTTCAGTCTCATATTTGGTTTTACTGATGAGGCATAAATTGATTCAGTCTTTTTCTAGTTCTTAGAAATTCATTTGGTTCAGAGCTTTTTGATTTCAGACTTTATAGAAATTTTTATTACTTTTCAATCTAGTCCTTCAATCCGCTCTGATACATCTAATACATGCATTAGTTCTCCATGTTCCGATTTATGTTTTTGCTTGGGTAATTAATTAAATTTCTGTTCTGATTTGCCTTCGAATAACTGGATGTGGAAATTTGAGACCATGTTCGGTTCAGACAAGGGCGTATAATAAATATATAAAGGGAATTGTATTGGTTTTTATTTCTTCACCTTCCTCTTGAATCAATCTTAGTGGAAAATGGAAAGGAATGATTTTCCCTTCTTAAAATTGTTTCTAGCATATAATTTTTATTCTTAAAAGTGTGATTGATTAGTTGGCAAGCTTAGTAGAATGAATCTTTATGCAAGTTATAGAAAGGTCTATGTGAGTTCTGACCCTAGTTCGAATCTGAGACTTCATACTTGCCCCGATCCATTCTAAACCCTAAGCGAAATGACGATAAAATTCATTTCTCAGTCCACTGAATTCTGTGATGTTACTCTCGAATCTCGACAGGTTCTGATCGCTCTGGGAATTAGGATAACACCTAACTTGAACCTAAAGTCAAAAAAGACTGCAATTAATTTGGGTGTTAAATGAATGGATAGATTATGCAGGGTATCTAGAAACTCATTACTCGGGAAATGCATACCAATAGTTCAAATTAAATGCACTTTTGCAGGTCCAGTGTTAAGAATATTAATACAACAAAAGAATATCCCTGTTGTCCTTCTGTTTAGTTGCCTTTGTAGTATTGCTGTCATGTTGTGAACTTTAAGTATGTTTGTACGAATTGCTGAAAATGCAAAGGTTCCTTACAATTGTGTTGGCTTAGTTGGATGTGATTCATGAGGTGGAATTTTTTTTGTACCATCAATCTTGTTATGTAGTATTATATCTAACCTAACTGTTTGATAGTTCTCAGACGAGGGGATTGAAGAAGCTTTATGGATGGACTGTTTTTTTTTTTTAGGGATTAGCAGTGACTCTTACCTTTGGAAGAGGAGAAAGAAGTGGTTAGTGCAATGACTCTGATAATTGTTCTATATATCAATTGTTTGTGTGCATGGTTATACCAGGTATCGTTGAAACAAAATTGAAGCATGATGTTTTCTTGTGGTTTTGTGTAAATTGATAGATCGTTTGTGGTTATACCAGACATTTATTACTTTTAGGAGTCCTTCAAGTCCATGTTCCCAGAGTCAGTAATGTTCATTTTTTCATTTGTTTGTGGTGTTCATGTTCTTACACCTAATATTGTTAGTAGATTTGATAGGTTTGCGTTCACTTGTATAAAGTTATGGTATATTTTCATGCTTTGTTTAGTGGTAACAATGTCTATGGAGTTTATGCTAGCAGATTTGGAGAGCCTGATGATTGTATTTATAAGAACGGAGATTTGAAGAGTGCTTTTTGTTGTAGCCTAACAATTAGTTGTTGTGCTCCAAACAGCATAAATGTAATAAACATTCCTACTCCTACATGATTGTATGAAGGCTCTTCTATTGCATATGCATCTCCAGTCATATATCATTAAATCTGTGAAATTGGCGACACAAGATGGTTTGTTTTTCATGGGGTTTTCACTGTTGCAACTTTAATAGGTGACAGAATACATAGGGATCCAGGATTCTATGGAGGATGTTTAGTGTAATGTAAATTAAATTCACTGCTTCCAGTTAAATATGATGATTGTTGTGTAGCATGCTAGGATTTAATGTGTACTTAGATGCTCATAATGTTTGTGTTCAGGTGGTGATCATTCTTGGCATCATAAAGGAGTTCAACATCCAAATGGGATTCAGTGGCTAACTTATAATGGTGACTGGATCTTAAACTAAGATGTACGCTGAACACGAAAGAAATTCAAGACAAGGATTAACTGTTGCAGTTATTAGGGCTTTCTTCTGATCTGTCCGATGAAGAAGGTATTGTTTTGTTTGTCTTTCATGCAAGCAGCTCTAAGGTTTGTTGTAAAGAAATTTTAATGGTTGAATACACATCTTCAACATGATTAGGCATTGTTTTATTTGTCTGGAGCTGATAACATCATCCTTGCTAATCCTCACATGATTAGTGATGCTGTTAATATTCCTTCTAGTCCTCACCAGCTAACTATGCCGAGCCAATGAGGTGGTGATTTCTGCCTCCATATATTGTTTCAGCAACCAAATTCCATTTGCTTTTTCCTGCCAAATTTCAACAAGATATGGAATTATGTTTATATATCAGTCTACTTGCAAGCATGATACGATTCTGAATTATGAGACGCGTTGATTGATTTGAAATCTGTTTGGAAATTGGAATGAATTGATGCTAAATGGTAAAATGGATAAGGAAAATAGTCCAAATTTAATGGGAGTTAATAGCTGCTATTATAACTGTTACAGGTTTTATGTACACAATTTCCCTTCTTAATTTGAATAATTATGTTTGGTCCATCTACAGGAACCACTTGGCGGTGATTGTAGAAAAAGCAGCTAGGAGGCATAGGAAAGCGACCAGAGGTGAAACTTTCATTGGTTCTCCAATGTACTGGACTGGGGTTCGCCAGATAATGCTTTCTAGGTGTTCCTTGTATTCCAGCATCTGAGATGGAGTTTAGAGGGATGTCGTAGTAAACATACTTGTTACGTTGTTACGTACAGATCGGCCATTGAATAGTCAGTGGATCCAGTATTTGTGTCAGCAACAGTTTATGTTGCTTCTGGAGTTAGCTCTGACGGTCAGGTCAGTTTTTCTATCTCATCACTTTCGAATCGAGTAGACAGGTGAAACTAGCCCAGTTCCATGTTTGGTACCAGTCTCTTGTACACATAAAATGCTTCATCGCCAGATTCCATCGCATAGCTGAACCAAAGTAGCAAAGCCGTCTCAGATTTATCTTGTGATTTTTGTTTTTTGTTTGTTTGAGGGTGAATTATTATCATGGGATTCTTCATGTCCTGTACAAGAACATTCCCTGAATCAGGACTTGCCATTAAGAAGTGCCTTCTGCTTTGTCACCGAAGTGTTAATTTTTGCAACCAAGTTCTGATGTTGATTTTCTATTGCTCTTTGTAGATATTTTTGGAAAATCATATTTCTCAAGTTCAGCTAGTATGAATTGGCAGATTTCCCCGATAATATTGGGAGTAGCTCATTCGCATCTTATCTTACTTGAGGGTCCATTTGCTGGGCCAGTTATTAATGGTGGATGCAGTCTGGTCATACTTATAACAGTGAAATTGCTCAATAAAATGAAGGGGGAAACTATGAATTGAGACTATATGTCTCGAGGCCGAAAAGGAGAAATTAGAGTTCTATAAATCTGCTTTCACTTGATGCTCATGAACTGTTACCTGTAGTACATGGCTGATAATTAGTCTTCCTCTAGAGACATTTGATTCTGCAAGTGTAAAATCTCTCCTCAAAAGATGAAATTTAACTTTCCTTTCTCTGTTACCTGTACATGGCCGATAATTTAGTACTACTTTTTACCCATTAGTGATAGCTTACAAGAGCTTATGGATTGGTAAGTGCTTGGTTGTCTTTCTCTTTGTTCTCCGTCTTTGTGATTTCTTTTGAAAAACTTTTAGTGCCATGTCTAGGACTTGATACGTACAATAGTGCATATACATAGACAGATACTTGTTCTGCTGTTCATTCATTGCTCAAAAATTGAACCAAATATGTCTGTTTCAAGCTCGAACGAATCAGCCAATCTTACCCCTTTACAAGGTTTCTGTCATTTTTACGAAATTGATTATTGCATATGGTGTTTGTTACATTGATTCTTGCGTGGGATTTCAATTCAAAATTTCAGATTAGAAGAATGCAATATCAGCTTGTATGGGTACAACCATGGTTGCTGGTTCTGGTCATGGAGGTAAGTAAATCTGGGTTTACATGAGCAGTATTGGCTGGTGGAGGTGACTTCTTCTCAACCTTAACTCAGCAATACAATCTGATAGCGCGAAAACATATTCTGTCATGCCATGTGTATAGAAAGGCAAACACATATTTTTTCTCCTCTGAGGTAAATAGAAAGCACTATTGCCGAACTGTAGCATATAAAATTTTTCCTGTTTCCAAAGATATCCAAATAAAAATTTTCCTCAATAAACCAACTTTTTTAATAACTTTGGAAACAGTAAAATTCCTATAGAAGTAACAGTCATAACACAGACAACAAACAGTGTCTAGGTAACAGTAAAAAGCCTGTGTCAGTTACTCTTTTGACCATTTGGTTTTGTCACTTTGACTGGAAATGTATTTCAAATTCAATTTCCAAGAATTTAAATTCTATGGGTATTTCCAAGAATGAGAGTTGTGTCTATTTAAAAGCTCATTTCAACCCTTTCCTCTCATATTCTGGATTCACAGTGTAATTTCATGAACCCTAAAAATATTCAACAGAGAAATTCTGAGAAACCAATGAAGAAGAATGTTGATGAGAATGAGAAACCTTGAGAAAGTTTTGACTGAAGAAGGTGAGATTGTTCTTATGAAAGGTACGCACGCCCGCTGATTTTATTCACAAAAGGTAAAAATTCTATCTCTGATTTTCTGAGTTTATTCGAATGGCAGATAATCAAAAAAACCTATTCCATATCGTCTTGTATTGACGATATGAATTAGGTTTTTTGTTGTCTACCATTTGAATATTTGTAATCGATCTTTGTATATTTTGTTTTGTTATGTTTTATCACGTTTCTTACTCAGTGATAGATTTATAATTGAACTATTCAACAAATAAAAAGGATTGGTAAATATATGTTATGGTTTTATTAGAAATTAGATTGATGATTGATCAATCATAACATTGTAATCAACCAACTACTGAATTATAGGAAAACATTCACCTAAAATAACATTGTAATCAACCAACTACTGAATTATAGGAATAGTGAAATCCCATTTTTACTGATGGATGGAAAACATTCGCCTAAAATCTGCCATCTACACATATAACTTGGCTAGTAATTGATCAAGAAGCAGCTGGGAGTCATAGGAATGCGACCGGAGATGAAACTTTCCTTGGTTCTCTAATGCGCCGGATAGGGGTTCGTGAGATGACGCTTTCTAGGTGGTCCTTGTTTTCCAGCATCCGCGTTGTAAACAGTTTTAGAGAGATGTTGCGATAAACATACTAGTTATGTACATATCAGCCATTGAATAGTTAGTGAGTAGTTTAGATTCTGGTTAAACAAATTTAGGTATCTATGGAAATTTCATGCTGGTCCATACTGGGTATTGCTGTACATATACAAGATTTAAGGCTGTATAAAGTCAAGTCAGGATGTAGGATTTAAGGCTGTATAAAGTCAAGATTTAAGATTTAATTCATTGTAGTGACTGAATTTGTTGCATTGACAAATATACAAAGATCCAGATTAAAGTCCAAAACCATGAGATTCATTTTTTCGTTGGAATGCTGAATGCATTCTACTTCCTAGTCTTCCTTAGTTCATTTTCATATTCCTGGTCTTCTTGTGATCGTCCTCTTTTAATTAGGGAGTCCCCTAGGTTTCTTCTTGCCTTGATTTTACAAATTAGAGGTTGATTTTAATTAGTCATCATACTTGAAGATTACATAGGTTATTTGTTAAACTGACCCTGCATTTTTCCAACCTGGACTGAAGCTACATTGGTTTAATTGTTATCTCTGATTGAAACGGTTTTTATGAGTTTATCAAGGATGGTTCCATTGTTGTGGATAATTGTTTAAACGCTTGGTAAAATAGACATGCTAAATGTAGATATCCTCAACACCATGGTCAATCCATCCTTCTCTTCTGTTTCTTTTTTGTAGAGATCTACTTTTAGCATGTTTGATCTTTCTTCGCAGTTGATATCTACTCAATGGCCATCCTTCTCTTTCGTTTCGTATGGTAGGTTTTTTGATTTTCTGCCGATCTTTATATAATTTGTTTAATCTACTAGAAATCTTGTTTTGTTATGTTTTTTCATAGGGTTCTTAGACATTTTATTACATTTCTTACTCAATGATAGATTTCTAGTGTTCTATAGTGCATTACGAGGTAGAACGAGGTAACGAATAAAAATGATAGCTAAATAGATGTTATGTTTTTATTACGAGGTAAAATGATGGCTAATGCAGTGATGAGTCAAATCAACGCATGCGCATGCAGTTTGAACACCCTATGAAGCTTTACTGTTCTCAGGAATTGTCTTTGGGCTTTTCCTGCGCAGCTTAGGTGGAAGGCGCCTCCTTCCTGAGTCGATAACATTTTCCGATTTGTTCAAGCAGGATCTGAAGTATCTGCTTTATTAGGAAGAATGCCTTCTGTTGTGGGTTCATTTCGTCCAAAATGAAAAGTTCTTCTAGTTCTGTGAATTTTTCTTGAAGATTCTTTTCTTTAATATCATTCAAAAACATTTCGGGTTGCCTTGTATTAAACGTGTGACTGATCCATTATATTTGATATCTACATTAACTTTCATCTCTTCAATCGATGTATATTCAAATATTCATCAATTAAAGAGATAAAAGTTGATGTAGATGTCATAAATAATGAATTAAGTACACATTTAATGTTCAAAATGCATGCACATGCTTTGATTTGACTCATACTTGGAACCATTAAGCATTACATTATAGTCTACCAACTAATGAAATATAGGAATTTCAAATACTCATTGTTACATGGAAACCATTCACTGAAAATCTGCCATCTACACAAACAACTTGGCTAGTGATTGATCAAGAAGCAGCTAGGAGGCATAGGAATTCAACCAGAAATGTAACTTCCCTTGGTTCTCCAATTCGCGGATTGGGATTCATGAGATGATGCTTTCTAGGAGCTCCTTGTCTTCCAGCATCTGCGATGCAAACAATTTTAGAGAGATGTGGTAAACGTACTAGTTATGTACGTCCATTGAAAAGTCAGTGAGTCTTTTAGTCTCTGTAATGGATCCAGTTATTGTATGAGCAACACCTCATGTTGATTCTGGAGTTCGCTCTGGTTGTCAGGTCAGTTTTTCAAATGAAATAGACATTGGTGAAACTAGGCCAGTTCCATATTTGGGACAGGACTCTTGTACACAACTTATGTTCAACAACATTTCCTGAAATTTAGATATTGATACTGAAGATTTCATGTGGCATACATAACTTGCTGCCATCAAGAAGTCCCTTTTGCTTTTTCTCACCCAAGTGTTAATTTTTTGCAAACAAGTTTGGATGTTGATTTTTTATTGCTCGTTGTAAAAATTGAAGCCTTCCAGTATTTGCACACCCGAAGAAGGACCCAAATACTTCAACAGATTCCTGGCATCTAATGAAGAAGGATCCATTTCAGGTTAACTCTGAAGTTTGGGCAGATACACTTAGATGTTGGTTGATTGATCTTAACATAACTGCTGGTAAGTTTCCTCTCTGTTGTCTATTATTTTTCATTGTTTGCACATTCTCATTCCACTTCCGTAGTTTGACCATCTATATAGTTTTGCTACAATGAGGATGCCACTTTTGAATCCAACATCGACTTTATGAGAAATCTGGCTGTATGCAAATTCAAATTGAAACCTGCATGTTGCATATTGTTTGTGTATACAAACATTACCCCTTTTTGAAATGTTCTTGAAAAGTTCAATATGCTTAGTAACATGATTGAGGAAGTTTTTGTTCAAAGTTACACTAGCTCACAATATAAGACATGCATACAATAGCCCATACACAGACAAATACTTGTTCATTCATCGCTCTTAAACCCTATCAAATATGTGTGTTTCGGCTTGAATGATCCAGCCGAACTTACCTTTTCTGTTGGTCTTTACCAAATTGATTATTGCATATGGTGTTTGTTATATTGATTCTTGTGTCGGATTTGAATTCCAAATTCCAGATGAGAAGAGTACAATATCAACTTGTATGGCTAGAGCCATGGTTACTAGTTATGGTCATAGAAGTAAATCTGGTTTCCGTGAGCAATATTGACTGGTGGAGGTGACATGTTCTTAACTTACCGGTGGAGCTGACATGTTCTCAACCCTAACCCAGCAATATAATTTGGTAGCTTTTACACATATTCTATCATGCCATGGATGATAATACATTTTCTAATCTCTTGTTAGAGAAGAGAGGAATGCTTACCAGATTGATACTCATGAAGTAGTAGTACTCATGAAGCTGCTGCAGAAAGAGTGAATCAGTGATTTTGTTTTTTCTCTTTTTAATCGAGAGTGAAAAAAAAAGAAGAGGAATCAGTTGAACTTAACAGATGATTACTGATGTTTGGTTTAATCATCTGTTAAGTTAAACTGATTCTTCTTCTTTCTTTTTTCACTCTCGATTAAAAAGAGAAACCAAAATCACTGATTCACTCTTTCTCATAGTTTAAATAGATCAAGCATTAGCCCAATATTGATGATTTTCAAAATTGGAGTAGAAAGCTAAAAACTTACCAGAACTCAAGTCAAAGCCCTAACAATTTTTTTTTTTTTTTTTTTTTTTTTTTGCAAAACTAAAAAGACAAGGGGAATCAGTTTAACAAAACCCCGTAGCAATGAACTTTCTCTCTATATGTGTGTCTAAAAAATGTAGAGGAGATAACATATTTGGTAGCTTTTAAGAATAAGGGTTTCATTTGTATCAATCTGGGAAGCATTTATCTCTTGTGATGTTAATAGAAGCACAAGCGTAAAACTAAAGCTTATAAATTTTTAAGGTGAACATCATCATCAGTTGTATGAAACTATATATGATGTGAAATAGATGGAAACTACGTGGTGTGGGCATGATCCACTCTATGAGTGGTATGATTCTGGAATATACATGTAAAATACGCGCTCCTTTTGTACATCACTACAGCATAGGTTATCATGAGATCAATTAGCATGTACAACATCAGTGACAGTGGCAAAGCTAGGGCTAGCTTGCTGTGCTGGCCGCACAGTCCGCCTACCAACTTATACACCACTTTTGTTATTCATCAGATTTGATCTCATGACCTTCCTCAGTTGAGAAATATATTTGTTGGGAATTCTTTTATTGATCTAGTAGCTATAGGAAGGAGACATTGTTGGTTTCAGTGGGAGCTATTACTTGGGTGGTTGTTGGTAAAGTACCCAAACAAACTTAGATTTCTTTCTGTAGTTGCAAAGGCTTGAATGAAATCTGAAAAACACATTGAAAAGTTTTCATGAGCCTGGAATTATTCAAAGGTTAGGATCCATGGCTTTCCTTCAATTAACTTGAATGTTCTTTAGGTAGACATCAAGAAATCCATATGGTTCGCTCATGGAGGTTATATACTTGACTGGAGTACTATGAGATTTGATTTCATGTTTTCCATGTGCTTTAGAAGCTGATCACCTTCCTGTAATCTTTGATAATAAGGTTCTCTACTTATTTAGCTACTTCTCCCATACCTGAAGTTCATGTGTTTTTCTTATACGGATTGAGGATATGATTGTTATTTCCATGAGGTATGATTTTTTTAGATATTTAGAAAAACCATGTTCTGATGCTGAAATTATTCTTTTTCTATTTAATGGTGTTCTCGCAGACCGAAGGAAGACGAAAAGGTCCGGGAAGGATTGGAGCAAGTGGCTAACATCTTCTGGAACACTGGATTCTTGTACCATAGGTATGATTTCATCATACTTTTTTTTTTCCCTCTTGTCTTTTATTTCCTTTACACATAGTATCTTGACATTGTGAATGTTTGTATGACAATGTGTTTCTCAGTGCTGTTGTTGAGTTTGACCTAGTCTAGATTTGTCTAGTGGCCCATGTCCCTCTAGTTCGTGTTATTGATTTTTATGCTATGTTGATTGGTTGGTCCGGACGAGCGCTATTTGCAACAAAATTTGGACAACTTCCATATTCTGCTTATCACAGACTCATAAATGTTGCGAGGCACCGCCCTTACTGGATTTAGATAACTCTGAACCATATTCAGAGGGCTTCAATGACAAATCTTGGCTTTTGTTCCTATGGCACTATAATAATAATATATTGCTGACTTAAAACTGCCCTTACTGGATTTAGATAACCGTGAACCATATTCAGAGGGCTTCAATGACAAATCTTGGCTTTTGTTCCTATGGCATTATAATAATATATTGCTGACTTAAAACTATACATGGATGAAAAATAGTTTGTACGGATTATCTTAGGTTTCTGTTTCCTTTAGGAAACTATGGGTGCTCAATGAGACGGTTATTTTGTTTTAGATTAGCCTATCTAAATGATTCACAGTGACGGTGCCCTGTAAGGTAAGCATGTGGGTTTCCTGTCTAAGTCTTCCTCCTACTTCTGCAATGTCCAGATTGAATTTTTGTTTCAGTATTCTTCTTGTTAAGGTAGTCTTCCTCCTACTTCTGAAAAATGCAAATTAGGAAAATTGAGAAATATAAACTATTTAGACAACAGTGTGGAACATAAACCTGGAAGAATAAACAAAATCACCCCCCTTATCGCCCAAAAAACATTATTAGTTCCAGATTTTGGATTTGACTATTAAATAGAATATTGAGTCAACTCTTAAGCAGTACCTGACTTTATGATAAAAACATGCTTGATCTTACTTGTAGCATGGACTTAAGTCACTTGAATTGGTCATTTGACTCCCAACTATAGATATCCCAGCATCTGAGAGGAGAGGATAGTTAGTTTTGCCTAGTAGATTGATAGGTTGAAAGTAATGTAAACTAATGAATCTGTGAGTAACAGATGAGACTGATACTGATTGATTAAGTTCTGACAAGACGAAGGGTATTTATGTTTTATAGTCACTACATTCTACATAGAACTAGCATGAGTGTTACACAAAGATAATAAAATATAGATACACCCTATACAGTGGGTGCAAACAACACTCAGATACTCTAATATATGGGTTTCAAGAGAGGTACCTTAAATGCTTTCTAGAATCAGAAAACTAATGCGTCAGAGTACGTTATGTCTATCTCGAAATAGCACGAAATGGGACTTTGTAGTGCTATGTTTTGAAGAAATAAATGAGCTTTGAAACTTGTACTGAAACATGCCATAGTTTGGGAGGAAATGGATTTGTTTTACCGCAAATGCTTGGCAGCACGGAATTGGTACTGTTGATGTTTATTTGTTTTCAGGAACTTCCGTCTTTATTTTTTGGTGGCTTTTCCAGCCATTGGCAGCTGAATAAAAGATGATTTTCTTACTTCAGTTGTTACTTCTTTTCTCAGTATGTGCTTGGCAACCTTTTCAAGGCTGCCATTGTTTGCTCTCTCTGAACACTGTCATTATTTGATCTCTGTTAACATTATCATTGCAGGCAAACATTGAATGAAACTACTCATGGCCCTCGCGAGATGATGTCAGATGGGTCTGCGGATGCAGTTAGCGCATCAACAACCAGATGAGTTCGCTTCAATCTAGTTATATAGACGGTTTGTTTTTTGTTTTCACTTAGGAATGATCAAGCATCGATAGGTGCCAAAATATGCGACTTGACCATGCAAACTTCTTTCATATGATTAGTTGGCTCTTTAGTATCATAAGTAGACTTCATTTCGTTGAAAGCAGTGGTGGTAGAAAATATATAACAGAGAAAGTTTCGTTTTCAACCACATTTGTATTTTACGTAAAGAACAAGATTACCTGGTTCTTGAATTATTAAGTGTCGTGTTTAAATGTTTCCACTGTATCCGATTGGTTAAATTTGCCTTTTGTGGCTTCATAACCTTTATTATGTAAGTTTCTTGCCTGACCTGTTTGTAATCTGTGGCTGTTTGGCTAGGTTTTCTTATCTGGGTTAAATAGATGTATCCGTTAGAAATGTACTCTCCTATTTTATGAGCTTATGCTTGATGCATCAGATATCCTAGCTACTAGCTATCCGAGCTTGTAAATGACACCCAAAATGCACACATTGCAAACATACAGTTATTGTCACTGGCTGCGCTAGTTGATGCCTACACAACAAATGACATAGGTGCTTTTCTTCATTGTTATATTATTCGAACTTTCCGGAGGACTTCAAAGCAGCTCTGAACCTCCAGCATTCTGCAAATGAGAGAAGGGCGGAAGCTACTACAGAGGGCAATGCTGTGGTTAGTACAGCTTATCTCTTGTTAACCTTTTGGAATTTGATACCCCAATACCATCCTGTAATTTTCCATATTTTAAATCTGTTTGTGTGTCATTCTTTGCTAGCTGGAGAGCACTCCTCCAAAGAGAACCAAGTTGAAAAAGGGAAACTGGTTCTCCACCCAGCACAACATATTGGTTAGTTGCCTAACCTAGAACTGGTTCTCAACATAGTGTTGAGTGTTTCTATAGAGAATGATTGGTCGTTGGAACTGCTTTCTACATGGGATATTTTGTTATCGTAAAGACATGTTATAAACTAGTCTCTCCCTCTCAGTTACATGACTTAACTACTCTCATCCTCTCAATTACATGACCGAACTACCACTGGAGTTGGGCTATATAAACAAATACATTTCACTTAGCTGCCAGTACCATAACTCGTTTTCTGAGTAAATTTTACATCACCTTCAGAACAATGTCTCTTACGTTTTCATCATTGTTTTTAATTCGTGAATAGGCCACAGTGTTCGCCTTCGTTCCTACATGCAGCCACGAAATGTTGCATGTAGATAGGTAGGAATGAAGGCGAGCACTGCGGGTTGTTCAAGCATTAAGTTGTTTGAGAGAGGATAGATGAGAAAGATTGTGAAACTCTTGTGTGGGAAAACTGTTGGTGATATGTTGCAAGTAGAGAGATCTGGATCCCTGAGTTTAAAAAGATATAATATAGATTAAAGAAATTTCTTTTCCAGAAGATGCAGCCTCATCTCTCATCTAGATCAATACCAACCTAAATTTGAGTTTGGTAATGCTTATTTTTTCAAAAACACTTTTAAAACCTATATATCAATAAATTTTGAAGTTTGTGTTTGGTAAAAAAAAGCTAAAGTGCTTTTTATCCAAAGCACTTCCCAAATTCCTCAATAAATTTTGAAGTTTGTGTTTGCAATTGGGGGATAAAAAAAGTAATTGGGGGATATAGCTAAAGTGCCGATAAGGGGTGATTTTTTTTGAAAATACCAAAATACCCTTTGGTTAATTAAAAACAAGAAAATACCATAATACCCTCTCTACTAAAACAATAAAATCAAAAAACCCAAACATATATCCCCCATTTCTAAAATTCCTCAATTTTTCAAAAATTTCTTCGTCGGGAATCATTAACAAGGAGAAAGAAACCAAATGCCCAATCAACTCAACATCATCGATTTAAAAGCTAAGATTGCTCAAGAGCAAGAACACGAAGAAGCAAAAGATCAACTACACAAATATATGGCTTCGCGAGAAGGTAAGTCATTTAAAACTACTTTGTAGGTGTTTAAATCGTTCATAAATTTAATGCTTGATTTATCATTTTTTATACCTACTTTATTTATAAATAATGTTTGATAATAAAAGTGGACTTAAAACACTCTGAGAGTTTATGAATTTAAATTTATAGGCATGCATTTCAATCAATTTTTACTATTTTCTTATATTGCATTCTTTAAATATTATTATTTTTATTATTTTTGAACTTGCAATTTTATATACAAGATGAAGAGTATTATTTATTTAATTTGAACAATTTGTTTGCTTGATCGGTTTGGAACCACAAAACTTAGGAGTTTGTTCTTCCAAAACTTAGGAGTTTGTTTTCGGCATGGTTGGGTTACGATAGAAATTTAATCTTTTGGGTAGTCAAGTGAAAAAAATTGAAGTTTCACGGATACTTTTCATCATGTAAGCATAGAAATTTAAGTTACTTTTAATAAAACCAGAAAAAATATATAGTCAAGTGAAAAAAAAAATAAAAACAAATATTAAATAATTACTTAATTTTAGTTTCATTTTCCGGCATGCTTGAAAAATAATTAAAACTTCGAAATTTGTCAACCCAACAATGGTGGATTCAAAGAAAAAAATCAAATTTTCAACCTCTTAGCAACAATTCTCTTCACAATCATCCTCCACTTCCACCAAAAAAGTTCCCTCTCAAATTTTTTTCCATCTTTCTACTTCATCTCATTCACCCAAATACAAATACACACTAATCATTTAACAAATACTTAAGATTTTTACTAATTATTATTAACCACTAAACGATTAGTGAGGGTAGATTAGGATTTAAAAAAATACTAAGATAAGGGGTGACCCAGAATTGAAACTTTTTTTTTGTCCTTTTCCTATGTACATAAATTTAATGCTTGATTTATCTTTTTTATCCCTACTTTATTTATAAATGACAAAAGTTACCCTTAAATTTATATACAATCAATTTTTTACTATTTCTTATATTGCATTCTTTAAATATTATTATTTTTTATTATTTCGAACTAAATCAACCTAGCTTGTTGCTAGGTTTAAATTTTTGCTTGAATAATTACTTAATTTGTCAATAAAGTAAAAATAAAAACAAATATTAAATAATTACTTAATTGTTAAGTAAAATAATTTCTTAACAATCATTATGATAGTGGTAATTAGTATGAACATTAATATTATATAGTAAAAAAAATAATTATTTTTAAACCCAACAAAATTGAATAAAACTACCATGAGTGATATGTCTGTTTTTGTCATTTGTTACAACAATTTTGATTGCGAAATTTTACCAAACATTTTGATTGCTTTTTCAACTTTAATTAATATTTTACCAAACGTCTAACTGCTTTTTTTTTCACAAGCCTCAAAGACAAAGAACGCACATGTGAGTAAAAGTGCTTTTACAAAAGCTGACAATACCAAACTAAGCCTAAGTCGTTTTGATTTGCTAATCCTCGCAGCCATTTTAAAGATGGTTATTCTTAGCAAGAGGATGAGAATTTAGTAAGTTGGCATAAATATAAAATCACTAGATAGATTGAGGTACCGTAGGAATGATAGGTCCGCGAATTGTGCTGAGAAAGTTTGTGTGGGAAAGTTCAAGATGCACGAGTTTGGTTAGATCAGAAAACTGAAAGGCAATGGCCATCGGTGAAAATTGTTGAAGCCAAGATAAATGTATTCCAGATGAGTAATGTTGACAAAAGAGGATGAGAATTTACCCAGCAATGTGGAGGTGGCACCAAATTGTGGACAACAGTCTCTAAAACTTCATATTTTCTACCTCGTCGCCAAAATTTAGTTTCTAATTCTATGTAACTGTATTGATCATCCGATGTTTTAAATTCAGAGTTTATCGGTGTCCCTAATAAGGTGTTAACTTTGCATCTAAGTAGAACATGTAAATTCATAAGATTGGGTCCAAGAGCATAGCTCAGTGGTATCCCATCAACTCCAGTAAGGAGGAAGTCAGGGGTTCGATCCCTACCGTTGAGGTTTGTATTTAATTAGTTGTATAGAGGGGTTTGGCGGGGTTGGGTCTAGCAGTGGGGCTTGTCCAGCTGACTGGATTTGGGTAGGGGCCTGGGTCCGGCTTTAGCCTATCAAAAAAAAATAAAAAATGATAATATCTGTTTTGTTGATATGACAAGTCCTAATTTTGTTGTACTTAATATCGTGTATCGGTATCGTATCGGTCGGGTCCTATACACCTATACAAATGATAATATCTGTTTTTATAGGCGATACATCATTGGGATTTTTTAAATATTTATTACTTATCAAACAAAAATATGTATTAATATAACCATAATAAAAAAAAAATTTGTAGTAAACATACTTCAACCTTACAAAATAAGAGGTGGTTGATTAGAGCCTTATACTATCAACAACGAAACCAAACATTGAATGTCTGTTAGCCCATCAACATCGCATTTACAGTAATTACATCTACCATAATCAAATATGAAGTTACCAAAATTAGTGGATTTACTTTCTTAAACTAAAAGTTCAATAAATCATAATTAAAAGACAAAATACATTAGTGATATATCAGTGTAGAAGTGAAACCTATATTATAAGTGTACAAGTGAAACCGATATATCGGTCCGTACAGGACGATACATGCGTTTTTATCGTTTCTCCTTCGTATCGCTGATAGTTTCATTATCGTAAAGATTTTTTCTGATATCCTATAAAAACCTTTAATATCGGCCTGTACAACCGATATTGACTACCTTGGTCCTTGGTCTTTGTTCAAGAGAAACACACGACCTGAGTTTGAAACTCGTCAGCATCAAGGTGGGAGGGCTATGCTACTGGGCTTGTAGGCGGTAGATTTCGTCTTTCAAAAGTTAACCCAAAATTGGAAACATCTCTGGTCCGGACAATGTCTTTAACATGCCAGAATAACTTGTGCGCATGGTGTTGTTCATGTTGGAAAATAGTGTGCATAAAAAATTACACTTTCCTAGCTAATATATGGCCAACAATGGCGGCCAATCCGTGAAATCGAAGGAGATAAAGAAAGGACGTGGCGTCTTATGTCCAATCACTTGCTGCGGATCCTTTTTGTCTCTGAGATTTCCACACCCATGTACTTCATGGTTGAGAACCTCTGTGAAAATGTCTATTATTCGGTTATTTACTTTGATTGTTGGAACAAGCTATCTTTCTTTGACAGAAGGAGTACTCGGTGTCGTACGAGTTACCAATATCCAAGTCAACATCAATACATCATTGATGCAATCATCTTTGTCGTCTCCAATTGATTGACATTTTAGAATCATTTTCGCAATGCAGCCACCGTCACTGACGTGAACTTTGGTTGGCACTTCTGTTTTATGTTACTGACTTCTTTGTCGCAAAACAATGTATTTTTTTAGAAATGAATATGTATCTCTTTTTTTAAATCAAAAATACAGGAAAGTAAATTAAACATATAAATCAAAGGATTCAAATTAATATATCAAATCCAAAGAAATAACAGAATGTGATTCAAAATTCTGTATTAAAGGATTTCTAATTCTCAAAATTTTAACGTTATTAACTTCTACGAACTAATCAATCACAGTCACATGATTCAAATTCAGTTAGGGTTTCATCATCCTTGTTAATTATTTCGTAATTACATAAACCATAAGAAACCCGGAAAAGATCTATCACTTTATAGAGATTCAGTAGAAAAACAAACAAAGAAAATTTCTAAATTTTCTAATCACCAGATTATGTAAACAAAGAGAACCAAAATTGAGATTCAAACCAGGACTAACCTTGAATGCAGGGGGGGGGGGTGGGGTGGGGTGGGGTGGGGGGTGGGGGTGAAAATTGATACCTATGAACAAAGAGATTTGACGATCTGTGGAGATTGAGTGAAAACCCTAAGTGAGACTGCTGCTGTTCTCTTTCAGACAGAGAAAGAAAAAAATAAAATGAAATTGGCTCGAAGTCGAAGATAGATACTAGATAGAGTAAACCTAGGAGGGACGGCTAGGATCTAATATCATAGAAAATATCAACGACTTTAATTTACCGGGACTTTGGGTCCGGTACAAGCCTGGACTACCCCCAAAACCAATACCTGTAACGTCCTACTCCGGGTATCAACTTTCAGAACCGGTACATGTACTGGTAACTCCGGGTCCGGTTCGGTTCAACTCCGGTTCTTTAGGTTCCGGACCGGTACAGGTAAAATGGACCGGGTCTTGTTCAGCTCTAGTCCATGTACTTGGTGTTGACCGGTACCTCATTTTGAGGACGAGTTTTGTGTACTGTACTTGGTGTTGTACCTATACTTCGTCAGACGTGCAGTACAAGACCGTGCGGGTTTTCCCCAAAAATGAGTTCAAAATACTAAAAGTCTAAAACAACATTTTCAAAGAACATTACAAAATAAGTTCAGTTTGTAACATACATATTTAAGTAGTTAAGTTCAACATTTCCATAACTTCAACATTACAAAATACTAAAAAGTAAAAACATTTCCACACCATAAGTCTGTCTACGACAAGAAATGAAATGCGATCATCTCATCAAACAAAAAAGGATGGTTGCACTTGCACTTGCACAACCTGCACTTGCAATCCTAGGCCACAAATATGCACATTCCTCTTGAATAAGGCCAGTGATAGCACAACCTCAACCTGTGTGTATTACAAGTTACAACCAGTTCAAAACAAATGAATCCAAACTGAGATAATGTTAGACTGAGATAATGCAATGTAAGGAAAAACACTAACTGCCGAAAAGCATGAACATACAATAAGTCAGTAACTGAATTAGTTATGCACCTGTAGTTTGAAAAAAGACTAAACGGGTTTTGAAACAGCCATGTATTTTCATTCAAAATCTCAAGCACCAAATTACACAGTTCATCTGACAAAGTTACATTCAGAAGAGGCAATTCTAGGGCATCACTGCTAGTATGAAAAAAACATAGAAAAGTGCAAAATGAGATGCACATTTGTTACAGGAAGCAATAGGCCAAAGACACATTCAAATTGAGCTGCACTCATTTAACCAATTCCCTGACCAATTGCAACAGCACAAAGCAGAAGCTAAAAGATGGAATCAACATTATTTATATAAGAATATGAATTCATAGAAGGAGTTCTTGACATATATGAACAAGAGAAGTTCAAGCCAGACGCACTCAACCCTAAAAACCCCAAATCAATCTCAAACATATACTAAATCTCATAAAAAGACAACCCTAAAATGCTTCTAAGCTCAGAATCACACAAATGAGCAAGAATCAACATCAATGAGTGATTACGAACCATGAATCAATCTAAGTAAAAACCATGAATCAATCTAAAATTAAACCCTAAATAAATCCAATTTATCCAACAGAGATTCAACAAAAAAAGGGAACTTAAAACAGAATTTAGAAATCAATTTTACCTTGGTAAGACCTTCAATATCACTGAAATCACAAAGAAAAACTTGAATAGATCGACTACTTTTGTTTCTTGGTATAAGAGCTGCATTAACAAACATGAAGAAATCAAAATCCCTAGCGGTGAGTTCACGGAAATTGAACTTTTGTTCCCTAGCATAATAGACCCTGTTAATTCTTGATCGACGCACACCATTCACACTTCCAAACTCCAGCAGAAATTCACGGAAATTGAACTTACGCCAGTACGCGTACGGGTACGCATGCTTAGTTTCGGGACTCCAACAATCAACCAGTATGCGTACTTTTACGCATAACATGGTTCCCGGTTTTGGACTTTACACAAATGTGAGTACACACTATGCTTATATCCAATCATGGTTACATGTTCTAAACCCTCATTTCAATCATTGAAACATTCTTGGAAGACGACAATAACTGTCTCACACAAACTATTAGATAAGCGAGATAAACTCGGATCGAAATACCAAATGTTTATAATTGAAGTCTATATAACAATACGAATTTTGTCTCAAATAGTAGATAGAGTAGATAGACTTTTGAGTGATAGATCAGTTCCACAAGTTCAACTACATTTAATTCAATAAACACCGTAGAGTCTAAAGCTCAACTACACTTACTATCCTAATCCGAGACTTAACTATAAGTAGACTAGAAATCAAGACTTATAGTTTTGGCAACTAAACTTGACAAACAAGCTTGAGATAGCAATGCTTGCGAGTTCGACCGAGCAGTGCTCTAACAATTGCCTTATTGAATTTTTTTATGTCTTTTATCCCTAAACCTCCTTCCTCCAAAGATTTACACATTGATTTCCAGTTTTTAAGATAGACTCCTTTTTTTCCCTTTTCATTTAACCCTTTCATTTTTTCCCCATCAGTAATCTCTTTGGAGTTTAGCAATACTGTTGCATATCTTAACTGGAATTTTAAAGCAATTCATTTGGTAAGCGTAAAGGGAAGTTGAAACATTTCTGACCATTACTGTTTTACCTGCTGTATTTAGGTCTGTTCATTTCCATTTGTCTAGTCTAATCTTCATCTTTTGAACTAAAGGCTCAAAACATTGAATTTTGGATCTATTGGTGAATAAGGGTGCTCCCAAATACTTATCATTTAGGGGTATGTCCTTAACACCTAAAATGTGTTGAACATTCTGATGGATGTGTGTTTCAGTTTAGGGCTGAAGAAAACACCCGATTTGCGAAGAGTAAATGGCTGATAGCCGGAGCTTGATGTGCTATTTTAATACCTTTTATTAGTCCCGAATTTTCAGCATGTGTTATTTTTCGAGATAAGGCTTCCATACATAACAGAAATAAGTAGGTGGAGATCGGATCTCCTTGGCGTAAAGCTCTTGAAGGTTTAAAAAAATAGTTGGTGATCCATTTAAAAGGATTGCAAGCATCATAGTAGATATACACTGGTGAACAAGGTTACACCATTTTCTATTAAATGCCATTTTTTTTCATAATCTGTATTAGAAAGTCCCATTCGACACGGTCAAAAGCTTTTGACATGTCTATTTTAATTCCCATGAAACCCTTTTTGGATTTATACTTTTTCATCTTGTGTATCAGTTCATGCGCCAAAGTGATATTATCCGATATCTGCCTTCCAGGAATGAAGGCGGATCGATCTGATGAAATTATCTTTTCAAGTAGGCCTTTCATCCTACTTTCCATTATTTATAAATTATTTTATATGTCGTATTAGCCAGGGCTATTATTCTGAATTCCGAAGGCGTGGTAGGATTTAGCGTCTTAGGAATAAGAGAAATGAAGGAGGCATTCATCTCTTTTGAGATGTTACCTTTTTCAAAAAAACTTTGCACCCTTTTGGTTATGTCGGTTCAACTATCTCCCAATTTTGTTGAAAGAAAATGGGAGGGAATCCCATCTGGGCACTGGAATTTTGTCGGGTTCCATGGAGAAAACAATTTTCTTTATTTCTTTGTTCATAGGGGTAGTACATAACATATCATTATCTATATCTTGTTATACGGGTGGGGATCAAATCAATCATACCTGGTCGATGCTCGGGTTAACGGTGGTAGCAATGTCTTGAAAATGTTTAGTTATACATTCGGCTATTTCTTCTCTACTTTGTTTAACCAATTATTATTTCCATCTTTTAACGTTTCTATGATGTTTCTTCTATACCGTTGTTTTTCTTTATTGTGAAAATATTTGGTATTTCTATCATCTAGGGCAATGTTTTGATCCCGACTCTTATCTTTCCAAAAATTTTATTTTATTGCATACCAACTAACAAGTTCTTTTCTTAGCTTAGCATAAACAGTGCTTTACCTGGGTAGTTTGTTCTTTTGTTTAAGTTGTCAATATCCTTTTTGATGCTTTCTATATTAGTCTGCATGTTTCCAAAACTCTTTCGGTTCCATCTGTTTAAGGTGTGTTTTACTCCTGAAAGACTCTTATTTATTTTAAAGGCAACAAACCCTTGGACATGTTTGTTCCAACACTCATGAATAAGGGGTTTACATTGCTCGTGTTTAATCCACTCACCAAAATACTTAAAAGATTTTGCACCATCATTCCAATGGTTATGAGTATTTAGTCTTATTGGGACATGATCAGAAGCCAACGATCCAAAATGTCTTAGGCTAGAGTTTGGGAACTTCTTATTCCATTTTGAGTTCACAATGGCTCTATCCAATCTTTGCTCTATAACATTATGATCAGTCTTATGATTGTTCCAGGTAAAAGAATATCCAATGAATCCAAGATCCATCAGAGCACAGTTATTTATGAATTTATTGAAAGTTTTTGCTTCGTTTTTATTGAACGTAAATCGACTTTGTTTTTCTTCTTCATGAAGAACCACATTCAAGTCTCCTATAACTATCCATGGTTATTCATTGTTTTAGATAGCTCTTTTATAATATCCCAGGAGTTTAATTTGAGTTTTCTATAGGGGCTCCCGTAAAAACAGGTTAGAAGCGAATTGTTATTATCCTGTTGATTTGTTATGGTAGCATTTATATGATTATGGGCACTATCATTTATTGTTATCACTACATTGTCTTTCCATATGAGACACAAACCACCAGCAGTACCTCTAGGTAGAACCAGATGATAATTAGAGACTCCTACCTTTTTCATTATATCATGCATTTCCTTATTTTTTTTCTTTGTTTCAGATAAGAACAATATTTCAGGATTTTCTATATTCAGTGTGTCCATTAAGCTATTAGTAGTAGCCATGTTACCTAATCCTTGGCAATTCCAGGAAATGACACTAATAAACTGCCAGAAATAGGAAATTATCATATCTCAATTTTACTAAACAATGTACATATGTGTTTCATAGTTTATTTTCCTTTTCAAGGGTTTTGAGTAAATGGTGGTCTCGATTTGGGAGAACATCAACTGGGCCTAAGGTTTTGATATGGGAGAAAAGCAGATGAACTGTTTATTTCATAGGCGCTAGGGTTTGATTGTAATAGATTGGTTGAATATCTACTTGCATTCACAAGAGGGTCTATAGGTTTTTTTTCCTCTCTGCTCTTTCTATTTCTGATCTCTTCGATGTTGAATTGTGACATTTCCGTAGACTCCATTATCACGTAAGGACATATTTATGGGTTTTCATCTACAACACATTGCGAGTGTCGCAGATCGATGGCGTAATAGATGGCGTGATAAACATGGAATAAAGCGCGAAGATCTTGTGAAAATAGGAGTGTCTCGCGAGACTTAACATTTATACCTTGCGAGACATCGCAAGTCGATCCGAAATTGGGAGGGTTAGCTATTGTATAATAGTCGTCATCCACTATGTAAACACATATATAAAGAGGAGAGCAGAGAGAGAAAAGGAGAGGATAATTTTTGTAAGAGAGAGAGAGAGATATTTTTAGAGAGAGATTGTTAATTTTCTTTATCATCTTCTTCCCCAAAAACTAGATCTAGAGCTCACCAAATATCCATTAATGGAGATTGTAAATGAAATACTAATGTAATCTCAATAATCATAGTGAAGAACCATGGATGTAGATCACTATTCAAACCACAAAAAAATCCTGTGTCAATTATATTTTAGTACTTATATTTGAAATTTAGATGATTAATAAGATTTAGATCTACAAAATATTATAGGGGGTGTGTTGCAGGAATTCTGCAACCACATTTTTGGCGCTAGAAACAGGAGGAGTAAAGGATTTATCCTTCATGTAATTTGTTGTTCAAGAAATGACAGAAGGTTAATTACTCGTTCATATTTTTCTAGATCTACAAAGTTTAGGTTCAAAGACGGAAATTTCACGGGAGAAATCACACTTTCAAAGGGAGTTAACATTATCAACAATTCAAAGATATGAAAAGAATAAGAGAAAAAAATTAGTTTCTCAGGTGAAATTCACAATGAAAACCAAGGTTTCAATGGAAGATTTGCCAACCCGAGAAATGCAAGAGGCAAATTGTTGAAGGAAATAAAGGAAGAACGAAGAAAAGGATAAGAACAAAACGCCGTGATTTTTATCACAAATAAAACTCGCATGTAATGGTTTGAGTTTGAGCGAAGAAGCTTGATGTCGCAAGATCGTAATCTCGCCACAACTCATATTTTTTCACATTTTTTCTACACTGGAGAGGAGAAAAGAATAAGAGGTGGCTACACGCGTATCTTCGCAAAACAAAAGCTATGCGTAGATGGTCGCAGTGGGAACAAACAAAACTTGTGGTCATGTGTTCGAATCCGCGGCCACACAAAATTTTTCAAATATTTTTGAACTTTCAAGTGAACGAAAATGGAATAAAGTTATAGCATTGTGTGTTTATTTCTGCAAACAACAAGCAGCCTGAGATGGTCGAGAAGAAGTATGCAAACCGTGAGGACTTGGGTTCGAATCTCCTTCCTCGCAAAAGAATTTTTGCTTCGCAAAGAGGGAAAAAATTGATAATTTACAAGGTTGTTTCATTATTTCATGTAAGCAAGAGCGCACGGACAATGGTCACCTGCATGAGGTTAATGAGTTCATGGTCAGCGAGTTCAAATCTCGACGATACGTGGGTTTTTTCACGTAAGAGTATTTTGCAAGAAGAAAGTAGGTGATTATTTCGCTAGTAAACACTCGCGAGAGGCGGGTTGCTATAGCAGTTTGGTGTAACAAAGCAAAGAGAATGAGTTTGAAGGACGCCCAGGTTCGAATCTCGCATCGAGTGTATTTTTCGTCGAATTTTTGAGTAACTTGTAGAGATGAAGTTATCAATAAACAAAACCATTGTTCCATTATGTCACAAACATGAAACTAGTACGGCTAGTGCGGCGGTGAAATACAAGCATAAGGTTCGCAAGTTCAAGTCTCGCCACTCGACGTTTAGTTCCTTTCTTTGCTTTCGGTTTTTGGATATGACTTCTACAATTCTTTCTAAGATTGCATTGTATATGCCAAGTGCAAAGGAAATTTTGTGCATTGGGAAAGACTATCCTCACGGCGTTCATTATTGCTTGCTCATTGTCGGTGACTATAACCCCGGAGTTTCGTCTTCGTTGTAGTAGCTGGATTTCCCACACTACACCCCTCACTATACTTTGTAGATCTAAATCATATTAATCACCTAAATTTTAAATATAAGTGCTAGAAATTTAAATAGACACATAAGATTTTTTACGTGGTTCGATCAATGTGATCTACATCCACGATTCTTCACTATGATTGTTGAGGTTACATTTGAATTACATTGGGAATCTCCATTAATGGATATTTTCTAGAGCTCTAGATCTAATTATTTGGGGAAGAAGATGATAAAGAAAATAAATCTCTCTCTAAAAATATCTCTCTCCTCCTAAAAGTGTCCTCCCAAAATTATTCCTCCTCTTTACAAAAATCTATCTCTCCAAAATTATTATCTCTCCTTTCTCTCTCCTGCTCTCCTCTTTATATAGGTGTTTACATAGTGGATGACAGCTCACATACAGCTCATATTCTCTCGAGCTCTTTGATGATTTCGCAGGCTCCTGCTACCTTCTCTCGAGACATTCTCGCGAGCCCTTTAATGATTTCGCAGGCTCCTGCTACCTTCTCTCGAGACATTCTCGCGAGCCTTGCTACCTTCTCTCGAGACACTCTCTCGAGCCTTGCTACCTTCTCTCGAGACACTCTCTCGAGCCTTGCTACCTTCTCTCGAGACACTCTCTCGAGTCTTGCTACCTTCTCGCGAGTTAAGGAAAATAATGAATCTCGCACGCTAAGAAAATATGTTGTGCGATATTTGAATCCTACATCTTGCCTCTTTTTCCTTGAATATTGCTTGAAGAGCGATCTTTAAGGAAAAATCCGTTGTCGTAGTAATCTTTGATCTTTGTTGATGAAGGAACGAGCGAAAGAATACTGGACTTGAAAAGTACGTACTTGCCTCTATTCTTTTGCGAAGTTCCGAAGCTTTGAGAAGTATATATGAAGTATCGTTTCTTGAATTATGCGGAGTATGAAGTATCCTTGAAGAAGTATATGAAGTACTTAATCCTCGAAATATATAAGAAATATGAAGTATCCTTTGAGAAGTATAAGAAGTACTTAATCCTCTAAATATAAGAAGTATTGCGAATCCATCATGCGAAACTCCCGCTCCATGTTCTTTGCCTCATGCTATCTTTTGTAATGCAAATAAAAATTTAGATTAGTATTCCACATTTCTTTTATCAAAGATATTTATTTAATTTCAAGTTCAAATCATTTTTCTTTGTTTTGATTTCCTTTGTATAACTCATTTCATTTCATCCGATAAAACATCCTTCATGGAAATGATCCTAATAGGTACCCCTTATATGACGCACTTTAGGTACATTGCCTCTTGCGAAATCCTAGAGTAAATTCGCGAACTAGGGTGTACGCCATAAAGGTTTGCCCGCTACTACTCTCCATGTTGGATATCATTCTCATTTGAAACAAAGCGAGTATTTAAGGAAATATATAAATTGATCTTTGCGAGATATTTTCTCGGTTTCTCTTGTAATTGTGTAATTTTTGTAATTGGAATCTTTGTAAGTGCGATTGTATCGCGTTTTGTAAATCAAATCAAAAATCTTTTATTTTTTTGTAAGTAAAATGTTTAAGGAAAGTGGTACTTAGCTTTTGTGGTTTGTTGTTGTCAATCTCGCAATAGCCAAAAAAGAAATGTTAGAAGTGAGACTTGAACCCTTGACTGCCTCTTGCATATTCTCATGATATATCAACTGTTCTAACCCTCTCTCGCGAAATTTATTTCATGAGATAATCATCAACTTTCTTCTTTGCGAGATAAGCAAAGTCTGCGAAATTTCGCATAACAAAAATAAATGTGCGAGAGCAAGAATTTATTCGAATATGTTGTATATTATTTACAAAAGAACAATTAATATAATTTATAATTATTCGAAGAGAAGAGACTTATTTATAATTAATATATTATAAATTATGATAATATAATATATTTTTGTATTATATTATGCAGGAGAGAGAAAGGGGGGATAATTTTTGGAGAGATAGATTTTTTGTAAAGAGGAGGAATAATTTTGGGAGGACACTTTTAGGAGGAGAGAGATATTTTAGAGAGAGATTTATTTTCTTTATCATCTTCTTCCCCAAATAATTAGATCTAGAGCTCTAGAAAATATCCATTAATGGAGATTCTCAATGTAATTCAAATGTAACCTCAACAATCATAGTGAAGAATCGTGGATGTAGATCACATTGATCGAACCACAAAAAAAATCTTATGTGTCTATTTAAATTTCTAGCACTTATATTTAAAATTTAGGTGATTAATATGATTTAGATCTACAAAGTATAGTGAGGGGTGTAGTGTGGGAATTCCTGCTACTACATATAAAAATAATATACAACAAAGTCTTACTTGCCTCTATTCTTTGCGAAGTTCGAAGCTCCTATATTCAAGTGTCATTTCTTGCCTCATGTGTTACAGAGAATAATCGAGTTCGCAATCTCTTCTCGCCTATTAGGAAATATGCTGTATATTTGAATTCTGCTAAAGTTCTTTTCGTCAAGCTTCCTTGGATTTAGGTAGTGACCGTTTACACGTGTCTATATTTACCTCTTTTACCGGTGCATTTAATGTTATCCGGTCATAATATTTTTCTCATCTATTTATAGGAGCACCCCCGTGAAGAATTTTCCTTTTCCTTTTCATCTTATTCATCGTCTGCCAGTGTTCTTCAAGTGTTCTTCTTCTTCATCGTTCTGCAAGTGTTTGCCTATTGTTGTCTCTTACCGTCTTCTTCACTACTTTAGCTATTCTCTACCAGTTGTTACTCTCATGACGTCCGTGTTTGTTAATTTTGCCATATCTGGCTGATTTTGTTGTTGATCGATTTGAGATTAACTTTCTTTGTTGAAATTACACTTGGTATGATTAACTTTGTAGTTCTTTTTTGCCATTGTTGTTTAGCAAGAACCAACCCGAACTAGATTTATCGTGAAAGACCCTCTTCTTTCTTTGGGCTCGCCATCAAATCTACCCGCAACAAGAACCCCTCGCACAACCAAAGTCCACTTCATGAGCAAAATCTATGGCTTCAAAAAGACGATCTGCGGCGACAAGGTATTCAAGAAACATTTATTTTTATCAACAATACATTGTTGCCTCGCTTTTTATTTAATTTGTCATTCACAGGATGATAAAACTACCACGGTCGTGCTCCCAAAAAGCCTCGCTACTCAGGACACTGTTACTCCCGACGTTCCATTTCCTTCATTCACATCTTCATCTCCTGCTGCGAAATCTTCGCAAGATAACTTTGTGCCCCCTTCCTCTGACAATATTTCTATGCCTCAACTCCTCATAGATCAAGTTTCTTATAAGCATCCTCTACAAACGATCTTATACCTCCTCCTGCTATCAATGTCCGCTATTTCTCCAATCACTTCTCTCACGAAACCTCTTCTTCTCCCGAGGCCCCTTTGACAAAGGATCACTCATCTTCTTTGATTGAGCAAATTCCTCTAACGGAAGAAAATTTGGAGGGGATAGATGTGGCCTTTAAGGTTCTTTTCAGGATCTCGTGAATGATGCCAAAAAGACTGCCGATCCTGTCAAATCCAACGTCTGTGCGAGGTTTTAAGCAAGCACCTTGGTTACGATAAGGTCTATAAGCATCTTTGGTTCAAGAGATTAATAAGTTGAAGGATGATCTCCAAGTTATGACCGCATGAAGTGCAATAGTTTTCACCTTGAAAATCGGAAATTTCACAACCTCTCATTTGGATCGTGACAATCTTTTCGAGAAAAAATGAGGAGTTAAAAGGTATACTCGCAACTCCCTTCCCCCTTTTTTTTTTTTTTTTTTTTTTTTTTTTTTTTTACAACTCAAATTCTTGTTCGCCCTCCAAGCATTAAACGAGAAACGAATAATGGAGATATATCTCAGGATGGAGTCCATTGTTGAAGAAGTTCGAGTTGAGATAGATGGTTGGATGGAGCAATATAATCTCTTAGATAATCTTCATACTTATGCGGTGATCAAATAAATAACTTGTCTAAAAGAGAATTTTGATTTATCGCAAAAGCAAGACTTGTTAAGTAATGATTTATCTCGCCTCTCTTATGCTTTGACTAAATCTGATTTGGAGTTGCAAACTTTATCGGATGAGAATCGAACTCTTTCGCAAGAAAAACGTTCTTTGTTGAATAAGGTGGCGAACTATTATGACAGATATGATGCTTGTCAAAAGTTATGTGAAGAACACGAACAAGTTAAACATACTTTGAAAAACCAACTTGAAGAAATTACTGCGAGAGAGATAAACTTATTCAAGGTAGAATAACGTTGAGTGTAAGCGAAGCAATTCCAAGAACAATGTGTCAATTTAGAAAATCAACTCTACTCGTGAACGAAAACTCCATACTTGTTTCCAATGAAAAGAATTTGCGATCTCGATTGAAAGGCTTAGTGGGAGATTCATTTGATGATGTCATGGACCGCTTGGGGAATAATTTTGCAGCTTTAATTCAACATCTTTCTTCTCAAAAGGAAGGTAGTCAAATTATTTGACTATCTTAATTTATGTGTTTATTCCATGAATGCTTTACTATCCTGAAAATGCCGGTAATGTTCGATAAGAATTTTCTCTCGATCTTGTGTATTTGTTATGCAGACTCTGAGAGAAAGCTTCGCTCCACTATTTCCACCCTCAGGTCCGATTATTCTAAAATTCGCAAGGAAAATGGACTACTCTCCTCGCATCTTGCTCGTTCTCGCGGCCGTGCAGAGCGAAGATTTGATTATATGTCTTATTGTAAGGACATTGATAGTAAGAATCGTCAAAAGGCATTACTTCGCAGTTCCCTCTAAAGGCGGAAGTTCTTGTGAATAATATTTTTCTTTGTCGAAGTCTCTTGATCCTATTCACGTCGCTCCTTTGGAAGTAAGTGATGATGAAGTTCTGATGCTCCAGATAGTGATTATGAATATGAAAGCGGCGAAGATCTCCCTGATAAGGAAGTCGTCGATGAAGATCCAAGTAAAAAGACTCCTGATGAAAATCCAGTATCTGGTGAGAACGAAGGTAACGAAAACATTTCTGATGAAAATCAACCAATTGGAGGGGGCGAAGCTGATAAAGGCGCAGAAAAGTCTCAACCATCCTCTGTATTTGATAATGTTGATGTGGAGAGTTAAATGCTCTTTGTAATTTGCCAGAATTTCTTTTTGTGTGAACGATTTAACTCTTTGATGGAGTAATTCCCATATTTCTTTCTTCCTTTCTTAGTTAATACCTCTGTGTGAGCGTAGTTGCTCATTGAATATTTTATTAAGTAAATCTATCCCAATTAGGGATTTGATTTTAATTTTTCTTTCTGCGACAGAGTCGCAGGCCGCCTTTACATTTTCATGCAGAGGCCCATTGACCCTGCCTTATCATTTTTGTGTGGTCTTCGAGTTAGACCTCCCTAATTAGAGGTCCTCCCTGCCACCTTTCATCGCGACAAAATCGCAGGACGTCTTTACACTCGCATGTAATGACCCATTGATCTTGCCTTATCATTTTCCAAGTATTTTTGCCTCTGCAGGATGTTTTATTTGCGACAATATGACAGACCTAAGTCTTCTTGCGAAAACAAAGCTCCATGACATTGCCGTCGTGCGACGAAATCGCAGGACGTCCGTACACTTTCGTGTAAAGACCCATTGATCTCGCCTTACCCTCGCGTTAGTATTATTGCCTCTGCAGGATCATCGCACAAATATGACAAGCCTAAGTCTCCTTGCGAAAACAAAGCCTCATGACATTTGCGTCTGTTTTGACACCCCCTAATGGAGAGCGTCGCCCTTATCATCTCCCAGGTTGCCCCCTTCAAGGAGGCGAAACATCGGCCATACAAGACTAGCTCCTCCCATCCGGTCTTAACAACAACTGTTGTTTTCGCAGCCCTCTTATCCCTTATACCTATATGGTTTATGGTTACGAGACTGCACCCTAAGTGGAGTTTTCTTGGGCGAGTGCAACATATGCCAAGACTTGCCAAGAATGGCCAGGGTAGGTTCATCCATCCCGGGCACTCGGCTCAATGAAGTGTACCTCGGCGCCTTGAGCATACATGACTCCTAAGAAGAGACCCTCGGTCGCCCAACCAGGTATAACCTACATATATAGTTGGGAATCCAAGGTACCTCTTCCGGATAGGCTTTCATGGGCCCCAAATTTCCATGACTCGGGCTTCAGGAGCGGTGTAACCTTCCCCCTGAGCCATGTCGAGAGATACCCCCTTTTATGACGCACTTTAGGTCTTACATTTATTTTTGTTATGGAGATATATCAGATGGAGTTAAGACTTTGTTATGGAATTTTAATTGAATTTATTTAAATAATTCATCCCCTCCTTCTCATATGTAGTAGCAGGATTTCCCACACTACACCCCTCACTATATTTTGTAGATCTAAATCTTATTAATTATCTAAATTCCAAATATAAGTGCTAGAAATTTAAATAGACACATAAGATTTTTTACGTGGTTCGATCAATGTGATCTACATCCACGATTCTCCACTATGATTGTTGAGGTTACACAAGAATTACATTTACAATCTCCATTAATGGATAATTTGTAGAGTTCTAGATCTAGTTTTAGGTGAAGAAGATGATAAAGAAAATAAAGTCTCTCTCCAAAAATATCTCTCTCCAAAATTATCCTCTCCCTTTCTCTCTCCTGCTCTCCTCTTTATATAGTGTTTACATAGTGGATGACAGCTCACATATGGCTCATACTCTCGAGAGCCCCTTTGATAATTTCGCGGGCTCTCGCTACCTCCTCTCGAGACATTCTCTCGGCCCCTTTAATGATTTTGAGGCTCTCACTACCTCCTCTCGAGAGATTCTCTCGAGTCTTGCTACCTCCTCTCGAGACATTCTCTCGAGTCTTGCTACCTTCTCTCTCGCGAGTCTTGCTTTACATTCTCGCGAGTTATGAAAAATAATGAATCTCGCAAGCTCTTCTCGCGAGTTAAGGAAATAATTGAATCTCGCATGCTAAGAAAATATGTTGTGCGATATTTGAATCCTACATCTTGCCTCTTTTTCCTTGAATATTGCTTGAAGAGCGATCTTGAAGGAAAAATCATTGTTGTAGTAATCTTTGGTCTTTGTTGATGAAGGAACGAGCGGAAGAATCTTGGACTTGAAAAACGTACGTGCCTCTATTCTTTGCGAAGTTCGAAGCTTTGAGAAGTATATATGAAGTATCGTTTCTTGAATTATGCGAAGTATGAAGTATCCTTGAAGAAGTATAAGAAGTACTCAATCCTCTAAATGTAGAAGTATTGCGAATCCATCATGCGAAACTCTCGCTCCATGTTCTTTGCCTCATGCTATGCTCTATTCTTTCGCGAAGTTCGAAACTTCGCGAAGTGGATAAGAAATATTAATCCTTGAAGTATAAGAAGTATTGCCTCTGTTCATGCGAAGTCATTATTCCATTTTTGGTGAGGATTCTTGTTGTTCATTGGTAAACATCTTCCTTGGAAATGATTCTTGAGAAAATAAAGAACCTTGCTTAGAGAAAATAAAGAACATAAAATGTTTTTTCGGTAATCCATTGTTGCCTCTGTTCTTTATCTACGAAGGTAGAATCATTGAAAAAGTGTTGAATGAGTGAGTTATTTCTTCATTCTTATCTTTCCTCTATCTCTGCGTTGTGCTCATGCGATAGTATAATCTCTTCATTGCTTTATGTTGAATTTTATCATTGCGACAAGATCGCGGGGCGTCTTTACATTTTCATGCAATGACCCATTGACCTTGCCTTATCATTTTTGTGTGGACTTCCAAGTTAGACCTCCCTAATTAGAGGTCCTCCCCTGCCACCTTTCATCGCGACAAAATCGCGGGACGTCTTTACACTTGCATGTAAAGACCCATTGATCTTGCCTTATCATTTTCCAAGTATTTTTGCCTCTCTAGGATGTTTTAGTTGCGACAATATGACAGGCCTAGATATCCTTGCGAACATAAAGCCCCATGATATTGCCGTCTTGCGACGAAATCGCGGGACGTCAAGTACACTCGTGCAAAGACCCATTGATCTCGTCTTACCCTCGCGTTAGTATTATTGCCTCTGCGGGATCATCGCACAAATATGACAAGCCTAAGTCTCCTTGCGAAAACAAAGCCTCATGACATTTGCGTCTGCATTTTGACACCCCCTAATGGAGAGCGTCGCCCTTATCATCTCCCCGGTTGCCCCTTCAAGGAGGCGAAACATCGGCCATACAAGACTAGCTCCTCCCATCCAGGTCTTAACAACAACCAGTTGTTTCGTGACCCTCTTATCCCTTATACCTATAGGGTTTATGGTTACGAGACTGCACCCTAAGTGGAGTTTTCTTGGGCGAGTGCAACATATGCCAAGACTTGCCAAGAATGGCGGGGTAGGTTCATCCATCCCGGGCACTGCAGCTCAACCGTGTACCTCGGCGCCTTGAGCATGCGACTCCTTGAAAGAGACCCTCGGTCGCCCAACCGGTATAACCTACATATATAGTTGGGAATCCAAGGTACCTCTTAGGATAGGCTTTCATGGGCCCCAAATTCTCATGACTCGAGGCTTCGGGAGCGGTGTAACCTTCCCCCGAGCCATGTCGAGAGATACCCCCTTATATGACGCACTTTAGGTCTTACATTTGCCTCTTACGAAATGTTATTCGCGAACTAGGGTGTACGCCATAAAGGTTCGTCCCATTCGGTTATTTTATTGATTCTTCTTCATATGCAATAGGTACCCCCTACTTTGACGCACTTTAGGTACTTTTGCCTCTTGCGAAATTCGATTTCGTCATAGTAGGGTTTGCCTCTATCCGATTATTTTGTTGATTCTTCCGCATATAAGCTCTTTTGTAATTTATTTGATCTTTGATAATCTCTTGTCATCTTTTGTGTGCGATATTTTCGCATGTTTTCATTCTTCCATTCATTCTTTCATTCTCATATTTGACTTTTGTGGTTTCTTGTTGTTGTCTCTTACGAAGTATATGATTTGCTTGAAAATTGAGAAGAAATGAGAAATGAAGTCTTGCAAAATTAACTCTTGATCGCTTCTTGTATAATGTTGCGCCATACCAACTGTTACAATCCTCTCTTGCGAAAGAACCAAAGACTTCGCGAATTTAACATCTCTGAAGGGACATCCTCGAAGAAGGAAAAGCGTGCGAAGGGCAAGCTGTGCGAACCTTACCTTAACAACATGAGCGGAAGCTCGCACGGGTGGTTTGAGAGGAAGCTAAGAAAGTTGATGTCATGAGTTCGATTCTCATCTTTTTCATTTTTTTGTCATCTTTTTTCTTGAATACAAGTCACGTACTAGAATTCTGCGATCACTTCGCACACACAGTGAACTAAATACGAGTTGGTCACCGGTCTGAGAGAATGGGTCTGAAGACGCGGGTTCGAATCTTCCGGTCGCAAAGATTTTTTTTTTTTTTGCTTCTTCTCGCGCCTTAGTTTCTTTCTTTCGTTATTTTTATATTAGCCCTGCTCGTGATTCGTCATTGCTGATGTTGTTAAGAACCTGTGGCTTCACAAGTTCACTTCTTCGAAACTAATCCTGTGGATTCAAGTTGATCGCTCTTCTCGCTTGATTAATCTTTCTTGGTGATAGTGAACTTAAATCAGTATTGAGAGCTCTTCACTGTGGCTTATCGAGTTCACATGACGGGCTAGAGTTGTCACTTTGTTCAGTCCAGTTGGTTCCTTCTTTGTTTGTACGCATCGTATCCTTTCATGAAGTGGTTCCATTACTACTGCCATATTTACAAAGTCTTCGTTGATTCTCTTCGTAGGTTGCTAGTTGCTTTACTTCGCAAGCTGCTAGGTTGATGACGGATTCACTTCTTTAATATCTCGTCCTCTCATTACCTATTGAAACTTAGTCCTCTCTGTTGTCATTGTGAGTGCCTTTCTTCTTCGCTGCTATAATCTTTCTTTCATTCTGAAGCATCTCTTTAGTAAATTTCTCTACTGAACCGATTGGTCTCTTCGCAACTCTCTTCATTTGCTTTTTGCTCGTCGTTTTCTTCTTCACTTTCCAACTTCTTGCAGGATTTCACATTACCTTCACATGAACTATCATCCTCGGCTAGTTCTTTGTGATCGATCTCATTGAGTCGAGATTGTGGCCCGAGCTCCCTCCATTTGCGAGAATATAAATTTGAGTGAGAAGCTAAAAACACGCTTCATGATCCTTCCTTTCTCCATTTGCTTGATAATAGTTTTCCCATTCGTGGCTTTGTTGGTTTCTGACGATGCTTTTAACGAAATTGGTTTTGATTCTCTTATTTCTTTTGTTTGTTAAATTTGTTTATCTTCATTGGAATTGCGCCAACTTTCACTGGAACTATAGCAACCTTTACTGGAACTGTGGTAACTTTGCTGGTACTGCGGCTACTTCGCTGGAATAACTGAAGGATTAATCCTTCGTTGGAGCTTTGTTGATGGAATAAACTGACATTAGCAAATTGTTTGCTTCTCTTGCAAAGTAGACTATTCATCTCTTTGCCCTTCTATGAAATATATCTCATCTTTGTCTGTGCTTTCCGTTGTTATGATTCTTTGTCATTGTGGATTTGGTCCGTTGGACCTTAAACTTGGTTCTTTTACAACTTGGTGGTGAGTAACCTTTGCTTGCATTGTTGTTGGAAGAGGAGGCTTTCATGTTCCCTTGTTGATGATGCTAGAGACTTAAACACATGAGTATGTTTCTTTGGGCATACTTTCTTATGAGTGCTTCTTCTTTGTAAATCTTTTGTTGGCTCGAACTAGCTTTTCTAACTAAACTAAGTTGAAGTCGTTCTCTCTCTGAACTTGGTTGGAACAGCTGACAAAATTAACTAAGTCACCTTCGCTGTTGCTCGTTTTGCTTTCTCCCTTTCACTTCGCATACTCAACCTCCTGTATACTATAGAGTTGAGTTCACATCTTCTCTCTTTGTCTCGATAATTCTTTTGTAACTTGTCGTCCCAAGATATAATTACCACCAGGATGCTACGATTTATATATGTTTTTGACGATTCATAGGCATAATTTAGCTGATTTTTTCTTCATCTTCCTCTCGACATATCTCCTTAATTATTTGCCAAAGTAATTCCTCCCTTTAATTTCTTGATGATACGACTTCTTTGTATGGAGAGCTCTTCGCCCATATTTTTCTCACAGGGTTATGCAAGAGCTCGCGGGTTATTTAATTGTGCCATCGACTTTTCTTTGCGAAGAACAGGTTTGGAAATGTTTATTTCGCATACTATTTTCCCTTTCATCCTCATAACGCTGTGATGAGATTTTCCTCTCACTTCTTTCTTGTTTACAACTCCTCCAAATTTTGCCTTTCTCAACTTCGTGATTCAAATTTTGCGTGCGAGATTCATTTTGCGTCTTTTCTTTTCCATGTCTTTGGATGTGTAGTTCCCTCCTCTTCGTCTATAACTTTTGATACGGCTACAACGTCTGGAAAAAACATGAACTATTGATGTTATTTGTTGTTTAAAGATGAAAATTCTATCTTTGGAATTTCCGTCCTCGTCCCCAAATTTTGTAGATCCGTATACACGATGTAGCCGATTCCTTTGAATCTCCTTCGTTTTGTTTCTGTGCGGTCATAAGCAATTGGTGTAGTTTCCATATTTGATCTTGAAGCTTTTAGATCTAGTGAAATCCATCTCCTACAATAACTAATTTCTTGAATCTTCTTTAATCTAACAATTAGCAGTCCCTTTTCGTTGTTTTCTTTGTCCATTTGCTTTTCCTTCTCTTTTTCCCTTAAAGCTTATAGATCCAATTGAATTCATCACCAACAGGTGGCGATTTTTCTAAATTTTCTTGAACCAACAAGATTCAAAGCACATTTCTAGCGCATATGTAGTAGCAGGATTTCCCACACTACACCTCACTATATTTTGTAGATCTAAATCTTATTAATTATCTAAATTCCAAATATAAGTGCTAGAAATTTAAATAGACACATAAGATTTTTACGTGGTTCGATCAATGTGATCTACATCCACGATTCTCCACTATGATTGTTGAGGTTACACAAGAATTACATTTACAATCTCCATTAATGGATAATTTGTAGAGTTCTAGATCTAGTTTTAGGTGAAGAAGATGATAAAGAAAATAAAGTCTCTCTCCAAAAATATCTCTCTCCAAAATTATTCTCCCCCTTTCTCTCTCCTGCTCTCCTCTTTATATAGTGTTTACATAGTGGATGACATCTCACATACAGCTCATACTCTCGAGAGCCCCTTTGATAATTTCGCAGGCTCTCGCTACCTCCTCTCGAGACATTCTCTCGACCCCTTTAATGGATCATAATATCGCAATGCATAGGGCTCGCAGGATCAATAAACGACGGTACCGCGAGGGAGTCGCAGGAAACTAAAATAAACGACGCGATGGGAAGAAACGACACACAAAAATAGTGAAAGACATGAAACTGGCGAGGATAAGAAGTGTCGCGAGATTGAATAGTTGTACAGCGACACTTCGCGAGACATTCGAAAATAAAGGATAGCTTATTTGTCATCCTTTATGTATTACCCTATATAAAGGGTCGAGTGAGTCTGTAAAAGGAGAGGATCTTTTTAGAATTGTAAGGCAAGTCATTAGAGAGAGAAAGTTTAAGAGTGTTTTAACTTCTAAGTGTAATTCTATTTTCGGTGTAAACACTTCATGAATTCAATCAATAAATGTTCTTGATCTTACATCTTCTAATGGATTAATTAAGCAAAATCGAGTAAGGGGTGTAGTGTGGGAAATCCCGCTACTACATATGCGCTAGAAACAGGGAGGGGATCGCTGACAAAGGAGAGAAGGTTGCAATTAAAATTGTTTGAATCAGAAAAATGAGAGAAAAACTTTAGATCGGATGAAAAGGATATGGCATACAGCACAGGTATGAGAGTAATGGTTAACGAATTTCATGAAAATATCAGAGGAAGGATACACAAACGAGATTTTGAAGGAAAGAAGATTACGGATCGAGAAATAACGTCACCTTTGAAAGATTGGGAAAAGCAAGAGATAACATTCACGGCGGAGGAAATATCAAAAGAAAACTTGGATCACATGTCTCCACTGGTGATTGCAATAAACGTGTATAAGGAAGGAGAGAAATCGGAGAATACGATGAAAACATGGGTGATGAATGGAGTTTTAATCGATACTGGAGTCTGGTAAACATCATGTTCTATCACGCTTACAAAAAGATGGGATATAAAGACGAAGATATGATTTTCGCGGCATACAATATTCAAGGTTTTGGTAAATCCATAACAAAAGTTAAAGGGGAGATAAAAATACGTATTCCGTTAGGAGGAATCGAAACACAGGTGACATTGAGTGTGGTGGATATGGAATCACCATACAACATGTTACTAGGAAGACCATGGGTACATGCAATAAAAGCTGTGGCGTCGACGCTTCATCAACGTATCAAGTTCCCTACACCAACTGGAATCAGCGAGATCAGAGGGGACGCTGCCAAAGGAAGAATATATTATCAAAATGAAGTAAAATGTTGCGAGGAACAAATAAACAAGCGAAAGAGCATATCAAAATACCGCAAAAAGATGGCGAGGGTAACTAAGAAAGAAGAAGAATTCAGAGTTTACATGATAAGAGCAAAGGAAGGAAAAGGCATACCCGGCGAGATCTCGGGAGAAGAAGATGATCTTGCGAAAGAACCAAAAGGACCAACCCCTATGGGAGAACCGAAGGCCGATTACGTCGCGTAACAAACCAAAGAAGTGAACATTGGAACTAAGGAAAATCCCAAGATGCTAAAGATTGGAACTAGCATGGAAGCAGATGAAGAGAAAAGAATCTGCCGATGCATTAAGAGATTATAAAGACATCTTCGGCGTGGGATATGGATGAAATGCCAGGTATAGATCCGTCGATGCTTTGTCACAAGTTAGAAATTGATAAAAATGTGAAGCCATTTAAGCAAAGAATTAGAAAGATAGCAACAACATATCATTCTCGGATAGAAGAAGAAGCTGCAGAAGATCCGGACGCAGGAATTATTAGATAAGCAAAATACCCCGAGTGGATAGCGAATATGGTTATAGTTCCAAAGAAGAACAAGGGAATAAGGATTTGCATTGATTTCACCGATTTAAATAAAGCTTGCCCTAAAGACAGTTTTCCATTACCGGACATCCCATGACTAGTCGAATCGGCGGTCGGGAATGAAAGAGTATCATCGCTGGACGGATACAAAGGTTACAATCAAATTCCTCTCGCCGAGGAAGACCAAGAACACCTTTGCTTTCTTCGCTCCAAGAGGATTATCTTTTTGTTATACTAAAATGCCGTTTGGTTTGCGAAATCTTCGGAGCAACGTATCAAAGGATGGTAGAAAATGTATTCGCAGAGTGGATACACAAAACACTAGAGGTATACGTAGATGACATGCTAGTGAAAAGTAAAAAGGCGAGAAGATCACGTGCAAGACTTGAGAGAAATTTTTGAACAAATGAGGCGTTTCAACATCAAAGTCAATCTAGAAAAATGTACCTTTGAGTTGCGTCGGGGAAGTTCTTGGGTTACATTATATCAAAAAGAAGGAATACATGTTGACCGGAAAAAGTAAAAGCTATTCGCGATATGCCGACACCTGCGACAAAAAAGGATGTTCAAAAGTTGAATGGGTTACTAGCATCGCTAGGAAGGTTCATTTCGCGGTCATCGATAAATGTAAACACTTTTCAAGGTGTTACGAAAAAGGGTCGAAATTTAAATGGACGGATGAATGTGAAAAGGCTTTACAAGGGATCAAAGAGCATTTAATGGATATATCTATTATGCAGAAGGCAGAACCAGGAGAGGAATTATTAATATACCTCGCGACGACATCGCATGCCTTAAGTGCAGTTTTACTGCGAGTGGACGCGGAGTAGAAAAACCAATTTATTATATCAACAAAACTTTTAACGCTGCGAAAAGAAATTATTCGAAGATTGAAAAGTTAATCGGCGTTAGTCTATCGTCGTTTAAACTTCGCATATATTTTCAAGCACATATTATTAGAGTGGTAACGAAGGTACCAATCGAGTCAGTAATGAAAAATTCAAAAAGATCAGGAAGAGTTGAAAGATGGAACGCTCAAATAAGCCATTATAAACTCAAATATGAAATATTATCTTCAACCAAATCACAAAGTTGTCGAGACTTTAGCGGAATTTCCTTTGGAAGAAGAGGAAGCGGTGGATGAAATGATGGATGTAGAAGAAGAGCATGGAGATCCAAAAGATTTGTTAAGCGAGCCAAATCGGTGGGAAATATTAGTGGATGGATCATCCAACGGAGAAGGTAAAGGAGTGGGAATTGTTGTGATTTCGCCAGAAGGCAATAAATTAGCTTTTGCTTTTAGATTGGAATTTGAGTCTACTAATAATGAAACGGAGTATGAAGCTATAATACATGCTTTAAGATTTGCAATAGAAATGAAATTGGAGAATGTGAGGATTACAGGTGACTCGCAATTGGCAATCCAAATCGGATAACGAGAGAAGTATGCTACAAATGATCCATCCTACGAAATACGAAGCTTGTAGAAGTCTTTGTCATGACAGATACCGAAAATAAAATGGAGACACATATCAAGGAGAGATAATAGGCTCGCAGACGCTTTTGCCTTTATATCAAGTATGATGATAGACCCAATGCGAGGAATATCAAAATACAAACGCTACTAGCGCCATCAATTAATAAAGAGGAGGGACAAGAATCGAGATATAATGATGGTGGTAGATGAAATGCAAGGCCGCGAGGAAGATTGGAGAGTAGAACTTCACGCGTACTTAATGAAAGGCGAGGTACCAAGAAATAGATTGGAAGCACACAAGTTAAAGAGTAGGGCAACAAATTATGAATTGCGAGATGGCGTGCTTTATCGGCGTTCTTTTGATGGACCTTCGCTTCGATGTCTAACAAGGAAAGAAGGAGAAACCATATTGAAGATCTTTGCATAGTGGGGATGCTGGAAATCATAGCGGCGGAAGATCTTTGGCATATAAAGCAAAGACGCAAGGATATTATTGGCCATATATGCATGAGGACGCGAGAGCAATAGCGGGCAGCTGCGAAGATTGTCAAAGACACGGGAAGAAGATACATGCACCAGAGCACGGTTAAATTCTTCAAAAAGTGTGTGGCCTTTTGGAAAATGGGGTTTAGATATTGTGGGACCATTTTTACCAGAACTGGACAAAGGAGATACTTAATTGTCGCAACGGATTATTTCACAAAATGGGCAGAGGTGAGCAGGTCCAGCACATTCGTGATAAGGATGTCTTTACTTTCATATTTGAAAATATCATATGCAGATTTGGGATCCCCGCACAATTGGTATACGATAATGGGAAGCGAGTTTGAAGGGCAAAATATAGAGTTCCGCTCAATGCATTTCAGATAAAATGTGGAAAATCGACTCCATTATATCCACAAGCTAATGGCCAGGCGGAGGCAACAAACAAAACAATTGCCGATATCTTGAAGAAAAAGTTGGAAGGACACAACAAGGGATGGTGCGAACAAGTACCCAATGCAAAAGTATGGGCCTATAATACAACTAGAAGAGAAGCCACGGGAATGTCCCTTTTTGCCTAACTTATGGAGTTGAAGCGGTACTCCCAACGAAGTCGTGATTCACAACCAAAAAAGAGGTCTGGGAGAAAAATCTTAGCGCAGAGCAACATTCTAATCAAGTTGGATGAATTGGAAGAAAAACGAGAAAAAGCCTTTGCGACACATGGAGAATTATCAAGACTGGCTAGAGAATATAACAAGCGTGTAAAAATACGTGAGTTCCAAACGGGAGACTTGGTGTAGCGAGAAACCCCAATATATCAACGTGAGAACGGAGGCAAGCTGGCGAGAAAATGGGATGGACCTTATATCATCAAAGAGGTAGTTGGTACAGGGGCATATAGATTGATGGACCCCGAAGGAAGAGATGTGGGACAAAAATTGGATAGACCATGGAACAGGTTATATCTAAAGAAATATTACCCGTAATAATGAGAGAGGAAAAAGGAATCAAGATGAAGTAATTCTTCGCGGATATTTGCAACATTCAAGTAAAATGCGAGAGAGAATCCGCGAAGATCTCGCGACAAGAATAACAAAAAAAGTCATGCATGGCTTAACAAAACAACAAGAGATAAGGAATGATTAAATGAATAAATTGGCGAGTATCTCGCAGACAAAATAGCAAATGATGAAGAATGATTAAAAAGAATGAATGAATGGGACGAACCTTTATGGCGTACACCTAGTTCGCGAATAACATTTCGTAAGAGGCAAATGTAAGACCTAAAGTGCGTCATAAAAAGGGGGTATCTCTCGACATGGCTCGGGGAAGGTTACACCGCTCCCCGAAGCCCGAGTCATGGAAATTTGGGGCCCATGAAAGCCTATCCGGAAGAGGTACCTTGGATTCCCAACTATATATGTAGGTTATACCCTGGTTGGGCGACTGAGGGTCTCTTCTTAGGAGTCAGTGTATGCTCAAGGCGCCGAGGTACACGGTTGAGCCGCAGTGCCCGGGATGGATGAACCTACCCCTGGCCATTCTTGGCAAGTCTTGGCATATGTTGCACTCGCCCGAAGAAAACTCCACTTAGGGTGCAGTCTCGTAACCATAAACCATATAGGTATAAGGGATAAGAGGCTGCGAAAACAACTGGTTGTTGTTAAGACCGGATGGGAGGAGCTAGTCTTGTATGGCCGATGTTTCGCCTCCTTGAAGGGGCAACCGGGGAGATGATAAGGGCGGCGCTCTCCATTAGGGGGGGTGTCAAAACAGACGCAAATGTCATGAGGCTTTGTTTTCGCAAGGAGACTTAGGCTTGTCATATTTGTGCGATGATCCTGCAGAGGCAATAATACTAACGCGAGGGTAAGGCGAGATCAATGGGTCTTTACACGAAAGTGTACGGACGTCCTGCGATTTCGTCGCAAGACGGCAATGTCATGGAGCTTTGTTTTCGCAAGAAGACTTAGGTCTGTCATATTGTCGCAAATAAAACATCCTGCAGAGGCAAAAATACTTGGAAAATGATAAGGCAAGATCAATGGGTCATTACATGCGAGTGTAAAAGACGCCCCTGCGATTTTGTCGCGATGAAAGGTGGCATGGGGAGGACCTCTAATTAGGAGGTCTAACGGGAAGACCACACAAAAATGATAAGGCAGGGTCAATGGGCCTCGCATGAAAATGTAAAAGCGGCTGCATGACTCTGTCGCGAAAAGAAAAATTAAAATCAAATCCCTAATTGGGATAGATTTACTTAATAAAATATTCAATGAGCAACTACGCTCACACAGAGGTATTAACTAAGAAAGGAAGAAAGAAATATGGGAATTACTCCATCAAAGAGTTAAATCGTTCACACAAAAAGAAATTATGGCAAATTACAAAGAGAATTTAACTCTCCACATCAACATTATCAAATACAGAGGATGGTTGAGACTTTTCAAGCGCCTTTATCAGCCTTCGCCCCTCCAATTGGTTGATTTTCATCGAAATGTTTTCGTTACCTTCGTTCTCACCAGATCTTGGATTTTCATCAGAGTCTTTTTACTTGGATCTTCATCGACGACTTCCTTATCAGGGAGATCTTCACCGCTTTCATATTCATAATCACTATCCGGAGCATCAGAACTTCATCATCACTTACTTCCAAAGGAGCGACGTGAATAGGATCAAGAGACTTCGACAGCAAAATGTTATTCACAAGAACTTCCGCCTTTAGAGGAACGCGCGAAGTAATGCCTTTTGACGATTCTTACTATCAATGTCCTTACAATAAGACATATAATCAAATCTTCGCTCTGCACGGTCGCGAGAACGAGCAAGATGCGAGGAGAGTAGTCCATTTTCCTTGCGAATTTTAGAATAATCAGACCTGAGGGTGGAAATAGTGGAGCGAAGCTTTCTCTCAGAGTCTGCATAACAAATACACAAGATCAGAGAAAATTCTTATCGAATATTATTGGCATTTTCAGGGTAGTAAAGCATTCATGGAATAAACACATAAATTAAGATAGTCAAATAATTTGACTACCTTCCTTTTGAGAAGAAAGATGTTGAATTAAAGCTGCGAAATTATTCCCCAAGCGGTCCATGACATCATCAAATGAATCTCCCACTAAGCCTTTCAGTCGAGATCGCAAATTCTTTTCATTGAAACAAGTATGGAGTTTTCGTTCGCCAGAGTAGAGTTGGATTTTTCTAAATTGACACATTGTTCTTGGAATTGCTTCGCTTTTACACTCAACGTTATTCTACCTTGAATAAGTTTATCTCTCTCGGCAGTAATTTCTTCAAGTTGGTTTTTCAAAGTATGTTTAACTTGTTCGTGATTCTTCACATAACTTTTGACAAGCATCATCTTTGCTGCGAATAGTTCGCCACCTTATTCAACAAAGAACGTTTTTCTTGCGAAAGAGTTCGATTCTCATCTGATAAAGTTTGCAACTCCAAATCAGATTTAGTCAAAGCATAAGAGAGGCGAGATAAATCATTACTTAACAAGTCTTGCTTTTGCGATAAATCAAAATTCTCTTTCGACAAGTTATTTATTTGATCATTGCATAAGTATGAAGATTATCTAAGAGATTATATTGCTCCATCCAACCATCTCTCTCAACTCGAACTTCTTCAACAATGGACTCCATCTGATATATCTCCATTATTCGTTTCTGGTTTAATGCTTGGAGGGCGAACAAGAATTTGAGTTGTAAAAAAAAAAAAAAAAAAATAAAAATAAAAAAAAAAAAAAAAAAAAAAAAAAGGGGGAAGGGAGTTGCGAGAGTATACCTTTTAACTCCTCATTTTTTCTGAAAAGATTGTCACGATCCAGCGAGAGGTTGTGAAATTTCTGATTTTCAAGGTGAAAACTATTGCACTTCGCGGTCATAACTTGGAGATCATCCTTCAACTTATTAATCTCTTGAACCAAAGATGCTTGCGAGACCTTATCAGAACCAAGGTGCTTACTTAAAACCTCGCAGACGTTGGATTTGACAGGATCAGCAGAAGTCTTTTTGGCATCATTCACGAGATCTGAAAGAACCTTAAAGGCCACATCTATCCCCTCCAAATTTTCTGCCGTTAGAGGAATTTGCTCAATCAAAGAAGACGAGTGATCCTTTGTCAAAGGGGCCTCAGGAGAAGAAGAGGTTTCAGGGAGAGAAGTGATTGGAGAAATAGCAGGGACATTGATAGCAGGAGGAGGTATAAGATCGTTTGTAGTAGGACAGTTATAAGGAACTTGATCTATGAGGAGTTGAGGCATAGAAATATTGTCGTTGGTAGGGGGCACAAAGTTATCTTGCGAAGATTTCGCAGCAGGAGATGAAGGTGTGAATGAAGGAAATGGAACGTCGGGAGTAACAGGTTTGGAGTAGCGAGGCTTTTTGGGAGCACGACCAGTAGTTTTATCATCCTGTGAATGACAAATTAAATAAAAAGCAGAGGCAACAATGTATTGTTGATAAAAAATAAATGTTTCTTGAATACCTTGTCACTCGCAGACTGTCTTTTTGAAGCCATAGATTTTGCTCGTGAAGTGGACTTTGGTTGTGCGAGGGTTCTTGTTGCGAAGTAGATTTCGATGGCGAGCCCAAAGAAAGAAGAGGGTCTTTCACGATAAATCTAGTTCAGGTTGGTTCTTGCTAAACAACAATGGCGAGAAAAAGAACTACAAAGTTAATCATACCAAGTGTGATTTCAACAAAGAAAGTTAATCTCAAATCGATCAACAAAACAAAATCAGCCAGAGATGGCAAAAATTAACAAACCTGGACGTCATGAGAGTAACAACTGGTAGAGAATAGCTAAAGTGGTGAAGAAGACGGTAAGAGACAGCAATAAGCAAACACTTGCAGAACGATGAAGAAGAAGAACACTTGCAGACGATGAAGAAGATGAAAAGGAAAAGGAAAATTCTTCACAGGGGATGCTCCTATAAATAGATGAGAAAAATATTATGACTAGGATAACATTAAATGCACGGTAAAAGAGGTAAATATAGACACGTGTAAACGGTCACTACCTAAATCCAAGGAAGCTTGACGAAAAGAACTTTAGCGTAATTCAAATATAAGCATATTTCCTAATAGGCGAGAAGAGATTGCGAACTCGATTATTCTCTCGTAACACATGAGGCAAGAAATGACACTTCGAATATAGGAGCTTCGGAACTTCGCAAAAGAATAGAGGCAAGTACGTAAGACTTTGTTGTATATTATTTTTTATATGTAGTAGCAGGATTTCCCACACTACACCCCTCACTATACTTTGTAGATCTAAATCATATTAATCACCTAAATTTTAAATATAAGTGCTAGAAATTTAAATATATAATTAAATTTACACCTTACTATCGAAGAAATTTACTTAAATTATTAATTTATATTAATATAATTTATATTAAATAAATTATACTCGGGATTGTACAAAGGGAATAGGAAGTCCCGCGAGAAAGGCGACCGAGCGAGACTATAATCTTTTGATCATCACATTGATGATCGGAGAAAAGATTCTGAAAGAATAGATGAGGGTTCTTGATCGGGAATGATTGTGAGTAAAACCCTTCTCGAGCAACTCTGTTGAACTTAAATATATAATTTAAGTAATTTAATAAATTACTTAAATTATATTAAGTAAATTTAAATTTAAATTAAAGTTAATTTAATTATTAACTTGTTGTTAATAATATAAATTAAATTTAAATATATAATTTAAATCCAAAAATTATAAATTATCTATCTTCTCTTCTAAATATAATTAATATACTTAATAAATTATCTTAATTCTCTTCTAATCATAAAATAAATGTACTAAGAAGAGACCTCACGCCCAACCAGGGTATAACCTACATATATAGTTGGGAATCCAAGGTACCTCTTAGGATAGGCTTTCATGGGCCCCAAATTTTCATGACTCGGGCTTCGGGAGAGCGGTGTAACCTTCCCCGAGCCATGTCGAGAGATAGCCCTTTTATGACGCACTTTAGGTCTTACATTTGCCTCTTACGAAATGTTATTCGCGAACTAGGGTGTACGCCATAAAGGTTCGTCCCATTCATTCATTCTTTTTAATCATTCTTCATCATTTGCTATTTTGTATGCGAGATACTCGTAATTTATTCATTTAATCATTCCTTATCTCTTGTTGTTTTGTTAAGCCATGCATGACTTTTTTGTTATTCTTGTCGCGAGATCTTCGCGGATTTCTCTTGCATTTCTTTGAATGTTGCAAATATCCGCGAAGAATTACTTCATCTTGATTCCTTTTTCCTCTCTCATTATTACGGGTAATATTTCTTTAGATATAACTTTGTTCCATGGTCTATCAATTTTTGTCCCACATCTCTTCCTTCGGGGTCCATCAATCTATATGCCTTTGTACCAACTACCTCTTTGATGATATAAGGTCCATCCCATTTTTCTTGACTTGCCTCGTTCTCACGTTGATATATTGGGGTTTCTCGCAACACCAAGTCTCTGGGTTGGAACTCACGTATTTTTACACGCTTGTTATATTCCCTAGCCAGTCTTGACTGATAATTCTCCATGTGTCGCAAGGCTTTTCTCGTTTTCTTCGGTTCATCCAACTTGATTAGAATGTTGCTGCGCTAAGATTTTCTCCCCAGACCTCTTTTTTGGTTGTGAATCACGACTTCGGTTGGGAGTCTTGCTTCAACTCCATAAGTTAGGCAAAAAGGGGACATTCTGTGGCTTCTCTTTAGTTGTATTATAGGCCCATCTTGCATTGGGTACTTGTTCGCACCATCCCTTGTTGTGTCCTTCCAACTTTTCTTGATATATCGGAAATTGTTTTGTTTGTTGCCTCGCTTGGCCATTAGCTTGTGGATATAATGGAGTCGATTTTCCACATTTTATACGAAATGCATTGAGTAAAAGCAACTCTATATTTTGCCTTCAAATGCTTCCCATTATCGAGATACCAATTGTGCGGGGATCCCAAATCTGCATATGATATTTTCAAATATGAAAGTAAAGACATCCTTATCACGAATGTCTTTGGACCGCTTTCACCTCCGCCCATTTTGTGAAATAATCCGTTGCGACAATTAAGTATCTCCTTTGTCCAGTTCCGGTAAAAATGGTCCCACAATATCTAAACCCCATTTTCCAAAAGGCCACACACTTTTTGAAGAATTTAAGCGTGCTCTGGTGCATGTATCTTCTTCCCGTGTCTTTGACAATCTTCGCAGCGTCTAGCTATTGCTCTCGCGTCCTCATGCATATATGGCCAATAATATCCTTGCGTCTTTGCTTTATATGCCAAAGATCTTCCGCCGCTATGATTTCCAGCATCCCCACTATGCAGCATCTTCAATATGGTTTCTCCTTCTTTCCTTGTTAGACATCGAAGCGAAGGTCCATCAAAAGAACGCCGATAAAGCACGCCATCTCGCAATTCATAATTTGTTGCCCGGCTCTTTAACTTGTGTGCTTCCAATCTATTTCTTGGTACCTCGCCTTTTCATTAAGTACGCGTGAAGTTCTACTCTCCAATCTTCCTCGCGGCCTTGCATTTCATCTACCACCATCATTATATCTCGCTTCTTGTCCCTCCTTTTTATTAATTGATGGCGCTAGTAGCGTTTGTATTTTGATATTCCTCGCGATCGGGTCTATCATCATACTTGATATAAAGGCAAAAGCGTCTGCGAGCCTATTATCTCTCCTTGATATGTGTCTCCATTTTATTTTCTAGGTATACGTATTGTGACACTTCTACAAGCTTCTGTATTTACGCCAGGGATGGATCATTTGTAGCATACTTCTCATTATCCGACGGATTGCCAATTGCGAGTCTTGGTAATCCTCACATTCTCCAATTTCATTTCTATTGCAAATCTTAAAGCATGTATTATAGCTTCATACTCCGTTTCATTATTAGTAGACTCAAATTCCAATCTAAAAGCAAAAGCTAATTTATTGCCTTAAGCGAAATCACAACAATTCCCACTCCTTTACCTTCTCCGTTGGATGATCCATCCACTAATATTTCCCACCGATTTGGCTCGGTTAACAAATCTTTTGGATCTCCATGCTCTTCTTCTACATCCATCATTTCATCCTTTGCTTCCTCTTCTTCCAAAGGAAATTCCGCTTGAAAGTCTGCGACAACTTTGTGATTTGGTTGAAGATAATATTTCATATTTGAGTTTATAATGGCTTATTTGAGCGTTCCATCTTTCAACTCTTCCCGATCTTTTGAATTTTTCATTACGACTCGATTGGTACCTTCGTTACCACTCTAATAATATGTGCTTGAAAATATATGCGAAGTTTAAACGACGCATAGACTAACGCCCGAGATTAACTTTTCAATCTTGAATAATTTCTTTCGGCGGCGTTAAAAGTTTCTTTGATATAATAAATTGGTTTTTCTACTCCTGCGTCCACTCGCGAGTAAAACCGCACTTAAGGCATGCGATGTCGTCGCGAGGTATATTAATAATTCCTCTCTGGTTACATATACGCATAATAGATATATCCATTAAATGCTCTTTGATCCCTTGTAAAGCCTTTTCACATTCATCCGTCCATTTAAATTTCGGCCCTTTTTGAGAACATTGAAAAAGTGTTTACATTTATCGGATGACCGCGAAATGAACCTTCCTAGCGATGCTAGTAACCCATTCGACTTTTGAACATCCTTTTTACCGTCGGTGTGGCATATCGCGAATAGCTTTTACTTTCTCGAGGTCAACATGTATTCCTTCTTTTGATATAATGTAACCCAAGAACTTCCACCGACGCAACTCCGAAGGTACATTTTTACGGATTGACTTTGATGTTGAAACGCCTCATTTGTTCAAAAATTTCTCTCAAGTCTTGCACGTGATCTTCGCCTTTTACTTTTCACTAGCATGTCATCTACGTATACCTTTAGTGTTTTGTGTATCCACTCTGCGAATACATTTTCTACCATCCTTTGATACGTTGCTCCGGCATTTTAGTATAACAGTATAATCCTCTTGGAGCGAAGAAAGCAGTGTGTTCTTGGTCTTCCTCGGCGAGAGGAATTTGATTGTAACCTTTGTATCCGTCCGTGATGATACTCTTTCATTCGACGCCCGATTCGACTAGCGTGGGATGTACGGTAATGGAAAACTTGTCTTTAGGGCAAGCTTTATTTAAATCGGTGAAATCAATGCAAATCCTTATTCCCTTGTTCTTCTTTGGAACTATAACCATATTCGCTATCCACTCAGGGTATTTTGCTTGTCTAATAATTCCTGCGTCCAGCATCTTCTGCAGTTCTTCTTCTATCTGAGAATGATATGCTGTTGCTATCTTTCTAATTCTTTGCTTAAATGGCTTCACATTTTTATCAATTTCTAACTTGTGATGGGCGATCGACGGATCTATACCGAGCATTTCATCCATATCCCACGCGAAGATGTCTTTATAATCTCGCAACAGATCGCCAAGTTCTTTTCTCTTCATACCGCTTCCATGCTAGTTCCAATCTTTAGCATCTTGGGATTTTCCTTAGTTCAATATTCACTTCTTTGGTTTTGTTACCCGCCGCACGTGCGGCCTTCGGTTCTCCCATAGGGGTTGGTCCTTTTGGTTCTTTCGCAAGATCATCTTCTTCTCCCGAGATCTCGCCAGGTATGCCTTTTCCTTCCTTTGCTCTTATCATGTAAACCCTGAATTCTTCTTCTTTCTTAGTTACTCTCGCCATCTTTTGCGGTATTTTGATATGTTCTTTCGCTTGTTTATTTGTTCCTCGCAACATTTTACTTCATTTTGATAATATATTCTTCCTTTAGCGAGCGTCCCCTCGATCTCGTGATTCCGGTTTGGTGTAGGGGAACTTGATACGTTGATGAGCGTCGACGCCACGACTTTTGTGCATGTACCCATGGTCTTCCTAGTAACATGTTGTATGGTGATTCCATATCCACCACACTCAATGTCACCTGTGTTTGATTCCTCCTAACGGAATACGTATTTTTATCTCCCCTTTAACTTTTGTTATGGATTTAAAAACCTTGAATATTGTATCGCGAAAATCATATCTTCGTCTTTATATCCCATCTTTTTTGTAGCGTGATAGAACATGACGTTTACCAGACTCCGTATCGATTAAAACTCCATTCATCACCCATGTTTTCATCGTATTCTCCGATTTTCTCTCCTTCCTTATACACGTTTATTGCAATCACCAGTGGAGACATATGATCCAAGTTTTCTTTTGATATTTCCTCCGCCATGAATGTTATCTCTTGCTTTTCCCAATCTTTCAAAGGTGACGTTATTTCTCGATCCGTAATCTTCTTTCCTTCAAAATCTCGTTTGTGTATCATTCCTACGATATTTTCATGAAATTCGTTAACCATTACTCTCATACTGTCTTTTGTATGCCATATCCTTTTCATCCGATCTAAAGTTTTTCTTTCTCATTTTTCTGATTCAAACAATTTTAATTGCAATCTTCTCTCCTTTGTCAGCGATCTCCCTGTTTCTAGCGCATATGTAGTAGCAGGAAATCCCACACTACACCCCTCACTATATTTTGTAGATCTAAATCATATTAATCACCTAAATTTTAAATATAAGTGCTAGAAATTTAAATAGACACATAAGATTTTTACGTGGTTCGATCAATGTGATCTACATCCACGATTCTTCACTATGATTGTTGAGGTTACATTTGAATTACATTGGGAATCTCCATTAATGGATATTTTCTAGAGCTCTAGATCTAATTATTTGGGGAAGAAGATGATAAAGAAAATAAATCTCTCTCTAAAAATATCTCTCTCCTCCTAAAAGTGTCCTCCCAAAATTATTCCTCCTCTTTACAAAAATCTATCTCTCCAAAAATTATCCCCCCTTTCTCTCTCCTGCTCTCCTCTTTATATAGGTGTTTACATAGTGGATGACAGCTCACATACAGCTCATATTCTCTCGAGCTCTTTGATGATTTCGCAGGCTCCTGCTACCTTCTCTCGAGACATTCTCGCGAGCCCTTTAATGATTTCGCAGGCTCCTGCTACCTTCTCTCGAGACATTCTCGCGAGCCTTGCTACCTTCTCTCGAGACACTCTCTCGAGCCTTGCTACCTTCTCTCGAGACACTCTCTCGAGCCTTGCTACCTTCTCTCGAGACACTCTCTCGAGTCTTGCTACCTTCTCGCGAGTTAAGGAAAATAATGAATCTCGCACGCTAAGAAAATATGTTGTGCGATATTTGAATCCTACATTCGTGGTAGAGAAGCTTCAAAGTTTCCAATGCCCAAATATAACTATCATCCTTCTCACGATCCATAAAACACCATGCCACCGTGAACGATTGCTTATCAGAGGTTTGTCCTACAATGTTCAACAAAGGCATGTTGTACCTATTCGTCTTATAAGTACAATCCATGAACAAAACTTGGTAAAAGCAACGCGCCAATTGAATCATATCGGGATGCGCAAGAAAAATACGATCCACCTTCCCCTCCGATGACTCATGGTGTCTCACCGTGTAGTTGTATTTGTGTATTAACCATTGTGATTCTTCCATCACCTTTCTTCCATCCCATTCAATTCTTTTAATAGTTGCCTTGGCCGCATAAATTGTAGACAATGAA